>OZ023209.1:34344178-34944178 GCA_963995525.1 Escarpia spicata
TACCCCGTAGTCACTTTAAACAGAAGCAAATATGCAAATGTGTCACAAAATATTACAACAATAATGCATAGAAGTAATACGAACGTACACTGAGTCTAGAATAGCTCTGCCATCAATATGTTATATATATATATATATATATATATATATATATATATATTCAGTAACATTACAAATATCAACATTTCATAATCGTTTATAGTAGACATACACATGACACACCTACCTGGTGCCTTGTTCACGGAGTCCCCATTCGTCACTGTGTCAACTGCTCTACCGAGCCGATCAACGCCGTAAGATCCTCGCGTTGATGTTCTTTTGTAATTGCGTACCATCTGGAGTGAGAAAAGAGTGTTTACCTTATAGTATTTAAATTTATTTTAGGTTGTTGTTTGAACCGTTTGTAGATTCTATCCTTATTAGTCCTGTTAGCTAAAATAAATGTAGATTAAAGACTCAGTCAGTGCCATAACCTATGATATGGATGACGTATATTACATAGATAAATGATTAACGTCTAGATTGACTAGGTCCTGTATTTTTATTATAGCGTCTAAATATAACTTAACGTATTTATATTTGAATATACAGTGTATGTATATATATATTAAGGTCTATAAAGACTGTTTATTAAAATAATCGGAGCAACATATGTTTTGCAAGGTCATGGGGCATAACGTTTTGTGTCTATTATGTTTGGCCTTTTCGCCCCACATATGTCTTAAGTTGAATATTACTCTCATATATCGCCCGTAAGTTATACATTTATCAACTATTACTTGCACGTTTTTCTATGCTATACATTACAATCTTTGTCACAGATTCCCGTGGTTACTGTATAAAGTCCTACTTTGATAGGAACAACTGTTAAAATTCCAAAACTATTTGTTTAATGCGAACAGCTTACCGTGCGTTTTACGTCTGCGATAATCTACGTTGCGCCGAATACGAATGCCCATATATGTCTGGCAATCTCGAAATTCTTATTTTCTAGCCTTGTAGCTAGATAGGGGGTGGGCGTTATGCCCCAAAACTGGGCTTTATTCCCCAAGCTACTCTATACAAATATATTACATGCATCCAGGGATTCTTACTCAAATGTAAGTACTACTGACGCTTCACTAGTATCAACATCAGGATTAACATATCAAAGATCGAATCACTGCACGTTTCCCATTCAGTCAACACTTTATTGTGTATTAAATAAACTAAAGCATAAAGCATAAATAATTACCGAACAAACTGCACAAACTATTACATTGAACGATCTAGTGAGAAGAGCTATTGTTGCAAATATCAACAAGAATGGCGTTGCTTCCCTAAAAAAGGAGAGAAACATCACTTCACATAAGGCACAGCTTTTTTTCCTAGTGAAAAGCAAATCACGTGGCCTACCAAATGCTGGATTATTTGCTTTTTTATTGAACAGGCAGGCCTATTTGACGACAATGTGACTCGTATTTGTTGCTCTGCGACAGTGTTAAAGCATTTGTGACTTGTGCGTTTCGTGTATAGGACTGTAGTTGTTGGGGCAACTGCAGCTTTGTAATTTCGGTGTTAGGTGTCATGTCGCTTGGGGCGTTTGTGTTGACAGCTAATATACGTAATGGTGATTAAACTTGACTGTCGGAGCGATGATGGTGCAGTAACTTAACAGACGAGCAACTTTGTGACGCTCTGGTGTCTTATACTGACTCTTACAATATGATAACTACAGCAATCTTGACGGATGACGTCAGGATCTTTTCGCGAGCACGTTTCTGGTACAACGGTCTAGTTTATCATGTACTATATAAAACAATGCAGTATATCTGGAGAACTTCTTTTCCGACACGCTCCCTGCTATTGCACCCGTCGCCGCTTTCGATGCCATTTCATAATATTTGTACTGCAAACACATAACTTTGAATATGACTATCTTCTGACTCTTACAATATGAATGGTGTCAAGATCTGGTGGTCTAGTTTATCATGCACTATGCCTTTACTGATTCGAGTGTCTTACTGACACGTACAATACAACAGGTACAGCCAACGTGACTGATGACGTCAGGATCTTTTTGCGAGAACGTTTCTGGTACAATGGTCTAGTTTACCCTACGCTACATAAAAGATTATATAACATTTATTCAGTGCAGTAAATCTGGAGAACTTCCATTCAGGCACGCTACTAGCTATTAACACCCACCACTTCCGGTGTAATTTCGTAATATTTATACTGCAAACATACAACTTTGAAAACGAACGTTATTTTACTCCTGGCGACAACGACTCTTTTGGAACCGTTTGATCTCATAAGTGCGGTTAAGAAGCCCTATGCTGTGTCCATGCAAATGTTTGGAATTGTGTGTCCAGAGTCAGTCGACCAGGATAGTCACCTAACTTAGTTCAGGGTCACCTGTGCTGTACCTTGAACCAGATACCCGCTGACTAAACGACGCGATTTTTATCCTTCGGTTCGATCGTCTTTGACTGGCGGCATTGATAAAACACGCAACTGAACCATGAATCATCGGACATGGACTACAGAAGAGAGAGAACCGGGCACGCCATACCGCTTTCAGCGATTTCCCTTCCACAATGGGTGCATGCAATTACGTTTTTTCTGTATCAACGCCAAGAATAGCAGTAGTGAATGTCTTGTGTTCAATGTTCAACTGGTGAACGAACGGCTGAAAGAGACGAACAGATATTCTCTGTCTGTGTAAGGTGGCTGACAATGGAAAGGAATCGGAGGCGGGGACATCCTACGTAGCGTCGTCTGCACACGCCAGATGTAAGGCACATAATGGATCGGTATTTGTGTGACAGTGATTGCAATGATAAGGATGTCGGTAGCATTCGAGCATTGGTCGCGTGGTCTCTCCAGTGGTCTCTGCTGAAGGGGCAACTGCACGCAACTCCGCAACCGGTACAATCGAGACGCACAGTTAATAATAATAATAATAATAATTTATTTTGTTAAGCGCCACATCCAATGTTGTTCACAGCGCTTTACAATGATATTCAAATGTATATTAAAAATACTGCATTTGACTAAAACAATAGTTGTTATGTCATAAATAAAATGATCTAATAATAATAGTAATTAAGACAATAAATATAATAGAAAAGAAATGTGATATAAAATATAGTTTTTCGAGAGCGCAATGAGCTTGTTGCACTCATTGCTTTCATCAATGTACATTTGTTGATGAATCTCAAACTTATTGAGTCTCCACAACGACTCTTTGTTCATTATGAATAGTCATTTCACATTGGCATCGTCAGTGACACCTGTTAGCATTTATCTATAAAACATCGTTAATTAATAATCATAACAGAAGAAGATCACGACTGCGATGGGACGATTATGTAAAGATAGATGTTGGGGACGTGGAGAGGATGGAAGAATGGGAGCCACAGACGTGTGGGAGTGGAGACGGGTGGTGGAGACGGCAGTGCAAGAACCGTTTTAAGGAAAACAACAATCGGAGGACATACATCGAGGCCAGCCTCACCCTGGACAAGAGGGAGAAGAGGAATGCAACAACACAGCGTATTTCAATAATCTGTAACATTGAGTCTCACCACCTGTATTCAGGATATTGGCACTTCGCGCTGATGTCGTTGAATTCAACTGTTCGTAGCGCCGAAAGCTAGCTATTGTTAACTTGTAACGCTACTGAACACTTACACGTTGAGGAGCTCTTTCTTGATCTTCTTGTCATTTCACCAGCGACAACAAAATATCTGTTTTTTAGAACTACAGTTAAACTGTTGACGCGTGATCCGGTTAACATTTGAACGTTCCCACCTCCAGACTTCGGTTATTTCACACAAAGTTCCAACATTGTGTTGTGTTGACTCTATTAAAAACTGTCTTGTTTTCATCTTGTGTGTCTATGATTTAGATTCGTAGAGTGTTTCAACACTGCATAATGGTCCTGGTCTGGTTTTTATTCTGCTATGGCCATGGTGAAAGGTAAACTCGACTTAACACCAACACTATTATTACTTTTTTGTCAGAACGTATAGGTCACATCGCTAGGCTCTCTGTCGTCATGCAAAAACAAAGTCCTTCACTTGGTGTACGTTTTTGCCACTGTTGACGTGTGCAGAATGTAGAAGTAATCGAGTACACGAAATAGCATCAGTAAAATAATACTGTTGTATAAAAACGTTATTATTCTCACATAGACGGATTGACGAATATGACCTATCACGTGTCAGATTCTTTATGTGAATAACTCCTACACACATTCTCCGTGTTTCTTCTAGTATCATTCGCTCTGGCATAACCGTGTGTCTCTTCTCAGCTCGTTCATGTTGCGGCTTCAGTGTTACGCGATTTCTGCTGCCTTGTCGATAGGTCAATCTTCATCTAGCAATCTAGGAGCGTAAGCTTTATATCTGACTCGGCAATCCTCGAACGATCTCTGAACATAGTCAAGCAGTGTTTTGCATTCACACTGGTCTTCTTTGTTTCCGACTTGTAACGTGAATTCTTCAACACTTTGACCTCGTTTTGTACGGTCTCTTTGTGCTCGCAACTATTTATCATATTTATCAGCAAAGAGAAGGTTCAAATATAGCCAAACCGTCTGATAGTTCCACTCTTTACCCACGGCTGCCCGTCAAAGTTGATGACGACGACAACAACGATGATGATCACGATAACAACGATGATGACGACGACAACAACGATGATGATCACGATAACAACGATGATGACGACGACAACAACGATGATGATCACGATAACAACGATGATGACGACGACAACAACGATGATGATCACGATAACAACGATGATGACGACGACAACAATGATGATGATCACGATAACAACGATGATGACGACAACAACAACGATGATGATCACGATAACAACGATGATGACGACGACAACAACGACAACGATGAAATCGATGTGCAAATATGTGTCCAACCGGTGCTTAAATCTTACCATTCACTTCAAATTGGTATATAAATGACGACATACATCAGATCCGTCAACATCAATTCAAGTGTGTCAAGCTAAATAATGCTTGCAACTTGAGCATTGCGGGCCTACTTCTTTTTCTTCGTCGATCACTCTAGACGGGAACGCCTGTAACCTTCACACGAACCCACTTTACCGGTGGTTGCCTACCTAACATTTGCAGTCTGCTAGCTCTTCTTCTTCTTCTTCTTTTATTTGATGACCACCTTCATGTGGTTCAGGAATTTGTCATTTTATGGGGTACTCTTTGGCAACAGGAAAGAGAGATGATATATAGTAGTCGGCCTTAGTGGAGTTAGTAGGGTGTAGAAAGGGAGGTAAGGGGATGGGAGGAAAGAGAGATGTAGTAGTGTGCTTTAGCGGGGTTAGGAGGGTGTAGAAAGGGAGGGAAGGGGATGAGAGGAAAGAGAGATGTAGTAGTGCACTTTAGTGGGGTTAGGAGAGTGTAAAAAGGGAGGGAGGGGGATGAGAGGAAAGAGAGAAGTAGTAGTGCGCTTTAGTGGGGTTAGGAGGGAGTAGAAAGGGAGGGAATGGGATGAGAGGAAAGAGAGATGTAGTAGTGCACTTTAGTGGGGTTAGGAGGGTGTAGAAAGGGAGGGAAGGGATGGTAGGAAAGAGAGATGCAGTAGTGCACTTTAGTGGGGTTAGGAGGGTGTAGAAAGGGAGGGAAGGGGATGAGAGGAAAGAGAGATGTAGTAGTGCACTTTAGTGGGGTTAGGAGGGTGTAGAAAGGAAGGGAAGGGGATGGGAGGAAAGAGAGATGTAGTAGTGCACTTTAGTGGGGTTAGGAGGGCGTAGAAAGGGAAGGAAGGGGATGAGAGGAAAGAGAGATGTAGTAGTGCACTTTAGTGGGGTTAGGAGGGTGTAGAAAGGGAGGGAAGGGGATGGGAGGAAAAAGAGATGTTGTAGTGCACTTTAGTGGGGTTAGGATGGTGTAGAAAGGAAGGGAAGGGGATGGGAGGAAAGAGAGATGTGGTAGTGCACTTTTGTGTGGTTAGGAGGGTGTAAAAAGGGAGGAAAGAGAGATATAGTAGTGCACTTTAGTGGGGTTAGGTGGGTGTAGAAAGGAAGGGAAGGGGATGGGAGGAAAGAGCGATGTGGTAGTGCACTTTTGTGTGGTTAGGAGGGTATAAAAAGGGAGGAAAGAGAGATGTAGTAATGCACTTTAGTGGGGTTAGGAGGGTGTAGAAAGGAAGGGAAGGGGATGGGAGGAAAGAGATATGTAGTAGTGCACTTTTGTGGGGTTAGGAGGGTGTAAAAAGGGAGAGAAGGGGATGGGAGGAAAGAGAGATGTGGTAGTGCACTTTTGTGGGGTTAGGAGGGTGTAAAAAGGGAGGAAAGAGAGATGTCGTAGTACACTTTAGTGGGGTTAGGAGAGTGTAGAAAGGAAGGGAAGTGGACGGGAGGAAAGAGAGTTGTGGTAGTGCTCTTTTGTGGGGTTAGGAGGGTGTAAAAAGGGAGGAAAGAGAGATGTAGTAGTACACTTTAGTGGGGTTAGGAGGGTGTAGAAAGGGAGGGAAGGGATGGTAGAGGTGTTTATAGAAATCAGAGATGGCGGTGGAGCCTTGGCTCAAAAGAATCCAGACTGGTCGAAGATACCACTTCTTGGGGAAGGCAGGCTATTCCACTCGGCTATTGTACGTGGGAAAAGCGACATTTTTTTTACTGTACTGCGTACGGTGGTAGGGAAGTGTATGCCCGATGTCATGGGTTTTCCTAGTGTTTGTTTTACGTGGCCCGGTTAATGTTGGCAAGTACTGTAAGTTAATAATTGTGATGGTTCCTGTGTTCTATAACATACTGAGGCGTGCATTCTTTCTACGGGCTTGGAGAGTTGGTGGCCAGTTTAGTGTATCTAGTATGGAGTCTACGGAGGAAGTGTGATGGTGCCTGTTGGTGACTTAACATACTGATCTCCTCTGTATGTTCTCGAGGGCAGTAATGTCTTTGATGGTGTGAGGATCTCAAACTGAGCTGAGATAGTCCAGGACAGGCCTTAACAGGGCTTTGTAAGCTGTTTCTTTGATTTTCTTATTTCCTATTTTAACATTCCGTCTAAGAAAACCCACGGTCTTATTTCCTTTTTCTGTGTCAGTGTTCGTGTGTATATAAGTTTTGTAATTAGGATTGGAATTGCTGTTTGTCCTGCAGTGATATATACTGCGGGGCGTATATGTCACTGTTCGAGTAGTTATCACTGACTTTCGCCTTAATTGTGTAAATTTCTATACTGATCATTGAATCCAAACAAAATAGAGACATTGCCCTTGGAGTTTATTTTGTCTCTCAGTCAATGCAGCTGCTGCTACTGCTGCTGCTGCTGCCGCTGCTGCCGCTGCTGCTGCTGCATCACTACCCACTAGCACAGTTACAGTTATAGCAATAACATTGCAAGTTGTGCATGCCCAACAACTGAAACAGTAACAGCAGCTATGTCTACGGTACATTAAAGATTCAATGTATGATTGTTTGTATTGTAAAATCAACTTAAATGGTACAGTGTGCACAACAACCCCTTCGCCTAGCCTTAAATGATACAGTATACACAACAAGGTACCTATATACTAACCTAATCGCCTAACCTTAAATGGTACAGTATTCACAACAAGGTACCTATATACTAACCCCTTCGCCTAGCCTTAAATGGTACAGTATACACAACAAGGTACCTATATACTAACCTCTTCGCCTAGCCTTAAATGATACAGTATACATAACAAGGTAACTATATACTAACCCCTTGGCCTAGCCTTAAATGGTACAGTATTCACAACAAGGTACCTATATACTAACCCCTTGGCCTAGCCTTAAATGGTACAGTATACACAACAAGGTACTTATATACTAACCTCTTCGTCTAGCCTTAAATGGCACAGTATACCCAACAAGGTACCTATATACTCACCTCTTCGCCTAGCCTTAAATGGTACAGTATAACCAACAAGGTACCTATATACTAACCCCTTCGCCTAGCCTTAAATGGTAGAGTATACACAACAAGGTATCTATATACTAACCCCTTCGCCTAGCCTTAAATGGTACAGTGTACACAATAAGATACCTATATACTAACCCCTTGGCCTAGCCTTAAATGGTACAGAATACACATCAAGGTACCTATATACTAACCTCTTCGCCTAACCTTAAATGGTACAGTATTCACAACAAGGTACCTATATACTAACCCCTTCGCCTAGCCTTAAATGGTACAGTATACACAACAAGGTACCTATATACTAACCTCTTCGCCTAGCCTTAAATGATACAGTATACATAACAAGGTAACTATATACTAACCCCTTGGCCTAGCCTTAAATGGTACAGTATTCACAACAAGGTACTTATATACTAACCCCTTGGCCTAGCCTTAAATGGTACAGTATACACAACAAGGTACTTATATACTAACCTCTTCGTCTAGCCTTAAATGGCACAGTATACACAACAAGGTACCTATATACTCACCTCTTCGCCTAGCTTAAATGGTACAGTATAACCAACAAGGTACCTATATACTAACCCCTTCGCCTAGCCTTAAATGGTACAGTATACACAACAAGGTATATATATACTAACCCCTTCGCCTAGCCTTAAATGGTACAGTATACACAATAAGATACCTATATACTAACCCCTTGGCCTAGCCTTAAATGGTACAGAATACACATCAAGGTACCTATATACTAACCTCTTCGCCTAGCCTTAAATTGTACAATATACACAACAAGGTACCTATATACTAACCTCTTCGCCAAGCCTTAAATGGTACAGTATACACAACAAGGTACCTATATACTAACCTCTTCGTCTAGCCTTAAATGGTACAGTATACACAACAAGATACCTATATACTAACCCCTTGGCCTAGCCTTAAATGGTACAGTATTCACAACAAGGTACCTATATACTAACCCCTTCGCCTAGCCTTAAATGGTACAGTATTCACAACAAGGTACCTATATACTAAACCCTTCGCCTAGCCTTAAATGGTACAGAATACACAACAAGGTACCTATATACTAACCCTTTCGCCTAGCCTTAAATGGTACAGTATACACAACAAGGTACCTATATACTAACCCCTTCGCCTAGCCTTAAATGGTACAGTATACACAACAAGGTACTTATATACTAACCCCTTCGCCTAGCCTTAAATGGTACAGTATACACAACAAGGTACCTATATACTAATCCCTTCGCCTAGCCTTAAATGATAGAGTATTCACAACAAGGTACCTATATACTAACCCCTTCGCCTAGCCTTAAATGGTACAGTATTCACAACAAGGTACCTATATACTAACCCCCTTCGCCTAGCCTTAAATGGTACAGTATTCACAGCAAGGTACTTATATACTAACCCCTTCGCCTAGCCTTAAATGGTACAGTATACACAACAAGGTACCTATATACTAAACCCTTCGACTAGCCTTAAATGGTACAGTATACACAACAAGGTACCTATATACTAACCCCTTCGCCTAGCCTTAAATGGTACAGTATTCACAACAAGGTACCTATATACTAACCCCTTCGCCTAGCCTTAAATGGTACAGTATTCACAACAAGGTACCTATATACTAACCTCTCCGCCTAGCCTTAAATGATACAGTATACACAACAAGGTACCTATATACTAACCCCTTCGCCTAGCCTTCAATGGTACAGTATAAACAACAAGGTACATATATACTAACCTCTTCGTCTAGCCTTAAATGGTACAGTATAAACAACAAGGTACCTATATACTAACCCCTTCGTCTAGCCTTAAATGGTACAGTATTCACAACAAGGTACCTATATATTAACCCCTTCGCCTAGCCTTAAATGGTACAGAATACACAACAAAGTACCTATATACTAACCCCTTCGCCTAGCCTTAAATGGTACAGTATACACAACAAGGTACCTATATACTAACCCCTTCGCCTAGCCTTAAATGGTACAGAATACACAACAAGGTACCTATATACTAACCCTTTCGCCTAGCCTTAAATGGTACAGTATACACAACAAGGTACCTATATACTAACCCCTTCGCCTAGCCTTAAATGGTACAATGTACACAACAAGGTACTTATATACTAACCCCTTCGCCTATCCTTAAATGGTACAGTATACACAACAAGGTACCTATATACTAATCCCTTCGCCTAGCCTTAAATGATACAGTATTCACAACAAGGTACCTATATACTAACCCCTTCGCCTAGCCTTAAATGGTACAGTATTCACAACAAGGTACCTACATACTAATCCCCTTCGCCTAGCCTTAAATGGTACAGTATTCACAGCAAGGTACCTATATACTAACCCCTTCGCCTAGCCTTAAATGGTACAGTATACACAACAAGGTACCTATATACTAATCCCTTCGACTAGCCTTAAATGGTACAGTATACACAACAAGGTACCTATATACTAACCCCTTGGCCTAGCCTTAAATGGTACAGTATACACAACAAGGTACCTATATACTAACCCCTTCGACTAGCCTTAAATGGTACAGTATTCACAACAAGGTACCTATATACTAACCCCTTCGCCTAGCATTAAATGGTACAGTATACACAACACGGTACCTATATACTAACCCCTTCGCCTAGCCTTAAATGGTACAGTATTCACAACAAGGTACCTATATACTAACCCCTTCGCCTAGCCTTAAATGGTACAGTATTCACAACAAGGTACCTATATACTAACCCCTTCGCCTAGCCTTAAATGGTACAGTATACACAACAAGGTACCTATATACTAACCCCTTCGCCTAGCCTTAAATGGTACAGTATACACAACAAGGTACCTATATACTAACCCCTTCACCTAGCCTTAAATGGTACAGTATACACAACAAGGTACCTATATAATAAACCCTTCGCCTAGCCTTAAATGGTACAGTATTCACAACAAGGTACCTATATACTAACCCCTTCGCCTATCCTTAAATGGTACAGTATACACAACAAGGTACCTATATACTAATCCCTTCGCCTAGCCTTAAATGATACAGTATTCACAACAAGGTACCTATATACTAACCCCTTCGCCTAGCCTTAAATGGTACAGTATTCACAACAAGGTACCTACATACTAATCCCCTTCGCCTAGCCTTAAATGGTACAGTATTCACAGCAAGGTACCTATATACTAACCCCTTCGCCTAGCCTTAAATGGTACAGTATACACAACAAGGTACCTATATACTAATCCCTTCGACTAGCCTTAAATGGTACAGTATACACAACAAGGTACCTATATACTAACCCCTTGGCCTAGCCTTAAATGGTACAGTATACACAACAAGGTACCTATATACTAACCCCTTCGACTAGCCTTAAATGGTACAGTATTCACAACAAGGTACCTATATACTAACCCCTTCGCCTAGCATTAAATGGTACAGTATACACAACACGGTACCTATATACTAACCCCTTCGCCTAGCCTTAAATGGTACAGTATTCACAACAAGGTACCTATATACTAACCCCTTCGCCTAGCCTTAAATGGTACAGTATTCACAACAAGGTACCTATATACTAACCCCTTCGCCTAGCCTTAAATGGTACAGTATACACAACAAGGTACCTATATACTAACCCCTTCGCCTAGCCTTAAATGGTACAGTATACACAACAAGGTACCTATATACTAACCCCTTCACCTAGCCTTAAATGGTACAGTATACACAACAAGGTACCTATATAATAAACCCTTCGCCTAGCCTTAAATGGTACAGTATTCACAACAAGGTACCTATATACTAACCCCTTCGCCTAGCCTTAAATGGTACAGTATACACAACAAGGTACCTATATACTAACCTCTTCGCCTAGCCTTAAATGGTACAGTATACACAACAAGGTACCTATATACTAACCCCTTCGCCTAGGCTTAAATGGTACAGTATACATAACAAGGTACCTATATACTAACCCCTTAGCCTAGCCTTAAATGGTACAGTATACACAACAAGGTACCTACATACTAACCCCTTCGCCTAGCCTTAAATGATACAGTATACACAACAAGGTACCTATATACTAACCCCTTCGCCTTGCCTTAAATGGTACAGTATACACAACAAGGTACCTATATACTAACCCCCTTCGCCTAGCCTTAAATGGTACAGTATTCACAACAAGGTACCTATATACTAACCCCTTCGCCTAGCCTTAAATGGTAGAGTATACACAACAAGGTACCTATATACTAACCCCTTCGCCTAGCCTTAAATGGTACAGTATACACAACAAGGTACCTACATACTAACCCCTTCGCCTAGCCTTAAATGGTACAGTATACACAACAAGGTACCTATATAGTAACCCCTTCGCCTAGCCTTAAATGGTACAGTATACACAACAAGGTACCTACATACTAACCCCTTCGGCTAGCCTTAAATGATATAGTATACACAACAAAGTACCTACATACTAACCCCTTCGCCTAGCCTTAAATGGGACAGTATTCACAACAAGGTACCTATATACTAACCCCTTCGCCTAGCCTTAAATGATACAGTATACACAACAAGGTACCTATATACTAACCCCTTCGCCTAGCCTTAAATGATACAGTATACACAACAATGTACCTATATACTAACCCCTTCGCCTAGCCTTAAATGATACAGTATACACAACAAAGTACCTACATACTAACCCCTTCGCCTAGCCTTAAATGGTACAGTATACACAACAAGGTACCTATATACTAACCTCTTCGCCTAGCCTTAAATGGTACAGTATTCACAACAAGGTACCTATATACTAACCCCTTCGCCTAGCCTTAAATGGTACAGTATACACAACAAGGTACCTATATATTAACCCCTTCGCCTAGCCTTAAATGGTACAGTATTTACAACAATGTACGTATATACTAACCCCTTCGCCTAGCCTTAAATGGTACAGTATACACAACAAGGTAACTGTATACTAACCCCTTCGCCTAGCCTTAAATGGTACAGTATACACAACAAGGTACCTATATACTAACCCCTTCGCCTAGCCTTAAATGGTACAGTATACACAATAAGGTACCTATATACTAACCCCTTCGCCTAGCCTTAAATGGTACAGTATTCACAACAAGGTACCATTATACTAACCTCTTCGCCTAGCCTTATAATTGGTACAGTATACACAACAAGGTACTTATATAATAACCTCTTCATCACCCAGTTGTGTTTCATCTGTGAATCACAATCTTGCATAATATCCTTAGGTTTTACTGTCATCTGTTGTGTTGAAAGTTTGTTCCGAATACCATACTTGCATTGCTTGCTGCACGGCAAGCATAAACTGATATCGGTGAAACTAACTTGTTCAATGGTGGTCCATTATAACGCGTTTGGACGGTTAAGATTTTACAATAGAAATGGTCTGATTTATTAAAATTTCAAGATTAAAAATATCTTACTTTTTTAATTTTAAGATTAAACAAATGATTGTGATCTTATAATTAGTAATTGTCTGGCAGTTTATTTAATGCATCTTTTATGCGCTAGTGTAACCATATAACTAAATCGATTCGGGATGAACTACATACAAGTGTCACACTTCTGTTCAACCCCCTTTTAAATACTCTAATATTTATTGATACCTGCATTCTATCTCTTTTGTATTTCTTAATAATGAAATTCGTACTATTGGTTGTGGTAAACGAAATAACTGCTTGGTCAATGATTGTCCGACAGATTAGCAACCCGGCCTACGAGAACGGAGGGGATGGGTACGACAATGGCGGCTACCAGCCACTGGACAAGGCAGAGGTGTCGCACTCTGTCTTCCGGGAGCCAACCCATTTCGAGGCGGTGAGTGCAGCGAGACTGATACAACCGAGACGTTATGAAATAATACATCTTGTTTTAAGCTGTACCGACCGCAAAGTCGAACAAATTGTGAAAATCACACTTCGTTATATTTCTATTATTGGCGAACAACTATCATGAAGTGATTATTATTATTATTATCATCATTATTTTATTATTGTTATTATTAAACAACTGACACATTTTAGTTAAAAATGGAATGTAGATAATTGTGTTGTTACCGTTTATTTTACTTGTAGGAATCGGGTGTTTTCAGTAATTCTCCAATTGTAAATAGTGTTTTAATTG
Organism: Escarpia spicata; assembly: GCA_963995525.1. Classification (NCBI taxonomy): domain Eukaryota; kingdom Metazoa; phylum Annelida; class Polychaeta; order Sabellida; family Siboglinidae; genus Escarpia; species Escarpia spicata. The sequence goes on from OZ023209.1 coordinate 34,358,289, forward strand.
AAGACATGTTTTAATTAACAGCACTGCTAATATGCGAGACGAGAGTGATGAATCGTGGTGTTTCGTTTCAGTGTTATCATTAATGCATGCATTAGTCCACGATCGTTATATTGTGATTGCTTGTGTGGCCAGTATCTCTCGTGCTGATCTTCCTGTGCGGGTTCTGTGTCCTCTTGTCCATCTGTTGACTATGCGGAACAAAAGAAGACATGATGCAATTTTTCATTAATTTTCAATTAATATAGGCTATATTTGTATTCAACTCAGTTGTTACAGTAACTAGTCCAAAAGCCATGGCGATGCGCCAGGCTTTACTGGCAATTCCATTTTGTTATCCACGATGAGTTTATTTCATCCTTTGTCGCCAGCGAGCTTCATCAGGTCTCTGTTGCCGGCCTCTTATACAGACACGTCAAAGCTGTTTGTGTGAGAAATTGCATATAATCCACATGTAAGCAACTGTAGTTAAAATGTCCACATTTCTACACTAAACCCACATTATCAACTGTTTCGCAAACATCTAGTTGTTGGCAGTTCGATTACAATGGATTTTCATTTATTTCTCGCAAAGAAATTATTACCAAGCATAAATTATATTTTCCACAGATTGCATGTTTAGCTTATTCATGCACCACTCACAGCTTTCTCGGGTGGCACTGGTGATTATTTAGGAATACGTGTACGTATTGAGTATAGATAATGGGCACTACACGATTATGAGAATAAGTATTACTGATTCTCCAAAGCGTTATGTTTGATTATCAATGACAATGGGTAGAGAGTACAAAGACCAACAATTTAAAACTACTGTTGATCTGCGTAGGCAATAATAAAATCGCACAATAATTACACTATTTAAATTTAGGAATCGTCGTTCGACAGTTCTTGCCTAATAAAAACGTTAGTGACATCAGAATTAATAATATACCTTCGTTAATTGATATTCTTATCTTAGACAAAAGATATTGCCCTTCAAGTTAGCTTGCATTCTAGAACTAAAAATTTAATAATTTCTGCTTGAATTTTTTATCTAAAACAATTTGTTTTGTTGCTTTCTTTGTGGGTAGTACACTTTTTTAATGAGTTTTCCATATTGACATGGCTCGGTGTGTTTATTTTCAGCCTTTGCCACACAAGGTGACCTTTACCCAGGTCATGTGCACGTTCAGAAGGATCGTCACATTTATCGTTGCCATTGTTGTTGTCCTCGTGGCCGCCGTAGCGATCTACTTCATAGGTAAATACGCGTGTCAATGTTTCCTTTTTATGACACGTTTTGCATAGATATGATTATAATCTGAATCGTAAGTGCACTTTCTGTCATTGAATTCATGTTTTGACAGTTCTTTTCTACGCTTTTTTAAATGTTAAACGTTAACAAAAGCTCCTATCTATTGTATCAACGTAATGACACGGAGGGTGGCTTTTGAGAAAGCACTGACGTGTCCGCAAACTTGATTGTAATGTTATCTAAACATTATCATACAAAAACTGATAGTACAATTTTCTTCAAACCATTTTTTATACCCATGCCCAGGTAGTGTTTCGAATACGTCCCTGTGATCATTGAAAGGCCACCAGTTGGAAATCATTAAGGTTTTATTACCCTGCTTCTTTTGGAGTTTTGTAGAATCTTGGAACTAAAAAATACAAATACTGTGTTCTGAATCATGTTGATTATGTGATAATAAAAACATTTATTTGTAGTGAAGGCGGCGACAAACCACGACAGTGTCCGTGAGGAATATAGTAAGTAGGCAACGTTTCAGACGCGTCATCGAACTATTCTCTCTATCATAAAAAAAAACATTTTCCCTATTCCTCTGCACATATCATGGAATTGTGGGGTAAGCAAATCAGGCAATGAAACAATGTCAAGTCCCAGGTGGTATAGGAAACCAATTATTATCGGGAGTTCTCGATGACTGGAAGAAAATTAGTCACGTAAGAAATTAACATTCTGTCTGTAAAAGAATCGTCTCCGTCTGCATACTTTCCAGTAATAAATAATGGTTATGCAAACAATGTCACGCCTTTTACACATCAATGAAATTCTGGGAATATGATAAAATATAGAACTTCCTAAATAAAATGTTTTCATGTAAATGTTGCACTGTTAAATGTATGTGTGATGAAGATAATCTTGTTGTAGGCATTGACAGGGAAATGTCCAATATGTGTGATGATGCTAGTTGTTGATTCCGGGGATTACACAATTATTTATCTGCTCCATCCTTCGATAAGTCCTCTCCACGTATCACTGTTTATAATTCATGTGCAAACGTTCTTAGTCTCCCCTCACACCTGTCGTTCTGGTTGTAGGCAGTAGCGCCGTGGCCGGGAGCTTCCGGATACTTAATATGGATTACAACGACGCGTACGGCGATCCATGGTCGGAACCATACAGAGACCTCGCTCAGAATTTATCGACCAAGGTAACTCTAACAAATTCTGGATATCGTTAACACACAGTACCGGTAAAAAGTCATTGGATCATTGGATTGTATTCTTGGTTCTGTAATGTAAAGCTCTGTGGCAGTATTATAATGAATATGCCTCGTCAGGTGCTGCCACCTAGTGGATACGTAAACAAAAAAGTATTAATACGGTGGTTATGTTGGCCTATGAATGGTTTACTTCAGCACCCCAATCAACAGGGTCTACGCTCACTGGATATTAAATTTAATTATGTGTGGTTTTCGATATTTGAAACCAATAATAATTTCAACAGCGATGACGAGAATAATAGTTCTCGACGTACCAAACCCGTACAAAACAACTAGTACCCTCGTAAATGAGCCAATCGGACATGTTTAATTATAACTGTATTCCAAGACACGACATTGCTCGTTGGACTTGCTTGGGTATTTTCGCAAGCTCTTAAATTTCTACTGTGGCATTTTGCAACCAAAATACGCTTCATAGAAAATGTCAGTCGGTCACGTTTTGAACTGGTGTTAAGTGGATTCTTCTCTTAGCTATTTTGTCTGCGCGGTTGCTAATGACTTATTTGACGATGTAGGCTTTGTTTTTGTTTATTAGAGTGTTGGTTTGTCGTTGTGTTTATAGTTGACTGCCGTTGTCAGAAACTCGACTATCGGGACCTATCACAACCGTACATACATTACGAGCTTCAAGTGAGTAGCGTTTGCAGAACTGAAATATTACCATTGTGTATGTTTTGAAATCCACTCTGATCACGTATTTACATAGTTGTTGTGTTCGTGATTATTGATTCAAAACGGCCTCATGTCAGAGTGATAAACCAATTTTTGTTTTCTGTTTCAAATTGCAATATACTAATCGTTTAAAAAGTTGCAATTATGCTACATATATAACTACTAGAACACTTGTATCGTACATCTCATATATTACGACAGGTAATGTATGTCGATGCGAAGAATGTGACTGAGTAAAAGAAACCATCTGAGTTGTTGTGATTATGATTTGGTCGTGTTCGCAGGAGTGGCAGCCTCATTGCGAACTTCGTGTACGTGTTCACTAAGCTGTTCAATGGCTCCTACCTGGAGCAAACGGTCGAGCAGATTTTCCTGACCAACACTCAACCCACTGACGACTGGAACGTCTCCCTAGAACCCTTCGTCATAGACAGAAAGTCAGTCACGTTTAAAGGTGAACACATCTTCCGTTCTCCATATAAATAATAGCATTGTGAATATACTAGAGAAGTGACAACATCTTTAAATGTAAAAATGTGATTGTACACTTTTGTCAGTTGATGTTCTAATAAGCATTGTAAACAATTAGCGTAATATTTTTTGTTTCCTCAGATCGCTTTGAACTTTAGTGTTTGCATAAACAAATACTTTATATTTATAGCCATGTCAGCTGAGGCTGTAACAACAAGGAGACCTGTGAAACCTACGCCACCCGTTGGCGTCACGACGGAGAAGACACCGACATCTCAGCGAGACATCACGACGGATACCGCCAGACCTGTCTCCGTCACCCGGGGTGAAACAACTGCGAGTGACGTGGTGACATCTACCCATAAACCAACGACAACAACATCTACAACAACAACTGCTACAACGACGCCAACAACAACTACAACAACGACACCAACAACAAGTACAACAACGACACCAACAACAAGTACAACAACGACACCAACTACAAGTACAACAACTACTTCAACAACAAGTACAACATCGATGCCAATAACAAATACAACAACGACTTCAACAACAGCAACTACTACTACTACAGCGACACCAACAACTACAATAACATTACCAACGACAAATACAACTATGACACCAACAACAACTAATATGACCACACTAACAACAACAACTACTACAACGACACCAACAACTACTACAATGACACCAACAACAACTACAACGACACCAACAACTACTACAACGACACCACCAACTACTACAATGACACCAACAACAACTACTACAACGACACCAACAACTACTACAACGACACCAACAACTACTACAACGACACCAACAACTACTACAACGACACCAACAACTACTACAATGACACCAACAACAACAACTACAGCGACGCCAACAACAACTACTACAACGATACCACCACCAGTTATATACACAAGTAACAGGATGTCAAACACTACTTCCTCTACAAGAACTACGACAGCGACTACACCGACTATGCCAACAACTACTACAGCCTATATACGTGTGTATTGCATATGATTATCATCATAGCCATTACTGAACTAATCATTATATGATTTAATATCATAGTAGAATGACGAGAATTCTCCTCGCCCATTTTGACATACCAGGGGACTCACCAAAGGCGTAATCGGGATTGATCCACCGTTCAAACATATTATAATAAAAATAGCATTATTCACAACTCTGAAATGTATTAATAATAATTACTGTGTCAATGCATGTCACCGAAAAACACAAACTTAAGTATTGATGACGTTACGGTCGATTAGGTGTTTTTCCTTTTGAAACAAAATTACTGTTAAAATCAAGAATTGTATACGTGTGTATAGGCAGGAAAAGAACAGTATAGTAGCACGAAGTAATTAGTCATGTCTGCATTCACAATGACGAACATAAAACAGCAGTATAGTAGCACGAAGTAATTAGTCATGTCTGCATTCACAATGACGAACATAAAACAGCAGTATAGTAGCACGAAGTATTAGTCATGTCTGCATTCACAATGACGAACATAAAACAGCAGTATAGTAGCACGAAGTAATTAGTCATGTCTGCATTCACAATGACGAACATAAAACAGCAGTATAGTAGCACGAAGTATTAGTCATGTCTGCATTCACAATGACGAACATAAAACAGCAGTATAGTAGCACGAAGTATTAGTCATGTCTGCATTCACAATGACGAACATAAAACAGCAGTATAGTAGCACGAAGTATTAGTCATGTCTGCATTCACAATGACGAACATAAAACGGGCTTTCATTGATCATAATTTATTGAAACACCGATCATGTCCTCCGAACGGTCGCACATTCACTAAGCTTCCTAAGAAAACGATGTAAATGATAGTATAATTTACGTCTCTTCATTCTGTCGTCAGCGGAAGAGTTCCCAGTGAGACTGGTCGGCGGACTGGGGGACTTTGAAGGTCGCGTGGAGGTCATGCTACGCGGTCAGTGGGGGTCAGTCTGTGACCCCGGGTGGAGTGACGTCGACGCGCAAGTCGTGTGCAGGCAACTAAACTACACGTGAGTGGCTCATGCCGCGGTCTAACTAGATTACACAATCGTACAATCCAATGCGAACACTTAAGATGGCGATTGGACAAGGAAGTCATTGGTTTACGGAGGGTGCAACCAGGCCCATAGCCAGAGACCCGTTGTCCGTTACTGAAACTAGTTTGTGGAAAATCGCAACGGGTTTTGTTTTCTCAAATAACGGGTCTGTTGATGTTTGATTAACGCGATTTGTATTTTTCAGATACCATGATATTGTGTGGGACCAAAACGTGGTTTTATTTTCCCAATAACAAGGTGAAAGCAGTAGTGTAGTGTGAAGTTTGAGTATTGTGCGAGCCTCAACGGGTTCAATTGAAGGTTTTCGGAGAGCCTCAGTTCCCTGAACATTCACCACGTTCCGACGCCAATGACTAATGCACGTGTAACGGGTTTTGCATGAGTATAACGGGTAAATAAAACATGAGAATGGGTAACTTAGAAAATTTCACAATCCTGGCTGAGGGTCTGAGTCCAACGATTTGTTATCTGTGTGTATCCCGCCCTTTTGATATCATAACTTCTTTTGCCGATATTACTATTCTGTGTTTTAATCGCCTGCACTTTTTTGTAATTCATAGAGGAACTGCTAGGGCGCGTCTTGGCACCTACTTTGGCTTCGGCAGCAGCGTCACCTGGCTGAGCAACGTTAACTGTCGCGGAGACGAGCGCCAATTGGCGTTGTGTCCAGCGACTACGGGCGACGCTGTTAGTTGTTGGACGATCGAGGAAGCGGGAGTCACGTGTGATACCGACAATATTGGTGAGGCTCGTGGTAATTTAACAAGTCCATAGACAAGCGATAATGTGATTCTTTTGGTCATTGTTTCTTCGAACGAAAACGAGGCAGATTGGTCTATAATCCGACGTCCGCTGACGTAGGGTAATCATTGGAAATCGTTAGTGTAATAACACCATATAAATACTTTGTTCTCCACAACACAATTATGGATTCTTTGATTGAGTTTTGATTGATTGTTCATATTTATGTCACAGTCATTTGTCAATGTGCGTACTTATGTCGCAGGTGCCGATGTTCTCAGCGTCCGGCTGATTGGCGGACGTTCGCCTTCAGAGGGCAGAGTGGAGGTATTCTACCACGCCACATGGGGGACTGTTTGCGGAGATCTGTTCTCAACCGCCTGTGCAACCATTGTGTGCAGAATGCTGCACTACAAGTTAGTCATTTTACAAGTTTGATCAGTATTCTTCTTAGTTTAATTTGCAAGGACATGTAATGTAATATGTTGGCAAAAATGTAGTTAATGTCAGTAACATCTCATAAATGACAACAATTACCTTTCGTCAAATGTTATAAGGTAACATACCGATTAATGCAATTAAAGTGAGTAATTATGTTTTGTGAAAAATATTTTACAAGGTGGTGTTTGACATTTTAGGGAACATTTAGAACACCATAATACGTTCTTTCTGTAATACCACTTAAAACCCTAAATTGAAATGGCGCTATCGTAATCAGTATTTCAATGCTACATCACATGTTATAGTGGCAACGCCACGGTTGTTTCACCTGATCGCTTCAACCAATCATCGGACACGATCTGGTTGAGCTCCTTGGAGTGTTCTGGCGAAGAGAATACATTGGCGGTGTGTGAACATGCCGCTTGGGGGAAGCATACGTGCACCCATAGTCAAGATTTGGCGGTTCAGTGCAACTACAACGAAACAGGTACATTAGCAGAACTATACGTAGGAAACAATTGGCAATGTGTATATTAATTAACAAGTGATGCATTTTTGAACAGAACACAAAAACGTTACATTAAATTAATTCTCACAACTGTTAAAAAATAAGACATAATAATATTATGACAGTTGTCAGGGTTTCTAATCATAAATAATACGGAATTTGAAAAAAAATGTAACGTCAACGACAATTTAGTGGATATTAATAAAATGAGTACGACATTACATATTTCATATTATTTTTGTATCACTTTCAATAACAATAACGATTGCGTTCTTGCCTCCAGTGTACTTCCAGTGTCATTAGCTTACAGTTCGTAACATGGTGAATACTTTTTTCTCCAGAAACGACAACAAACCGTGTTCGACCAACTACCACAACAATAGGTAAGTGACAACTACGATCACAGTTTGAAATATACACTTTCGGCAAATTGGATTATTTAATAATTATGATCGATATCGATCCTTGTTCATTAGTGAAATCCCAACTTCCTCTTCTAGAAAATATATATCCAACATCCCGCCTCACATGCAGTGTTATTCTTGTTTAAAACAATGCTAAACAAGTATATTTTTATTATCCAATGTTTACAATAAGGACACGTTTAATGAACAAAACTAGTTACTGTTTAAATGGAAAGTAATGTCATTGGTGAGCTACCCTGCTATAATTGACATTTTACCTTTGCTACATCCGATTACCTGCGTGCATCTTTATCATCTAGGTCACGTGATGTCCGTCAGATTAGTGGACGGTCCGGATGAGTCACGTGGTCGCGTGGAGGTGAAAAATGGCGGAGAGTGGGGAACAATCTGCAGGGACATGTTTAACGACAGAGCTGCCAAGGTCCTCTGTCGGATGCTAGGGCAAAGGTGAGACCACAATATACTACTATGTTAAACTTTAATATTTTAACGTATAGAATTTTTTGATGAATTTGATCCAATGGCACCTCTACCGACTACTAGTGTCGTCACCTATCGACCATAAGTATACCGTGACGATATCCGCAAGAATCTATGCTTAATTATCTCACAACTGGTGTGTGCTGTGCAACGGTTTGGGAGGATAATGCACAATTTGAGAGGATATAGCACAACAGCAAAACAGCACAACAGCACTACAGCACTACAGCACTACAGCACTACAGCACTACAGCACTACAGCACTACAGCACTACAGCACTACAGCACATGGCCGTGCCAAATCAGGCCGAGATGAAATAAAGGTGGGATGAAAAGGTCTCTACAAAATTTAACGGGCATTTCAAAAAATAATTGAACATCTCAGAACACTAAGGAATCACCTCAAAACTAATGGGTCGTCTAGAAATGTAAGGACAACATCTCATGGTCATCTCAAAACTAAGGGGTCGTCTAAAAAACTAAAGGATCTTCCAAACAAAATAATGGGTCATACAAAAAGGATCAACTCAACAAATCAAACGATCATCTCAATAGCCGTACTTTTTTGACAAAGAATATAAACTTCTGTTATCTGTTTTAATAGCGTCGTTGGAGCACGGTATGAACAGAATCGATACGGCGCCGGAACCGGAAACATCTGGTTGAATCACGTGTTCTGTAACGGAACGGAGACGTCCATCTTGGATTGTCTCCATGACGACTGGGTGGACCAGAGCCGAGTGTGTACCCACATGGATGACGTCAGCATATCATGTGACAACCCACAAAGTAGGCATTTTCGTAGAGCCCCACCAGTACACTAGGCAACTTGTAACCATTTAGATTGCTTGTACCTAACTTTTAATATCGGCTTCTATGTAGAATATCAGGAGGCATATTGAAATATGCTGCAGTTTATTCCTGATCGCCGTCGACGGTTGTAATTACGGTTTTGAGCGCACACGTGATGACACAATATGACAAATTATTTTATCGTTTTGTTTTAATTTTTGCTATCAAAATTCATATGTTAATATTCTGTGTCTTACGATCAAACGTATGCGCATGAAACAACACAACACACGAGAAATTAATGCGACGTAAGTCATTGCACAGTTGTGTATGTAGCATCACCAGTAGACTTGGAGTAGTTTGCAATGAGCACTTGTGATAGCTTACCGACACCGACGGTCAATAGCATAGGTTATGAAAGTTCGGGGAAACGTTGCGTTCAAAAGGAACATGAGTCGCGAACTGGTTTGCTTGACTTATTTGCGTTCGGTCCAATCTAAAAGGAAGTAGACAAAACGGTACAAAGCAATTTTATTATAAATTTATCATTGCATCTGTTGTGACTCTTGATTATGACTTGTACGATGGGACAAAGCTGTTTAAAAGTCGTGAACTCGTGTTCACGATAAACACGAACGCTCCAGACGCACTGTCTGGTAATATTACTGAATTAAGGCAGTAAAAGGTTCATTTGTTTCCTAAGCAATGTCAAGAAACTAATCATAATGAAATGAAGTCTAATTTGTTATTAACCATTATAAAGCAAGTAGGTGGCGATGTAACAAAAAGTTGTTAATTTCAGTTTATGTAAACCTCTGTATACCACTCAAAAGGGAGGGAGGGAGGGAGGGAGGGGGGAGGGAGGGAGGGAGGGAGGGAGAGAGGGAGAGAGGGAGAGAGGGAGAGAGGGAGAGAAGGGGAGAGGGGGAGAGGGAGAGAGGGAGAGAGGGAGAGAGGGAGAGAGCGCATCGCGTTGGTCTCAACAACATAACGTTTTGGGAATTTTTCAAACATAATCTCAGAAAAACGGGTTACGAGCCAGTAATGTCCTTCTCCATTTGCCATCACGTTTTACTAAAGTGATTTGTTTTTCAAAATACTATCACCTATATATATATATATATATATATATATATATATATATATTATGTGTTTATATTATGTTGTTGTATAAACTTGTCTAAGTTGTGTTTGAACTTTGTTGGACATTTCCTTATGAGTGTGATGTGCACGATATGATTTATGGTTCTTGCACTCTTAATTGCTGTGTTGAATTCAGCATAATGAAGCATAATATAATGTACTTTGCTGGCCAAACGTTTTTATATCTGATATTTGATCTGACAGTGGCAAAATAATATGCTTCAAGCACGTAGTCATTTGTAGTATCGCTTGTATTTTATAGTATTTAGTATTTCACTTATCTAGTCGCTGGTGCCTCTACTAAATGTATGAACTTAATAAAATCAACTGTGAAACGTGGACAATAACTGTTGTCTTTTATTGTTCGTTGACGTCATTGTCTATTCCTTGTTACTGACTGTTATGTGACATTGATGTATGCACAATGATTCTCACAGGTCAACATTGAACAAAGAATGAATTAGTATATATGCACTCTAAGAAACATATAACATTATACGAAACTACATATGCCGGTCACTTGCATTTAATTTGTAAATATGCAAGGACCTTTAAACCAGTTGCACCACTATTCTACGGCGAGGCACCGAGCTTACGTAGTTGTAACCAACACATCAAACACAAAATGGGTTTGTCAATAATGAACACAATGAATTGGGCTGTACTATACATAACTGATAACCGGTAAGAGCTCCGGACTCTCTACGGGTTCGAATACTGTGCGGCGGTGTCGAACCTTGGGCAAGTTCATTTACTCTACATTGTTTCATTTCACTCAGCTTTATGAATGAGTACCTGTCTATAGACAGTGGTGGATATTTGTGTACGAATAGTCTTCGTGCATTTTCATGATTTGTGAGTAGAAGTGCCATTATGTTGTTGGGAATATAAGTTATCCTTAAGCCATAATGTCGTCAGTTTGTGGTGTATTTCCGCTGCAGCTACCGTCGCAGGTTCTACAAGCTCCAACGAAGCAACTTTGTCAGCACCAAGAATGACGTCAACAACGCCAGCCAACCCAATGCCAGATTCAGGTACACAGTCTTCAAAACATCCAACATCATCTTCATCTCCAAAACCGCTGTCAAATTCAACAACATCGTCTTCAACACCGGTATCTAGTTCAACAACACCGTCTTCAACAATGTCAACAACAACTTCATCTCCAACACCAATGTCAAATTCAACAACATCGTCTTCAACACTTTCAACAACAACAACGTCAGCTCCAACGCCGGTGTCAAGTTCAACAGCATCGTCTTCAACATTGTCAACAACAACTTCATCTCCAACACCGATATCAAATTCAACAACATCGTCTTCAACACTGTCAACAACAACTTCATCTCCAACACCGATGTCAAGTTCAACAACATCGACTTCAACACAGCTAAAACCTTTATCTCCAACACCTTCATCTCTAACACCAGTGGCAAATTCAACAATACAGTCTTCAACACTTTCAACAACAACAACATCAGCTCCAACACCGATGTTAAGTTCAACAGCATCGTCTTCAACACTGTCAACAACAACTTCATCTCGAACACCGATGTCAAGTTCAACAACATCGTCTTCAACACTTTCAACAACGTCATTTTCAACACCGGTGTCAAGTTCAATAACACAATCTTCAACACTGTCAACAACAACTTCAACTCCAACACTGATGTCAAGTTCAACAACACAGTCGTCAACATCAGAATTAGGCCCTGAAACACCATCGTCAACACTGGTGTCAAGTACTACAGGTTCTTCAACACTGTCAATAACAACGTCAACTCAAACACCGATGTCAAGTTCTACAATAATGTCTTTAACACCAGTCTTAGAACCTGAAACACCATCTCCAGTGTCAAGTTCTTCAACATCATCAACAATGTCGACAACAACTTCATCTTCAACACTGTTGCTAACTTCTACAACACTGTCTTCTACGCCAGTGCTAAGCCCTGAAATAACATCTCCAACACCGGGGTCAAGTTCTACAACACCATCAACAACAACAACTTCTTCAACACAGGTGTTAAGTTCTACGACACTGTCTCCATCACCAGAGTTAAGTCCAGAAACACCATCTCCAATTCAGGAGTCAAGTTCTACGACACCATCTTCAATACTTTCAACAACAACACCTGCATCTTCAACACCGATGTCAAGTTCAACAACATCGTCTTCAACAATTTCAACAACAACTTCAACTTCAACACCGGTGTCAAGTTCAACAACACCATCTTCAACACTTTCAACAACTTCATATCCAACACCAATGTCAAGTTCAACAACATCGTCTTCAACACGTTCAACAACAACGTCAAGTTCTACAACACAATCTTCAACACCACCATTAGGCCCTGAAACGCCATCTTCAAAACCGATGTCAAGTACTACAATTTCTTCAACACTTTCGACTACAGCTTCGTCTTCAACACCGGTATCAAGTTCTACAATGTCATCTTCAACAAGTTCGACAACTTCATCTTTAACACCGTTGCTAAGATCTACAACACAGTCGTCTACGCCAGTGTTAAGGCCTGAAACACCATCTCCAAAACCGGTGTCAAGTTCTACAACACCATCACCAACACCATCAACAACATCAACATCTTCAACACTGTTGTCAAGTTCTACGACACTATCTCCAACACTTTCAACGACGACTTCATCTCCAACACCGGTATCAAGTTCTACGACATCAGTATCAAGGTCGAGAACACTGTCTTCAACACCAGGTCCGTTAAATCGGTCATCAACACCAATCATCGATCATGAAATACCAGTGATATCATCGAGTAATCTACCAACTAGCATGGAGTCTACAACGACAACTGCCACGACAACTACGACTACGGAGACAACAACAACGACAACAACACAAGACGTGAAAGCACCACCCGAAGGTAACTCCATTTTAAATAGTATAATGATAATATCTCCAAGCACATGCGTTGCGATCTAATAAGTACAAGCTATTTGAATCGCCTTATAGATAATTTCTTGAGCTTGCAATAATTGCCGGATTATTAGAATGTATCGTACTCAATATAGGTTTACCACAATTTAATCAACCCAAATGGGCATGCTCATGGTAGTAAGAAACAGTTCATCCGAAAAGCAGATTGGCGAAACGTCTATATCCATTGCATAGACGAACGTAAACATCGCAACGAGATGATTGGATACTGGGTTCAGCTTAACCTACGCGTTTCGACAAGGCCATGAGCAAGAGGACCTGAGACGGCGCCCTGTGATGCGCAAGAATGATCATTATTATATTGACCTTAGGCTACACTGCCATGGCAGTGTGCCATTCTGTCCCAAAGTTGCCGTACAATATCGATGTTTTATGCATATATGAACTGCTTACCCAGCGTGCATGTCGTGCCCCTGCTGTTCGTGCGCCTCTCACCCTAGTCAGTCACCCAGCTACTGTTCGTGCGTCTCTCACTTTAGTCAGCCTCTCGGTGTGCGTGTCGTGCTACAGATGACATGTACCGCATCCGTCTCGTCGGTCCGACGCGCTACGAGGGTCGAGTCGAAGTGTATCACGACGGCCAGTGGGGAACCATCTGTGACGACAACTTCGACAACAGAGATGCCGCCGTGGTCTGCAGAACGATGGGATTCAGGTAATGGGAACTATTGCGGTAAGAGAGTATTCTTCAGAATGATCTAAGCGAATGAATTTGTAGGCCTATGGTTTTGTAGTGGATGAAGATGGTATCTCCTCTTGAATGGTTCGTGTGTGTGTATGTGTGTGTGTGTGTGTGTGTGTGCGTGTGTGTGTGTGTGCGTGTGTGTGTGTGTGCGTGTGCGTGTGCGTGCATGCGTGCGTGTGCGTGCGTGCATGCGTGTGTGTTTTTTTATTAGAACTGGAACTGCTTCTTTCGATAGAAAACATACACGTATGATAACTGTTGACAGACAAAAGACAAACTGCCAGAAGACTCACCAAGGCGTAAATAACTGCCGCTGGCGTTAGAGCCACCCGCAATAGTTTTTTCAACAACAAAAATTGGTTAAATAATATCTACGTCGTTCAATGCGTAATACATATTACAAACATTCCCAAGTTCGGCAATATGCATAAGTGGCGGGCCAAGCTTAAAGAGGAGGTTCTAATGAACCCAAACAATATGCTGTCTTTAATCGTCTATCTACTGTTGATACCAACACGGAATTTTAAGTGCAATGCAATGATGTCGATGCATTATGAAAATTAGAATACCAGGCAGTTGTAATCATAATGGCGATGTTGATAATGGCAATAACTTGTACCACGATTAGCTTGTTTCCGTTGGCAGCGGCCTGGGCCGGGTTCTCATCAGAGACGTATCCGGTGCTTCTGGTCCAATATGGCTGACTGACATGGCGTGTTCCGGTGAGGAGACGTCCATCTTTGACTGCAACCACAAACGCTGGGGCAGCCATTACTGCGGACACTACGAGGACGTCTACGTCACGTGTAATGCCGGTGAGTCGTATATAGTGGGAAAACGTGCTGTTGTTGGTCACCTATTTATCCATGTCGCCAAGGGTGAGACTGGCTTCGAAAATGGTTCTCTGTTTTTGTTTGCTTTCTTCTGTAAAGCTCTGTGGGTTTTTTTGCCAAGAGATATGTTCAAATTGATACGTGGTCTTCCAAAATGGATAATGTGGATACAATTCTGAACTAAGGTAGACATTAGTAATAACAACCAAACCTACTATTCAAGTTGATAACATTTAAATATACGACATATAATAACAAAGAGTCGATTGAATGCATCAAGCGTAAATAAGATATGCGAAAGAGTTCGTTTTCACAGAAGAACATTAATATAAAACATAATCAACTAATTGTGTAATTCTTCGAAGGATAAATATGTTTAAAAAGAAATCGACAAAAATATCCGAAGGAGGAGTTTCACATGGATGGACAATTGTTGACTATCGATAAGCCAAAGGCTTTTTGACCACTTGTTATCTGAGTTTCTGGCTTCGGACGGTAATCTAGTAAAATTTTGTTAAATACATTGTTCTGTTGTTATTTGTTCTGATGTTTTGTCATTTTATGCGTTTACTCTCTTCATAATAGCCAGTCGACTCATACTTTATATAAAACTAGATAAATGAGCCGTTCCAGAATCCTGCCCGAAGACAAATAAATCAGGATTTAAAGAGAAGAATTAATAGCTATAAGACCGCTAACTTTCCACTGACGCATATGCGTATTAAAATTATTATTATTTGATGAGGGCAAGGACATCTTAGATCCTGACGAATTGATCATACGGCCATGCCGAACAGGGAGGGGCAAGACTGCGGCCACTGTTGGTCTTAGTAGTTGTATTCTGCCCCATATGTTAAAATGTAAGATGTTTATATTACGCAGCACATTGCAGAGAGTTTATTTAACTTACTGTGTTTGTCTGCAGTTTTGTGTGTGGGTAATATGAGTTACTAGTTTATTACATGTTGGATGCTTCCCAGAGAAGTCGAGATGGTGTTCGATTGAACAGGTCTGCCAGGAAATAAAGTGTAAAGGGCTTTGAACAATCCTGAGGACTGGATACTGCGCTATATAAGAACTTAACTTTTTACATGTTGGTATGTATGTGCGACAAACAAAAATTGTTCTGATACTGATTCTGCCATACAGTGGTCGCCCCTGTGAGATTGGCCGGGGGTACCACCCGACAGGAGGGTAGGGTGGAAGTGAAGTATAACGACACGTGGGGAACTATATGTGCTGACGACTTTGATCGGACTGACGCCAAGGTGATTTGCCGCAGTCTTGGATACACGTAAGTAACACTTGTAAGACGGCCTAACGGTGCAAACATTATATATTGTTGTGATGTGATGTCGCGTCAAGTCGTACGACTTCTGATGACATCCACAATGACTTGTCTCCAATCAATCCGGTCTGTTGTTGCTTCTCTATACTGGTCCATTGTCAACTTCATTGTATCTCATCCATCCATGTCTTGCGTGGTGGTCTTTCACTCTTCCCCTTGCCGTCACTCATTCCTATCATTACCGGCTTTCAACCTGTCGTCTTCTCTATATAAACACATTGTTTGTACAAACCGACAGTGCATATTGAATATGTACGTTGCGAAGAATCTGCCCATGTCTTCCCAGAATGTGTATGCGGAATACAAAATTATTATGTAAATAAATGTTACTAACGTTTGAACAAATATGAATTAGGTTATTAGGTTACTGAGATGTCATGTTAACCTCAATTACATCGTTCGTTCGACTGACGTCTTCCACGAAGACGTCAACTGAAATATGATGCTGAATATTTAGCATAAGTTTCTTAAATAGAATTACGGAGTGTGACGTATTGCCAAACGATGAAACCCTCCAATCACATTCCGTATTATGTTAACGTGTACTTAGGGACAAAATTTTTCTCTCTTTACTCTAAAACAAAGTCGACAATCACTACGTCGTTGTGCTGAATCATACATACGTGGCAGTAATGTAGCTAGTTTTTACACATTAAATTTTGTGTGTTTACATTTATCTGGTTTTAATTAATTAGTGTTATTTAGGACATTTGCGACTTTATGATTTGTGACAGTGGTGCCGTACAACAATACGTCTTACTCTATATTATGCTGCATACACCTGAGACATTATCTCTCCCACACTGCAACATGTATCAAATTAAGACCGTGCCTTTTGTGCAGCGCCGACGACGCGGTCGTCACCGGAAGTGCGTACGGGGAGGGAACTGGACCAATTTGGCTGACGTCACTGCAGTGTGAAGGGGAGGAGGAGAACGTGACGGACTGTCGTCATGACGACTGGGGAACCACAACCTGCAGGCATTCACAGGACGTGTCAATCTCCTGCGGCCAGCCGTACTACGGTACGCCGATATGCTGAACCGATAACAATAATAATAATAATATAGTTCCGGTTACGTACATAACTTATAATGTAAACAAATAACAACATATTCATTTTTGGTAATGAAATACATTGTTCATACAAGCTTAAAAATTATGTTGTTTAAGATTTTCACGCGCGCACACATACACACACACGCGCACGTGCACTTATGTTTGCATGCACTTCCGCATGCACGCGCGCACACGCACACGCACACACACACTCAACATGCCGTTGGGTAATGTTGTATATTGTCTAAAGTTTGAAATTTTATCACATTTAACAAACACCTCATATCATTGCGTAAATAAATTAAGCTGATGGTTTCACCAGGTTACTGTGAGGATGTGGATGTGTCGACCTGCTCCAGTAGAATGCCGTATCACCATACGGCCATGCCGAACAGGGAGGGGCAGGACAAACAGTCGGAGGTGGCGGCGATGTTCCACACCGCCCACTTTGACGACATCATCAACGGGTGTCCGGCAGACACCATGCACTTCCTGTGTTCCTTCTACCTACCCAAGTGTCATCAGAAACCAGACGGAATAGTCACTGTCCTGAGGTGCGTCTCACTCTCCCTCTCCCTCCATTCCTCTCTCTCTCCCTCTCTCTCTCTCTCTCCCTCCCTCCCTCCCTCCCTCCCTCCCTCCCTCCCTCCCTCCCTCCCTCCCTCCCTCCCTCCCTCCCTCCCTCCCTCCCTCCCTCCCTCCCTCCCTCCCTCCCTCCCTCCCTCCCTCTCTCTCTCTCTCTCTCTCTCTCTCTCTCTCTCTCTCTCTCACTCAGTTCACCTTCGTTAGTGAGACAACGGTCTTATGTAAACCACGTTTCAAAGACGCTATTTAGCTATCGACGTGTCTAAGCCAGGTGTCTATATACGTAACACTATGCTGGCGGACTCTTGTTGCAGACCGTGCCGTCAACTGTGCGAGCGAGCTAGGGCCGGCTGTGAACCTTTCCTACGGACCTCGGACGAGACGTGGAAGGATGCGTGGGACTGCAGTGTCCTTCCTGTGGCGTCCCATACCAATAACAGCTGCTTCGATCCAGCCATAACAGGTAGGAAGAGGAAACGGAAATATGTGAACTGCGCATGCGTAACAAATTATTATCACGGATATTTATGTAAAGATCAATGGATATTAGTTGGCGTTGTGGCAGAGTTGTGAATGTGTGGTTCCATTGAATAATTCCACAGAGGAATATTGTGTTATTTTTAAAAGGTATACATTATTATTACTTTTCATAAATAAAAATGTTCTGTTTTATGAGAGATGTATTCACTCCTAGCTCTTGACCGTCTAAATGAAAAAATATTAATTTTATTAACGTTGACATGTTTGTAAACATTGCACTTGAAAATGTAAACACGGTATTCGGGGCGAAACATTCAAATTAAACTGATAACGACGAAATGTTTAATCAACATGACAAGTGTATTTGATTGTATATTTGGCCAATGTGATTTTACATGCTGTGATATTCCGAGGATTTCCCTCTTTGCAGCGAATAACGGAAACAAAACAAGCGCCGTTTCTGGTAAGTCCCATCGCTAACATTGAAAAAGCAGTATTGCGACGGTGTGGTTGAAAATAAGGTGTTCTAAATCTAATGCGATTATTCCAAATCCCGGATTGTTCCGAGACTTTGCGATTGGTTTGGTATATGCATGAAATCCAATTAGTCAACTTGAAATATTCGCATGGGACAACCACGAGTCTTTGTATAGGCATATGCGTGAAACGCATTGCTAATGGCCGTTGTGTGCTTCCCCCGTTATACATACATATAACATAATATATACCCCGCCATCTTTAACCAATTCCCTACGTCTTCGTCCGCAGCCTCGTGCGAACCAATCACGCTGCCCATGTGTCTGCATGATGACGTCACGTGGAACGAGACCCGGATGCCGAACCTGTTAGGACACGAGACCCAGATGTACGACGCCCTCCAGCTCAGTCAGGCGTGGACGGCGCAGCTGAGTCTCGGCTGCCACACCGAATTGCGCGTGCTCCTCTGTAGCATGTACGTGCCGCGCTGCACGACCGATGGCAACATTCCGCTGAGGTAAACCAAATACACATGCTATACTACTGGGTTCCATGATGTGCTATGCACGTTAATCTTGGAGTGGTCGCACAAATTCGTCTTGTCCCCCAAACGTATGGCATTACGGATTGGTGATTTGGGCGTCACTGCATTTCATATGAAATCAGTTTTTGCCGTGGCTCCGCCCAGCGGATGGAACTGGTATTAATGCACATTGACACCATTATGGATATGAGAACCTGACAGCGTGGTAGTTACTGTATTGGTAGCCATATCACGTCAGGTAAATCATATTACGTTGTACATTTGTGATTGACAATATTGACATTATTGACAGTGCCACACGACATACTGAGCTTGTAGGTGGTAGCTTGAACCAATACTATTATGTTATACTTTTTCGAATTTGCGAACTTACTAGACAACCACCCCCATGACGTAATAACATCAACCTTCAATTAGAGGGTACACGTGCCGCGTATCAGCGCAAATGAAGAGAATGTCCACGTATTGCCTATTCACATGACATTTATACGATCAAACAAACATACATTTCCTGTTTGCCCAACCACTATTAATCTCTCCCCTGATAGAAGCACGTGGCGTAGCAGTAACATAACTCTCGCATTTGCCTAAATGTTCTCAATTGCTGAGCGGTCTAAATATCAATATCATGTACGGTGTTAATACACAGCATACTGTGCACAATTTCATAATTATATAGAAGAGGAGTGTAAGAAAATAACAGACAAGTATATGGTATACATATAAGGTGACCCATCAGCTTTACCAGCATAACGGTTGTGCGACCAGCCTTTGCCAAAATTCAAACATTGTAAAACATTAGGTCTGCATTGCACAACACGTACGAGATGTAACGTACAATTCTCTGTAACTAAGCAAAGTTACGAATACTCGAAGATTTGACACTTCCCCGGATGACGCGATCGCTTTCATTAATCGTTACAGACCGTGCCGCTCTGTGTGTGTGAGGATCCGGCAGAAGTGTGATCTATATGATACGTGGCCAGCCGAGTTCCAGTGTTCCAAGTTCCCAGATGAACGAAACGGAGAGGCGTGTCTACTCATAGAAGGTAATGTAATATTAATGCCTTGTATGTTGGTTTTATTCTGTGTGCGTGCGTGCGTGCGTGCGTGCGTGCGTGCGTGCGTGCTTGGCAGTGGCTGTGGCTGTGGCTGTTTGCCTGTCAGTCTGCCTGATTGCATGTGTGTGTGTGTGTGTGTGTGTGTGTGTGTGTGTGTGTGTGTGTGTGTGTGTGTGTGTGTGTGTGTGTGTGTGTGTGTGTGTGTGTGTGTGTGTGTGTGTGTGTGTGTGTGTGTGTGTGTGTGTGTGTACGTATGTATGTATGTACGTACGTATATATGTATGTATGTATGTATATATATATATATATATATATATATATGTACGTGTACGTATGTATGTACGTGTGTATTGTATGTATGCACGTACGCACTACGTACCTATGTATGCAATGTGAAAGTCTAGCGCAATTGTAAAGTATGCTCCCTCCACTGGCAGGTTCGACGGTGGTAGTCATGAACGGATCACGCAACCGCAGCACGCCCGGCCAACCCGCCGTGTCAACACCACGCTCAACATTCCCGGACAGACACGTGACAGAGAACGGAACGCGAGTGCAGATTCCGTCAACAATGGCTGACAACACGCCTACAACTACTACGTCAACAATGGCACACAACACGCCTACAACTACTACGTCAACAATGGCAGACAACACGCCTACAACTACTACGTCAACAGTGGTACACAACACGCCTACAACTACGACGTCAACAGTGGCAGACAACACGCCTACAACTACGACGTCAACAGTGATACACAACACGCCTACAACTACGACGTCAACAGTGGCAGACAACACGCCTACAACCACGATGTCAAGAGTGGCTGACAACACACCTACCACTACGACTTCAAAAGTATCAGACAACACGCCAACAACTACGACGTCAACAATGGCAGACAACATGCCTACAACTACGACGTCAACAGTAGCAGACCACACGCCAACAACTACGACGTCAACAGTGACTAACAAAACGCCTACAACTACGACGTCAACAGTGGCAGACAACACGCCTACAACTACGACGTCAACACTGGCAGACAACACGCCTACCACTACGACTTCAACAGTGACTAACAAAACGCCTACAACTACGACGTCAACAGTGGCTGACAAAACGCCTATAACTACGACGTCAACACTGGCAGACAACACGCCTACAACTACGACGTCAACAATGGCAGACAACATGCCTACAACTACGACGTCAACAGTAGCAGACCACACGCCAACAACTACGACGTCAACAGTGACTAACAAAACGCCTACAACTACGACGTCAACAGTGGCAGACAACACGCCTACAACTACGACGTCAACACTGGCAGACAACACGCCTACCACTACGACTTCAACAGTAGCAGACAACACGCCTACAACTACGACGTCAACAGTAGCAGACCACACGCCTACCACTACGACTTCAAAAGTAGCAGACCACACGCCAACCACTATGACATCAACAGTGGCAGATAACACGCCTACCACGACACCGATGTCCATCCTCAGAGAAGGAAAATCACATGGTCGATTAACCTACCCGTCGGCCAAGACATCTGCCTCGCCGTTTTCGTCAACCACAACGACGGAGGCAGGCGACGGAAACACTTCGTCCACCCCGTCCAACACCAACGACAACACTCGTGTCAGTACGTCGCCAAATCACCGCAGTCTTAACGGCCCAACGCCCACTGACGTGCAGTCAAGTACGCAAGAACATGTTGCCATGACCACGCCAAGTAACTCTACCGAAAGCAGGTCGCCTACGAAGCGAAGTGCCGTGACAGCGGAAGAATATTCGGAGCCTGACGAGGAAGAAAATACAAAGCAAACATGAGTTCTGTGCTCGCCGCCATACGATGGTCGCCCGATATGGTTAACAGCACACGCACAGTCATCACTCGGTTGGAAACTGGTGCGAAAAACAATCTCACTTATCGTTTTGTAAATGTGTCTGACTTATCCCGAATATGTTCAGTATTGTTATAGGCATTCTTGGCTCGGTCGGCATACAGCGGTTAGCCTTCCGTCGGAAACTGTATAATATTACACACTCCAACTTCCGGGCCGGGGACAGTTTGCTTGACCACTGCTCGTCGTGCACTTGTCAGCTGTGGCAACACAGGAAGGGTCGGATAAGTCTGTCCGACGTACACATGCCAACAGCGACGGCTGTGACATATTGCATATATACCATATCACGACTTTTTATATCACGTGACAGCATGTCACGCTAATATTGAACAGTATCGGCAAAGACGGTTCATTATTATAAACACGGACGTAATAATGACGATAGCACTGCTGCTGTTGGCATTGGTATTTCAAGATTACTCTTACATTATTGTTCCGGTTGTCCTTGTTCGCTGTCAATCATTCAACGCAATTATTTACAGCGACACGGACTGCTTTACATAATATGTCCGGAAGTGATATAGATAATTTCACTTTGATACTCACCAAGGGTGTCAAGAGTAAGAACTGTACAGAATTGCTCAATTTTTTTAGATGACTTACCGGAGGTATTCTTTGAGCAAACCAGGAGATTAAGCGGGCAAGTTGTCGTTCTGGCGATAAATCAGAAACAGCTAAAGATGAACATTGTCTCACGAGACAGAGCCTTGCATCACTACTCGGTGATCTGTGCCATTGATAGTCGTAAAGTTTTAACTTCATTGGTGATATGCCTACTGTTTATATTATTATTGATTTGTTATATTATATACTAATATTATTTTCTTTATATTATCGGAGCTTCGCCGTTCATTCCCTTTGCATTCTGATTTAACGTGTGTTTGTGCGTCAGTAGTTTGGTATCAGATTATATAGAGCACACAATACGTTCATCAATAAAGTGGTGTTGACGTTTGTATTCGCCTATAGGGTGAATTGAACGGCGTTAGCCAAAGTCGGTTTAAACTCGGCAGCACTTGCGTGTTGAGAAGAAAGATGCGTTAACACAGCTGTACGTACACATCTGGTGCGCTTTGATTATGATGTGATACTGCCTGACATCATATACACGGCAGTGTTGTCCCCACGGGATAGCCTGTACACATCCGGGAACTTGTCGCCCGGTGTGAATGCATCCTTGCATGCATGGTTCAGCGTTATGTCAACACCTCTATGCCTTGAGTTCGGATGTATTTGTTGGACTTTTGAGAAATTGGTTGAAATGTTACTATATATATATATATATATATATATATATATATATATATGACGACGTTGTTGTGATGTTAATCGTAAATGGAAATGGGTGTATTCATAGTAATTTTGCATTACGACACCACCAAATCAAGCACAACCCATAGCAGCGAAGTCAATGTCAGTGCACTTCGGTAAACAGGTGATAACAGAACAGTGTTTCTTGCAATGTCATAGCATAATAATACAAGTTCTTATATTTTTATAGACGCGGGTAGTTAGTTTTATGTACTGCTTCGTTTGCCACTTTCACATAATTATGTTCTATTTGTAGCTAACCGGTGTTAAGTTTGTATTCTTATTGTAAATACATATTGCAATCGATGAAGCACGTTTATAATTTTAGATTAATAGTACAATTGTTTCGTTAACGTGTGTGGTAGGTATAACGAGAAACTTGCATGTAGTTATGATTGTTTAGAATGCTGCCGGGGCACGAGGTCAATTATAATTGACCGACCGTTCAATGTGTAACCGGTTGAGCAGAATAAAAGAGTTGGCTGTACCTGGTTATGTCTACATCAAAGATTCTGGTGATGACAAAGAAAATTAGTTTAGAACTAGCTGAATATCAGTTTCACCAGCAGGCACACTGGCCCGATGAATGAATGAACGGGGTCAACACAGGCGGATTCAGGGAGGCCTGGAGGTACGTGCCATTTAACCCTAACCTCCCCTAGAGCTTTAGAATTTGGCCGCGCTGTGCCTGTGCAACAGTGGCGTGCCCTCTAGACTTCTTGAATGTGTCCACGTTGCGTGCCCCTTTTGAACTTCGCCGCGAAAATGTTTCTACTGCAACCCCCCCCCCCCCCCCCCCCCCCCCCCTCCTTCCGGTATCATAGATCTAACTCGTCGATTAACAGGTTACTCACACTCTACTCACGTGTAATGAGTTAATATTTCATATAATATTCGCAATCAGTTTAATAAAATCATCATTAGTAAAATTTGAACATAGCTGATTTTGGCTAATTAATAATAACCCGACGTGTTGGGTTATACCGCTATCTTGTGAGTTCCCTTAACATCGGCTTTTGCTACTGTACTACCAAAAACAAGCACCGACTTTAAAGATTTCGGAACGATATGACACACTATTAGGACGCGACTGACAGCTGACGTACGGCGCTTGAGAAACGTACTACGTAGTACATGTCATTGTTACGCGTCGTTAAACGTAAACGTCCGCTGTAGCAAGGCGTCATAATTGACAGGGTTTGCCCAATGTAAAGCGCACCTAGCGCAATGCAATTTCGAAGATCGAGCTCTGAAAAGTATGTATCTTACCGCCTATTCAATGAAAATACCCGGATTTGTGTACGCGTGTTTATGACGTATGAATTTGGTGGTACGTCTGACGTCATCCAGGCGCGGCTGTATTGTGGGCAAGCAAATGGAAGATCGGTTTGGTTCGTCTGGCAAAACGTGAGTTTTACGATGATCTCTGCATTTGCCCATCAACTGTCTGAATTAGAGAAAAAGATCAGGGAACAAGGAAGTCAAATCTACCAGATTTACAGCAAACTCCAAGACGATACGAACGACACTAACTCACAAGCGGACTCAGACTGCAAACAACTTCTTGACTGCCTGCAATCGCAGATTAAACATAACAGCTTCAAGCTGAACGAGCTGCACTCGAAGGTCGTCCAACACGACGTCGACATCGGCGGTCTGAAGGCAGCGGTCACGTGCGACGGTCACCACCAGAAGCTTGCCGCCAACACCGCCTACAACCCGCTGGCGACCGAGTTCCAGCCGCGACTGGCCATCATGCCAGACACGCAGACGGACTTCGCGTCTGGCAGCGTCATCACGTCCCTGGCGAAGGAACACCGTCGGCCGGCGAGCGCGCCGTACTTCACCGGGTCGTACGACGCGAATCCCGACCACAGCCAGTCGCAGGACTCGCCCGGCACATTTGGCATCTTCCCGCCGCCCGACATGTTCCCGCCGCTGCCCGACCATGAGATGTCGTTCTCGCGAGACGTGGACGTGGCCTCGCCGCGAGATCTCTCGCAGGGCGACCGCGACACGGAACTGATGCTGCTGAAGGAAGAGTTGTCCTACTGCAAGGGACGCGTGCACGAGCTCGAGATGGAGTTGGAGAACAAAAACCTCATCATCAGGTCAGTATCATCTCCCTCCGGCGTAAGGTGCGTTGTGTCGTCTCCTTCGATAGGCCCACAGTCGTCCCATTTTACCAGTCACGTATGACCCATATTCAAATACCCCCTTATTTATTTTATTCTCAGTTTTAGCCATTCTTCAATAGGTCCTTACCTTACCTTACCTTTTCTCTTCGGGCCTTGTGGCCCATAAGGCTGCTGTGCGACTCCGCCGCCATCTTGCCCTGTCAACGGCTGTGTCTTGCTTTGATCCAAATGCCCAGCCCAGTTGTTGTCGTTCTTTTTCCACTGTGGTTCTCCACGTTGTTTTTGGTCAACCAACTTTTCTTGTTCCTTCCGGCGTCCATGTCAGTGCTGTCAGGCAGTGGTTGTGGTCTTTCTTTCTCAGCACATGCCCGATCCAATTCCACCTTCTTCTCTGTACTTCTATTCTGATCTTCTCTTCTGCTGCTATATTCTCAATGTCTTTGTTTTAAATTACTGCTGGCCATCTAATTTTAAAAATTCTTCTGAGACAGTTGAATTGAAAAATGTCAAGTTTTTTGTTGTCGCTTTTGTTTACTTTCCATGTTTCACATGCATACAATAACACTGATTTGACCAGAGTATTGTATAATCTGAGTTTAGTTTTCAATGTGTATACATTTGAGCTCCATATTTGCTTGTGTTATATGAATGATGTCCTTGCTTTTCATATTCTGTTGATAATATCATCACACCCTCCACCTTGGTTGCTGACGTTTACGCCCAGGTATGTATACTAATCTACTTCATTCAGTTGTTGGTCATCAATCTCTTATTATGTCGTTGCATTGCTGTTTATCCTCAGTTCTTCAGTTTTCTTTTTAGGCCAGTTTTTGATGCAAATGCATTAATCGTTGTTGCCTTTGCTTGCATGTGTCTGTAACTTGATGACATAAGCGCAATGTCATCTGCGAAGTCCAAGTCATCAAGTTTTGACAAGAATCTCCATGTTATCCCTGTGTTGCTTTCTTCAGTTGTTTCCCACATTATCCAGTCCATTACCATCAAGAAAAGAAATCCGGACATTACGTTTCCTTGCTTAGTTCCAGTTTTTACCTTGAACCACTCAGATTGTTCACCTTCATCTAACACTGCACACTTACTGTCCTCATACAAAATCTCGACCATTCGGATTATCTTGTGTGGGATTCCGTAGCTCGCCATAATTCCCCAAAGGCTCTCTTAGTGCACGGAGTTAAATGCCTTTTCAAAGTCTACAAAAGTTACATATAGCGTTGCTTGCCATTCCACTACCTGTTCTATTATGTTTCGAAGAATGAATATCTGCTCAACTGTGCTTCGTCCTCTTCTGAAACCGGCTTGTTCTTCTCTCAACTTGTTGTCAACTCTATCTGTCTATTATCTTCCGAACACTTTACTGGGGACAGATGTTATAGTAATTCCTCTCCAATTTCCGCACTCTGTTAGGTTACCTTTCTTTGGTATTTTAACAATCAGTCCCTGTTTCCACGTCTTTGGTACTTTTTCTTGTTCCCAAATTGTTTTGAATAAACTTAGGACCCAATTCTCTGGTATCGTCATGTCTGCTTTCAACAATTCTGCTGCAATGTCATCTTTGCCTCGGGCTTTCCCATTTTCCTGCTTCCAGCTTCCTCAGTGCTGCTTTAATCTCTGTTTTTGTAATGATTTCATCTATGATCGGATCTAATTCAATCTATATCACGGGGGTAATCGGACATAGGTCTATTCGGGACTTCTTCAAAGTGCTCCTTCCACCTTGCCCGCCTGGCTGGTCCTTTAGTTATTAGGTTTTCAGATTTGTCTTTTACTGCATTCGCTGTCTTGTGTTTGTCGTTACTAAGTGTCTTTGTGATCTTGTAGACTTCTTTCATCCTTCAATTCCCGCCTGCTTTCTAAGCTTCTGCGGCCAAGTTGTCTACCCACTTTGTTTTATTTTGTTGCATGCTTTTTACGTTTTTGTCTTTTTGTTGATACTTATCCGTGTAGCTCTGCTTTACCTTTTCTGACATTTGCTTGTTATGTGTTGTTCTTTAGTTGTTTCCTGTCTTCTGCCAGCTCCTATGACCATTTGCTGATCCAGGGTTGTTGTCCTCTCTTTTTGTAATCCAGTACTTCTTCAGCTGTTTCTTTGTAGGCCACTTCGAATTCTTACCATTTTCTCTCAACAATGTCGTTATGCTTCGTCGTAGTCTTGTAGTACATAATATATTTTCCGTAGCCTCAACGAGAATTGCATTTTTATGATTGGTTGTTGCAGCTTGATTGTGTCGAATTTCTTTCTGTTCTCACTGGTCTTTTGCTTCCTCTTTTCGAGCGCACTAACTGGTGTTCACTTGCAATGTATGTTCCCCTCATCTCTCTGGTGTCCATAACTGATGTTCTGTGCTGCCTGCTCACTAGCACATGGTCAATTTGGGTTTTGGTTCGCCCTCCTGGAGATGACCACGTCTGCTTGTGAGTGAGTCGATATGGAAATATGGTACCTGTTACCACAAGATTATTTAATCCACATAAGTCAATTAATATCTCTCCATTGTCATTTATTTCACTAATTCCAAGGCTTTCAATTATGTATTCATAGCTCTCGTTGTCTTCTCCAATTTTAGCATTTAGGTCCCCCATTACTATGAGCCTATCATGTACACTGCCCACAACTGATTGCAACTGTTCGTAGAACTGATCTTTCTCTTCGTCAGTTGTTTCATTTGTTGGTGCATATGTTTGTATGATTGATAGTTTCACACACCTTAACAATAATTTATCATATATAATCCTATCACTGATAGGTCCCCACTCTAGTAATGCCTGCTCTGCTTTCTTTTTCATCATCATTGCCACTCTGTGTCTGTGTAGGCTGTATTCTCTCCCCGAGAAAATAACACCCTCTCCAGTGTTCAAGTTGTCTTTCCCGTGTTCTGTCCATCTGGATTCGCGAATGCCCATGTCATCGATTTCGTATTTATCCATTTATTTTGCAAGTTGTGCTGATTTACCTATTGAATATAGCGTTCTCACATTCTAACATCCTATATTTACAGTTTTCTTTGGTCTGGTCAGCGACGCTCTCGGTTGCCGAACCACCGATTGGCTTCCAGCATGTGCTGGCGAAGTCACACATTCAGTTTCCGTAACAATTATAACACCATGGGAGGTGGAAGCAGCGCTAAGAGATATGGAGAGTGGGAAAACATCAGGCAACAACCATGTAAACGTTAAAACATTAAAAGCAGGAGAAGATACCATTTCGAAGACACTGGCTAATAATAAATGCTTATCAGAAAAATGAATACCCACCGCATGGAAGAAAGCAAAGATAGTGATAATCTACAAGAAAGGAAATAAGAAAGACTTCAAGAACTACAGACCGATAAGTCTGTTATCAAGCATCTACAAATTACTCACAAAGATACTAACGAATAGGCTAGAGAAGACACTCGACGATAACCAACCACGAGAGCAAGCGGGATTCAGAAACTTAAATTCAAATTCAGTCGACTATGTGAAGGATTTCGACTCGGTGCAAACTCAAGCAATACTGACCTCCCTAATATCAACATCACGCAGATAGAGAACGTTGAAAGCTACGTCTATCTGGAACAGCGATACAGTATCACAGACAAAAACCAAGACAAGGAGATTCAAAGAAGAGTTACCGCCGGCTGGACAGCATTCGCCAAACACCGCGACATCTTCAAGGGTAACTTTTGTACCTGCTTAAGGAGACAAGTCTACAACTCATGCATACTTCCAGCGATGACATTCGGCATGCAAACATGAACATTCACCATCCAGGCAAAGAACAAGCTAGCAGCCGCTCAAACAAAGATGGAAAGAAATATGTTAAACACCATATATTGGGTAAGAGAGAAGACAAAGGTCCTAGATGTGATAAAAACAATCAGAAGACAGAAGTGGACCTGGGCAGGGCATATCAGCAGACTAGGAGATAACCGATGGACATGACTGGATTGCGCAAGACAGGCAAATTTGGAAACGACATGCTGAGGCCTTCGTCCACGGGACAGTATGGCTGCACAATGATGATGATGAACAATTATTGAACTGCGGGGGTTGTTGGCCCTCCGCTAAGCTTAATTTTGGGGTTTTCCTTCCCCTAGTCAGAGCCTCGTTTGCCCACAACCTCAAGGTAGTGGTTTCCCAGGGGGAACCTCAGGGAGGTAAAGTTGACCTGGGTGTTCTACGGTTTACCGGCAGGCTACAATTGTTCACGTTTCACCCACAGAGGGCTAGCCGGGGCCCAACGCCACTGGCTGTGGCGCTGGGCGCTTGAGCACCACTTTCCCCCTGAACACCCCTTTCCTCCCTCCTCCCTCCTCCCTCAATAAGTCCAACGTTGCCCTATTGTATGTTATTAGACTATACATATACTAACCTTTTAAACCACTGGATGCTCTGCAAACCATCGGTTACTAGGTCCATATCAACCACTGGATTCTTTCCATAGGTCGATATAAACCATGTACCACTGGATTCTTTGCAAACCATCGGTCGCTAGGTCCATTTTAACTCTCTGACTCCTTTCCAAAACATCGGCCACTAGGCCCATATTAACCTTGTACCACTGAATTGTTTTGCAAACCCTCTGTCACTAGGCCCATTTTAACCCTGTACCACTGAATTCTTTCCAAACCTTCCAAGTAGTTTTTATTCGTCAACTTATACGTCCTCTTTAATAATGTACGTGATATTCCTTTCGTCAAATGTGCACCATACCCTCTTTTTTACATTTCGCGAAGACTCCTCAAACTCATCCATACCTCGCCTCTACTTCCCATTCTGGGTTCTCAACTGACTGCCGTCCCTGCGGCTTTCCTTCAACCCCCACCCAATAACCATCCCCTTCTATTCACAATAATCAACGTCGGGATACGATAACTCCGCCTACAAACCGTTGAAATGACGTATACTTTTGCGCGATTTCGTCAGCAATATAACTCCCGCTCGTCTGCCCTATGTGAATAGAGTTACATTCGCAAGTTGCACACAGTTGTTGGATTTCGCGTTTGGGACATACTAATCGGGTATGTTGGTGACAGGGAGTTAAACACGACATATTTTAATACTTTCAGAAGAGAAAGACAGATTTGTGACACTTATTTTGTGGTGTGTTTTCGCATCGCGAGTGGCGTTTTTTGTGTCGCAAGTAGTTTACTCAAAAACAACTTCTCAAACATTCTGTTTACAGTATCAGTTAAGTATGGTCACAATCTCAACATCCGTCCATTTCAGGCATCGTGTAACCGGTTAACTACTAAAATTTACGCTAGAATAGCCGACGCCTGTGCTTGTGTTATTTATCAACAAAGTCAGCAGCCGCACTTAGCGCAAACTCATGCTTTGATACCACGTCTCGCGCTACTTCAAAGTAGTCACGTAACGGCGCGTGGGTATGGCTAACGTACCCCGGACGGGGATTACTATGTTAATCCCCACCCGTATCCGTCTGGTAACCGTGACTCCTTCGCAAAGATTATATTTCAACTTGTTACCAACCTCCCATTTTAATCTTAAACAAAAACCCGTCTAATGGGTGTGTCGTTGGGTGGGCGTGTCAACAGGGATCTGATGGGCGGGCACGAACAGCTGATGCGCAAGGAGACGGAGCATGCACAGAAGCAGGAGTGGTTTGAGCACAAGATGCGGCTGCTGAAGCAGGACAAACGGCGACGGGGCGAGACAATCGGCAAATTGCTGAGATGCATCGATGACATGAAGGTAGGGCGGTCAACCAGGGCGGGGCCACCGGGAGACGGCGCCACAAGGGAGGCGGGGCCTATGTGGCTCACCAGTATAATGGCCGGTGGCAGCAGTTCTATGTAGCTGTTTTAGTCTGGGTAGTGGCGAAAGACGGTATGAAAGAGGGGTAGTTGATAGGAATGGGACCACCGGAGAGGTGGCTAGCAAAATTGGTGTCAGAGACGTTTGAGCATCCAAGCAACGATACATATGTTTGCTATGTCTAGCTCCCGGTCGAAGAACGTTTAAAACGTTGATTTAATCTTTGCCCACATGCTATCTTGACCAAAGTTGCTAGCCGCGTCAATTTGGATGGCCTACACACAGGTGAATAACGTTTTGGTTGAACACCAATCGTGACGGTTCTAAGTACTAACAGGCATTTCCTTAAATGGAGCATTAATATTGAGCCTGATTCCCAGAATCACATAATGGTGCTGATGTGACGTAGTGTGACGTAGTGTGACGTTGTGTGATTGCGAACATTCACTGATTCCTGGAATTAGGCTCAAAGTTAACAAACTATTTAAATTGTAAGGAAGTGCCTTAGTCATGCAGCCAGTCTACGCTCAAATATGATGTCAATGTTGCTCGTGAATCTCGAGATATCACTGTTTGCAGCGGCATCTGAGACAAAGAATAATTCACGTTTCATTGGGTCGATCTACCAGGGCTGATACATTTAGATATCCTTGGGGACCATTTCACTAAGATGAAGAACGCGTAAGGACATTCCACCATTAAACAGAATCCGTTGTTACATTAAAGGAGCTTTTTCAATATGCAAAAAACCGTCGCTGAATTTCCGAGGATAATATTTCCGTGACACACCGGCGAGAGTGTCCGCTAGCGCGTCCACTGGTGCTCATGGTTTTCCATGTACAAGATCACTGGTAAGAAGTGAAATTGGGCTTAAAGAGCAAGATCAGGCGTACGAGCTCATACGAATGTTATTTAAACGATCCTGTGGTGAACGAGGATGAGTTGGAGATCGATAAGGTTTTATAAAGAGACAGGACAGCCGAGTCACTTCATCCACAGCGAGTCTTCCTGCGACACGTTTATTGCGCCTTGTTCAGAACCCAGTATATGTAGATGATCTCTACATTGGCGTTCAAGCGCTGACCGAACATGTTTGCAATATTTAAAAAAAAACATGTTTCAATGACTGTATAATATCTTACCCATGGTTATTGGACATAGCATGCCCCATCCTAGATCTACGTGCCTTCTATCCCTAATGGTTTAGAAGACAGCATGTTTAACGAGTTGCCGCCGTTTTGGACGCCATCTTGGATTCTGCGGTTAGCTCAAGGACGATTTGGGGGGGTTAGGGCATGTGTGTCGCCTGTGTGTTGCCTAAGTGTCGCCTGTGCGTTACCTATGTGTCGCCCGAGTGTCGCCATGTTGTGTGTGTAGGACACGGGCCGCGTGGACGAGTCGAAGGTAACGGAAGGCAAGGCAGTGCTCGTGGCCACGCTCGGGTCGCGAGGGCTGCCAGCGGAGGATCGTATCCGGGCCGCAGTCGACGCAGCCGAGGCTGAGAGAAGTAATTTACCTTACCTTACCTTACCTTGCATTACCTGTCTTTACCTTACCTTAGATTAGCTTTCTTTACCTTACCTTACTGCCCATTAGGTCGTATGTCTTTCCAGTGCGGATATTCGGTTCTTTCACTCGCTTCACTTATCTCTTAATCGGGTGTGATCTTAGGGAGGCATGCACTGTCAGTCTGTCAGCTGTTAAAAGTACCTATGTAATTATTAACGCCAATGGGGTGGCTCCTGTCAGAGCGACATTTTGTCTTAGTACGAATCATCGACCCCACCTGGAAATTTGTTTGGTAAATTACTTGTTTGCATACATATGATGTGTGTATCTGTGTTTATTCATGCACATTACGCGTATACAACCAAGAAGAAGTAGAATGATATTATGTACGTAGGGTTCAAATAGATTTCTTTCTTTCGTTCGTTTGTTCTGTCAGTCTGTTCCAGCAGTGTATGTCTCCTGCGGTGGTCGGTAGGCTGGGGTTAGAGTTGGGGTTCCGGTTAGGTGTTGTGACGGGTGACGTCGCCATATCAGGAGAGTTCGCTTGCTGCCTGATGTTGTTATTCGTGTTATGTTCTTTGTAGCAAACGAAGAGGAGTCTTCTGTAGCTCGTGCACCCCGATTAACGCAACGCATTTTTTCCGTTTGCAGTATTCACAGTGGCGCGACACAGGGCAGAATTGGAGGCGGCCAATGCCGTTGATGCGGTCACTTCTCACGGGATCCACATTGACGACAGTAACCATAACAACTCGGCGCTCGACAGACAGTGCTGCGGAGCGCCGCTAGAGGGTAGCAGCAGCCAGCACAGCGACTGTGGCGGCGCCACGTCACCGGTAACGTGCTTGGTAGCAAGGCTCGCTTGTGTTGCCATGCTTTCAGGAAGCGTCGTGCGGGTTTGTCATCAAGATATTAGTCGACGTCCTGTGGGGAATAAGATACAATACCTCTGTTTGCGTAATTTCGGGTTGGGTTATATGATGTGAAATATCATACGAATTATGCGTACTGGAGTTGTTTCACTGCCAATGCGCATAATGATACTGATTTTAACATAATGTGCACACATCCAATTGCATTCTGATTTCAATACATGTATAAAATAGCCTTGACGTACTTTTCTTTACGCGTGTTTAATCTGAATTATTGTAACACATAAAATTCCTATTCTACGTTTTACCAATAATCTCTTGTATCACGATTTCCTTCCCTTCCTCACGACGAACCGTCTCCATCTTCTTCCGTTCTGTGCTGTGCTCTCTTTCTTTCAATCCCTCCAGGCTCATTTTCCGAATGTCCTGCACATCGCTGTCTGCTCCAAACTATCGTCCTTTTGATATTTCTTAATTCCGTAAACGTCTTTTAATTCCATCATCTTCCTTCTGTAGTCCGAGTAATACAGTATCGCCACCAGGCGGCTTGCGGACCGATGCAGGGCCTATAATGCCGTACGCTTTGTGTGTCTGTTATAGATCTGATCTAAGTGATGCAGTGAGAATGCTCGGAGAAAGCGACTCGGTATGCGTTACAGCCATGCTACAGCCGCCATGTTGATTAAGACTGGTGCCGCGAGATGCTAGCGGGGGCACCAGGATATAATGTGGCGTTGCAGCCGATAACTCACAGTTACACTTAGTTCCAGTAGACGGCATGGCATTTACTGGAGCGCAATCGCCCGGCCGCCGTAAAATGCGGCTTCGGCGCAATTCTTTCACCGAAAAGAAAACAGCCAAATAAACCGACACAAGAGGTGTGCGGCGCCCTCGAGCGCACGGCACGGCAAACGTGGTTTCAAAACGGACCGGATATCACAGCAGTGACAGACGCTAGTCGTTCACACCGCCGCCGCTAGGCGTCTCTGCTGCATGTACACGTATGTGCGGCGAATTCCCAGGGAAGCAACAGAACCAATTCACCGTGGCACTGGGACGCGGGTTGGTGGCCATGTGAACTGCAAAGATTTTTGCGGAGACAACCCTTTGGAAGCGGGCATCCCGAACCTTTGGGGGCCATCTCGGAAGCATAGTTCTCGATACTAGGACACATCCCGCACCCGAATTCCCTGGACAATTCTGGAAGGATGCCACTCCAGGCAGACTAGTTCGACTTTTGACTGATCGAGACCCGATATGCGTACGCACGCAAAGCGACAATAACTACCTCCACCAACGCTCGTATCAACCCCGGACGCAGTATATCTTAGTCAGTTCTGTGCCCAGCTAGCATAAGTCTGGGCGGTAGAAAGATGTGTTCATAGACGCGAGGTATACAGCAACTTGCATGCCGCGTGACAACGCCTCCGCGGACCCAAGCCCAGGCACCTGGCCCAGGCTTAGCACGTAGACGGGGACCGATACGAGGTGGGAGACGCGACATCGTCACGGCTCACAAGCGTGACGTGCGGGACGTAGAGCGAACGCTGCACGTCTCTACTGTAACGTGCGGAACATTGTGCGAACGTTATGCACACGTGACTGACACGTGACCGCTCAACATGGCAGGTCGTAAACCAACCCAGTCACGCAAACGCACTGGCCAACTGGAATGATGGTCGATCAGCACGGAGGCTCGGCTCTGTCTGTGATTAAAAACGTGAATAAATAAATAGATGAGGAAATACTATCGCTGTCCGTTTCGTTGATTTCAATTAATTAAACATGTGGTCTACAGTTTGTGTAGCAGTTTGTTAACTAACAAGTAAGGCTCAGGCTTGTTTCGCAACCAATTTATGTTACCAGTTTTCCGACCAAGGCATTTCCGATTGCTATTACAGCAAGATATCGTCCTAATGTTATCGAAATGTGTTGTCGCCGTTTAAATTAATTAATTTACAACCTATGAGGAAACTAATTACACTTTATACTGGACTATCGGGTTTCTACCCAACAACTTACAAAGAAATGTGAATCCTTCATGTAAACCGGATTCCTGGTATATACAGAAACCGCCGATATATATAGCATATACAACAGTGCTTTTCAACCGCCTGGTGAGCCGGGGCGACAACGTCCCTGGTGTGCCGCGGAATCAGAAGATAAACGTCACATCTGTAGGAATAATGGTGGCGGTTCCAAACTCACAGGTCACCTTTCTGCCAACTAGAAATCTTCGCATCAGCAGGAAGAACAACTACTTCAAGCGGTTGCTGGAGCAGAACTTGAATCAAAATTCCCAAATTTACCCAATAAATGCAGTAAGAATGTATTTACCGATAGGTATGCTGCCAGCGAGAGAAAGAAGCCAGAATATTTACTTGTCCGCCGGACAAGTAAGTTTTGAAATCTACTTGTCCGCAAAAATGTTAACTTGTCCGAGTGGTTGTCAAAGGGAATCGAAGCTTCGAAAAAAATGTAAAAAAGTATATCTTATTTGTATGACAACAACACAATGTTCCTGCTGTTTCGTTGCATGTACATCTGAGTGACTCGTGATGAAAGACACAATTTGATTTATTCTGCAAATTTTGAA
The DNA here is from genome assembly GCA_963995525.1 of Escarpia spicata. Lineage (NCBI taxonomy): Eukaryota > Metazoa > Annelida > Polychaeta > Sabellida > Siboglinidae > Escarpia > Escarpia spicata. The sequence goes on from OZ023209.1 coordinate 34,394,749, forward strand.
ATTGCAAAATTATATTTGTAACTATTTTCTGGTCCGTTATCATTATTATTTATCACGACTATTAAAACTAGACACGTTACATGACAATATTTTAGTGATGCTGATATGAACGCTTTTGTTAATAACAAATAATTATTACGATGATAGAAATGAGACAATTGTTTCCCTTGCTATTTGTTACATTGTTGCAAAAACTGTTTATGTTTAATATGGTATATATAACATATAACACTGCTATAAAATGTTGGCATCAGTTTGTCATTTAATTTCATTGGTCGTGTTCAAAGCCACAAACATCATAATAAACCTACTTTTTGTTCCTAGAGTCAACACTAACATTGGAACTAGGGCTTTTTCGTTTACTGCACCAACTCTTTGTAATGTGCTCCGTTTTAGTTCAGTTGAAAATAAAAATAAAAATTCCGTCGTCATTTAAAAACTTATCTTTACTTGCTTATCCATCGTAGCGCCTTGACCCATGCATCTGTTGACAATTGGAATACTACTTATGGATTTTGAGATTGACCAATCCTTTTGGTTTGATGCGCTTCTGAGCTTGGTTTCCAAGGATTTAGGCGCAATAGAAGTTATCTTATTATAATCTGACATTATTTTGTTCATCCTCTATGAACTTCAATATTAACAAAGTTCTGTATTTTCAAACGAAGATAATATTCAATTGATCATCAGCAAACAAACGCATATTTTTCCTAAATGTTATATTATAATTTCAATGATGATAAAACAGTTTTAACGGTGCCCGAATTACATTTACCAGGCGGAATATAATTTATAGATTTAGTTACGTCGTTTCGTTGCTGCTGCGCGGAAAGTTGTTGCCGGAAGCCGACATGTCAACGGCGGTAGGCACCCCGGCCGCGTGTCTTGCATAATTCGGCTTCGAAAACTCGCAATTTATGGTTAAAATAAATGTTACATAGATACAACACTTCTGAAATGTCATTAATATACCGTTTATTAACCACCACCATAGATTTACCGGAGAGCCAGTTACAAGTTTTGAAAATTTTCACCGATCTGGATCGGCTAACGTTCGATGACTTGGAAGACTGCCGAGTCCGCGTGGGTTAGGCGTAATAATGGTTAAAACTATATACTTATTCAAATAACAGGTAGCGATACAAAGTCTACTATTTCCAAAGTTCATCAAATATGATCCGTGAGTGGAAGCAACGAAAGTACGTCTGCTAAACTGAACGATTTACGATTTTGTAAAATATAGCCTCGATCAACGATGGCTGATGCCGAGTCTGTCCTACGCGTATGAAAGAGCTAGGTCGGTGCACTCAGCGAATGACCATGTTAACGCAGGCACTATACTCGGTCGAACACTGACGTACAACACATTGGCGGCCGAATGACAAGACGCCGACACACATACAAAATTGCAACGCGCGCGATTGCTAGCGAACTTCATTTACGTTTGAATTTCGTTAAAAAAAGTTTGCAATGTTGCACGCGTCACTATTTACTGTAAATTTTCACCTGTCCACCGGATAACCATATAGAATCATTTTACTTGTCCGGGCCAAAAATCATTTGTCCCGGACAAACGGACAAGTGCTATTTCGAACGCTGGCTGCTATAGTAGGCAGCGGCAGGCCTACACAATATCTTGATGTTGTTGAGATCCGTTGAATGCGGGCTGTCAGAGGTGTTATCAGAACTGACAGACGACAAAATAGCCTGGTCAGGCAGGAGATTCACTGCACCACTGCGCTCCACAGAAGGTAAAGTACCAGAAGAGTGGCTGACATAACTAACTGTCCCAATGGGGAAGAGGAAGACCCAGGGAGGTATCGATGCATCACACTTCTAAGTCACATCATGAAACTGCTAGAGAGGATCGTGAATGGGAGGATTCGAAAGAGAGTAGAGCAAGAATGGGGTGAAGAACAACAAGGATTCTAAAAGAGGGACGATGGGTGTAATGTTTACAGTCATATAGCTGGTAGAGAAGAGGTTGCAGATGCAAGGGAGAATGGCAGCGGGACTTGTGGACCTGGAGAAGGCCTATGAAACGGTCCCAAAAGAAAGATGGTGATAGAAACAGCGAGGTGGACAAGGGAGTGCCAGACACCGAAGCCAGGATGGTGGAGGCAATGTATGAAAGAACAAAAGGAAGAGTTGTGGCTGGATCTGGGATGTTGGAAGAGTTTCCAGTTAACAACGATTTGAGGCAAGGAAGTACGCCAATTACTATTTATCATGCAGGAAGATCAGCACGAAGGAAGTCCTTAAGAAGATGATTTATGCTGACGACGTGGCCATCTTAGCAGAAAGCTAATAAACAATTAAGAACTAGAAGAAATGTGAGCGAATGCTTGGAAAACGGCGAGGGTATCATTGTGGACATAAAAGCAAGAAAGTCTTGAGAGCGTGTTATACACCGGCATGCCTACAATGGTCCGGAGACAGAGAAATTGAAAAAAAGAACAAAAACAGAAGCCACAAGTTTGCGAGAACAACCGGGTTCAAAGAATAACAAGAACAAAGGGGGTAGACATGCATAAGAAGGATGAACAACCTGAGAAAAGAGATTGGAATATATTGCAGCCTAACATGAGGATTATTGAGAAGCCGAGTGAGATGGGCAGGCCACTTTGCAAGGATGGATGCAAGAAAAATAACAAAGAGAGCAGAGGCGGAACAACACAAAGAGCACAGGTGAAGGGGACGACCAAAGCTGAGATGGGAGGACTGCGTGGGGAGGGACATGAGAAAATCAGGGGAGGATGAAAGATGGAGAGAGGGAGCTATGGATGGGAAACTTTGGAAAGAAAAAACACAGCGAGCGAGTGGTTCGGCAATATTGTACCTGCATGACCCCCGTGCGCTCCTGCACAGAGCCAGGGAACAAGGAGGGGAGCAACTTAAATTGTATTTGTATTCTATGTATTTCATTGCGTATGCTAATGTTTCCGTTTTAGTATTTTAATACATGTAAGACGATGTTGATACCACACTTTTGGCCGAGACATGCTTCCACTCATAATATGTATTTAATTCGGTATTCTAAATATCGATATGCACTCATTAACCGCACGATGCGCCACTTACAGTGATCAAACAGGTGATAGTAAAATTTGTAAATAAAGAAAAAACACTGTACAGTTTTAATTTCGTTTTTATTGTGTGACCTGTTTCATTATAAGTTAAGTTTTGCATAGTTTCGAATGCATCGTATAAACTGGTAAAAGTTTATTTTAGTCTTATTTTTAGTTAGCAAAAATAGCCTGGATTATCCAGAATGTGGCGCCACTGGTTATCGCATACACGCGAGCCAGCTTGCTGATGATTCAAATTCTGTATCAAAGACACAGTACTTGAAAAGCACGTACAAATAAAGCACACAAAATAAACTATAAAAATTAAATGCACCATCAACCCTACCATTATGTAGACTGGATCAAAAATATGCAACATATATGTGCTCGGAATAAAATTACTTGATAAGTGATCATTTTTATCTTGGGTAATATTTTTAGGGGCTGATATTTCTTGCGTTACACCCGGAAATGTCAATGATAGTTATGGCTTCCCATTTCTGTCAACAAACGTGGTTCTTTTAATACATTCGTCTTTAGGTTCTCTTAATAGCCTTAGCAACAATGTTTAAATAGAACTGAGCTGCTGACAGAGTTAGTCTAGTGGTGGTGGGTCTGTGTCTGTGATATATCAACTGGAATCAAATGGGAATAACCGAAGACTGCAGTGCCGAAAACGAAACACGATGTGACACTGACAATGAGTCTGACAGACAGCGGCTTTTACCCGATTCTGTTGACTACGATGACTCGACGATGAGGAGAACGAGTCTGTTTCCGATATTGGTGGTTCTAAAACAGAAACTTTTACAAGCAGCAATGAAGTTCTGGGCATTCTGTACAACTTCCGTGCTGTTGTTAGTTCTTGTTTATTGGTTTTACGGCGGATTCCTATCTTTCCTCCTGTTGGTTGCGGCTTTTCTAGGTAAGTCTGGGAACTGAAACCTCTTATTAGACTTAATAAATTTAATTACTGGTTGAGATTAAGGAAAGCAGAATAACGTCACCAATTCACAGGGGGCTACTGTAACCAGTGGAACCACGCGGAACAACTTGCGTAAACAGGCCGAACTGATGTAAACTCTAGCATTCAGTGTGTGTGCTTCGCATGAGTGAGACGGATACATCATGTGTCTAGTTAAATATTGATGTGACATGATAACCTGTCTGACAATATGAAGGCATAATATCTAGATTAATGTCAATTTTAATGAGACGGAACATCAATGGAACGGAGGTGGGAACCATATCTTGTCCAGTGATTCACACTGACACCTACCAGTAATCACTGGTTAAATCATGGCCGCTATATTTATTTCACTGCCATTCTGTGACACTGTCAAATAAAATGTACTTTATTACTTTAATCTAAATGTTTTGCCTTCATATTGGCAGACAGGTTGTATAACATCAATAGTTAACTATGCACAAACTATCAGTATCATACAAAGCACACACAACTAGTGTCTCAATTTGTTACATCGGTTCTGCTAGGTTCCACTAGTTTTTCTACATGGTTGGATTGTGTACAGAGGCCCTTTGACAGTTGACAACAGATAAAATATACCTTAATCTCAGGTCCATAAATCTTTAATGTGTTTGTTTTTACAGGTGTATTTTTATATAACACACAGCACCCTTTTGAGACTCACTGAAAACCTCAAAACTGCACCCACCTTAAAACCTCCATCTGCACCCTCCTTCATCAAAAATATTAATCTGTACACACTCCTAGTCTGGTCAGGTGGAACTCTTTCCACAGTGGGCCTGAATCTGTGTATAATTGCTACAAATTTAATTTTTTTTAAAGTTTCATTATAATTGATGATTATGAATGTATATATGTGCACAATATCATTATATTACAAGCCTCAAATTTGGATGTGACCATGCAATAACTAGCCGCATCATCCTGACAACTGGCCATTATACCTAGGAAATACTAAATTGCCCCCAGAATCTGCTATATAAACTCCCATAAACTCAAGGATAAAACTCACTGAGGGCCATGATTCATGGGGGGGGGGGGGGGCAATCCAGGAAAATCTAGTGGAATCAAATTGTCTTTGTAGATATTTTTTAAGCACAATTCAAATCGAACTTTGATGTACTTGAAATGTTCAATAGTAATATAAGTAACAGGTCACTTTCTATTACATTGCTTCCTATTACTATTACAATTACATTGTGTTTTGTTCAACCTAATGCTGGTATGATTACTTTTACATTTATAATCATTACTATTACGTATTACAATTACCCCAGGCCGGTGTGTGACAGGTCAGATGGTTGGGGAGTGCATTAGGCAATCTTACTTAACTGGCCTAAATTATTAAGAGTGTCTGCCTACTAGGTACTTCCCTGGAATGACGGATAGGTTTAGGGTCAGTAGGAGGACAGCTAATTTGGGCTATTTAAGCAACAGATTACTGGTAATGCCTTCACCAGGATTTTAAACATTGTACAGCAATGGTTCTTAACCCCTGGGTTGCGACCCAAAATTGGGTCGCCAAGCCATTTTGAGTGGGTCGCCAACAATTTTCAGTATTTTAAAAGTGACTGACCAGACGTTCTTGTACTATTCCTTTTGTCCATACCAAATGCATACAAGATGAATAATTCACACTAAATTGTACTCAAATATTAAATAATAATATCACACAGCATTTTGAATTCAAACGACTTATATCATCGATTGATCATTTTGCTTGCCTCTGGTATGGGTAAGTCATGTTTTGTTTAATGCTGCCGAAAATGCATCTTGCCTACACTGAACGAAAATCGGTGCCACTTTCGATGCACGACATACCGAAGACTTCAAAATACTGTGACTACCGTGTCACAGACCAACGTAGCTTTAACCAGCATGTACAGGTGTCTATCGGATTGATTCCCTCATTATCATCACCTGTAGGAGCTTATGCCTATGAACTTCCCAACTCCATTCGTAAAAATTGCTTTCGAGTGTCCTCATTTTAATAAAACAGTTAATAAATGCCACTGTTTTTGTGATTCCTGGCTCCGTGTTCAGCAAGCCCGTTTAACATGTTCTCATCTTCTTCTTCTTCCTTTTAAAGGCCTGGGCTCTTGCAAGCGTAATTAGCCCTGAGATGCATGTACAGTTACGTTATGGTGTAGCGGCCTGTGCGCCAAATATTTAAAATCATATTAAAACTTTGGTAGATTAAAATAGTTTAAAATGCACTTTGGCATGTTCCTCAGGGTGTTGCTGGCAGTGGCTGCAAGTTGTGTAAGCCGGGTCTTTTAAAGAAGTGTTTAAGTGAGAATGCTGATGTGGTGGAAGCTGGAAGATGGTTTCAGTCTGCTACTGTCCGGGGGACATGTTCCTGATACAATCGTTGAGTGCCTCTTGTTCTTGGGTCAGAATGGTGGTAGTAATTTGAGCGAATAATATCTACTAATCTGTTATTAATTCTAAAGAGCATTCCTAGTCTATTGTGATATCTTGGAGTGTGGGCCATTTGAGTTGTAGCAGCATGGATGTGACACTGCCGAGTGTCCTTTCTGTGTAATTATTAAAAACATATCTAGCTGCTTGACGTTGTATGCTTTCTAATATCTGAATATCTTTCTGCTTATGTGGGTCCCAAATGGATGATGCATATTCTAAAATGGGGCGCACCATTGTGGTGTAAGTTGCACACTTTACCTGAGGAGTACATTGTAAAAAATGTCTCCTCAAGAAGCCTATTGTTCTGTTCCCTTTTGCTGCCGTGGCTTCGATATGGTTGGTCCAGGATAGGTTGTCTGCTATGGTTACAGCAAGATATTTGTGAGAACTTGTTGTCTCAAGATACTGATTGTGCAAAGTGTAGTTAGTTAGAATAACCTTCTTGGACTTGTTAGGTAAGATTCAAATGACTGTACATTTGCTGGGGTTAAACTGCTTGTCCATTTATTTATAGAAGTATATTATGTGTATTTAAGTTATCAGTATTTATTTTATCATTTATGACAAGTTAACTGTTCGATGGCATGGGTCACCAAGCAAGTTGCACGACCAGAATTTAGGTCGCAGACAAAAAAGGTTAAGAACCACTGTTGTACAGAAATTAAATAATTTGTTGATGGTGCTATTATCCAGTATATGCATCATGAAAATATAATGTTTGCCTTTCAGGATTCATGTACAACATCCAGGATTCCCTGCTCTACTACCCGAACCAGCCGGCCCATTCCCGTGTGTATGTGGAGCCCCCTACAGCCTTTGGTCTGCCAGCGGAGAATACGTTTGTCAAGACCAAGGACAATGTTCATATCAACCTCGTCTTTATCAAGCAGCCTCCGCCACTGCTAAGCATTGTGCCCACCATACTGTTTCTCCATGGCAATGCTGGTAATATAGGTCACAGGTGAGAGGTCAGGATAAACTCACAGTTGTTTGATTATCAGAGGCTTTATGTTATGTCAGCTTGTATCAACACAGTAGAAGGGCACGCTCCAGTGAACACCAATGGGGTCACTTCCACTAATACTGTATGTCTCATTGGCATGTGACTGTGGCTAAGATCACATGATATTGTTATGGAATAAAGGGGTGTAATTCCAATATATATCACCTACCTCTTACATGTAACTGGAGTCGTGGAACATATTTGACCTATTACAAACATATTTGACCTATTACAGACCTTTACAGTAGAGTGGGCCAGTGGGGGTCACTCTAATGAACAGCAAACATCAATGTGACTTGCTACTATGGACTCAGTAAGGGTGTCATTGCAGGCATCATAAGTCAGACAAATAGGGTGCTAAATCTAGTAAAAGTATTTTGAATGATTTGTGATTGAGTGAGATGAACTGTCATTAGCTTATACCCAGTGCATACAAATGTCCAACATTTAATACTCAGTTCTTCACATGTTTTCTTTCTATAAAGTGTCTAGTAATTGTTACTAATTGCAAAATAGAATACGCGTATGCAAACTGTCACATTATGATTGTTTGAATGTTGCTTTTCTTTCATATCTGCACCAGTCGCCTAATCATATCTTAATCTACAATTTATTATTAATTATGAAAGTTTGTTTCACTGCAATAAAGTTTCCCCATCACTGGATAAATATACCATCTATTAGCAGTGTGAGATAGCTGTATAGTTAGAGGTTTAGTTAGTTAGATTTCATTTATAATCTTTAATTACATGTTTATTTTATTTGTTTTTCCTTTAACTTCCTTTTAATACAATTTGTCCTAGAATACATTTATTTACTATATGTAATTGTTGCTGCATTATTAAGAAAATGCATTGTAACTGTTTTTAAAATTAAACACTTATTATATTAATATATACAACATTTGTTGCAGAATGCCCAATATGTATGCCTTGTACACACACTGTAAGGTGAACATTCTCCTTGTGGAGTACCGCGGGTATGGCAAGAGTGAAGGCTCGCCCTCTGAAAATGGTGAGTACTGCATTTTACATGGTAACCATTTAATTTATCTAGTGTTCATTACGTTTTCCACACTACTGTAGAGCCAATGTTTATTCAGTTTCATGCCTATCCACCAAAGATGCCACATGTACTGTCATGTAACCTCTACTAGACTTAATACATCTAATTTAGGTGAGATGTCATATATGTCTCGTCATACATGAACCAAGGGGATGGGTATTTAGAGGCAGAGCTTTATGTCTATAAGAACAACCGGGTTTGAGAAATGACACAAACAAAGAGGGTGGCAAGAAGGATACATTTCCTGATGGAGGAGATTGGGATGTACAGGGTTTTTCTTAAGAGCCTGGATCCTGGTAATTTACCGAGCTTTAGCGATCCTTGTACCCGGCAACTCTAGTATGGCGAACGGAGAAGTTAAGTTTTTATTAGCACCCGTGGTTCGCAAAACACTGCTTTCAAGTGCCTCTGCTTTACAAATTATGCTGTGCAGCATTTATAAGTTCCACAAAGAGTTCAGCCATATTGCAACAATGTGGTGTCGGTCCTCTGAATTTACTTCCCACAATTCTTAGCATTATTTGTTATTCCCGATATAGTCCACCTCTGCACCTTTCTTGTAGACATGTGCCCCTGGCGAATCGCTCAGCAACAATGTCGACGTAGCGACCTTATTTCACAGTCTAAGACTATGTTAAGACGCAGAAATGTTAGAAGTCATGGAATATAGCCACATATGGGTATTTAATTATTGCAGGAGTTTTACGGAACTGGTTAATGCTAATACGGCTAACGCTATACCGGTAATGCGCGGCATGTTCGCCAGCGTCATGTTGGAAGTCCCCAAAACAAAAACGAAACTGTCTTTCTTTCGCTTGTATGATAGGTTTCTTATTTTTTCCCAATTTGGTGTATAGCCAAACTATTTTATATCAATATTGATTCAGTAGGTCCAAATGGCATTCCGGTTTGCATTAACCTGTGCTGGTATATTGCTCTCTTATGCACACTGCATGCTAATCCACGACTGCAGCAGTGCAGACTGACACAAACCAGATCCCTATTTGGCCCTGAAAAGTGGCATAGAACACAATAGTTTATTCGTATTTTATAACATCACATGCCTAAGACTATGGTGAATGGTGGAAAAACACACTAAGGTGTAAAATGTAAACAACTATTTAGGCCATTTTATAATATATAACAGTGACATCTAGGTGGGTTTGGTTTCTACACGACTTACCTAACACGATTCCTATCCAAACTATGGGCTCCAGAAGGCATGTGGACTAGGAAGCTTTAGATTTCTCGAGAGTCCAGCGATTTTCACCTACGTGTAACCCACCCCTGTCAGATATTTATCAATTCTATTTTAAAACATGTTCACACAATTCAAAGTATCATATTTGTATAGTAACGTATGTAATTTATGAAGATTTGGCTATGCCTAGCGGCAAATACAATGTTACAATCTCGTTAGGTTGCAAATAACATATTGATGTTAATAATAAATCTTGTTTTGCATGAAAATAAATGATAGACTGACAACGTATAATTACCAACTCAATGAACAGGGATGGGACTTCTGCTAGAAGCTATGTTTACAATGGACATGTTTCAATTATAAAGCTTAAGATACCACTGTGAAAGACTTAAATAATATGTAAAATATTAATTTTGATAGTAATTACTATTATGAAACCAACTTATGTGCACAAAAACCCTCATGTGCTTCGACTTGGAGCTGGATTAATCCTGGTGATTCCTTGATCGATGGATTCCATTTCCACCATAATAGTAGGAGAATGAATGCCCTCATAGCATTGTATACAGATATCAGTGTCTGTAAACTCAGAGATACGTAGGTCTACATTTAATGTTAACTAGACAATGTTTTGTAAACAATTAACATATATGGAAATTAACTTACACAAGACAAAACAAATTGTATTATAATCATGTTGTATCCGTAGTGGCCCACGATTCCGCGATGAGCTGTCACTTGGGCAAGGCATGTTAATTGTTATTTGGTCTCTGCTTTGGAAGTCATGGTCCCTGCTATCAGCAAACTTAACAAAAACCCGTATGTAATTAGGCTTACAAGGGAGAGTAGTAAGATCACTTGGTGGGGAGTGAATGCACTATCAGGGAGAGTAGTAAGATGATGATGTGGACAGGTCACTTGGTGGGGGGTGAATGCACTACCAGAGAGAATAGTGAGATGATGATGTGGACAGGTCACTTGGTGGGGGGTGAATGCACTATCAGGGAGAGTAGTGAGATGATGATGTGGACAGGTCACTTGGTGGGGGGTGAATGCACTATCAGGGAGAGTAGTGAGATGATGATGTGGACAGGTCACTTGGTGGGGAGTGAATGCACTACCAGAGAGAGTAGTGAGATGATGTGGACAGGTCACTTGGTGGGGGGGGGGGGTGAATGCACTACCAGAGAGAGTAGTGAGATGATGATGTGGACAGGTCACTTGGTGGGGGGTGAATGCACTATCAGGGAGAGTAGTAAGATGATGATGTGGACAGGTCACTTGGTGGGGGGTGAATGCACTATCAGGGAGAGTAGTAAGATGATGATGTGGACAGGTCACTTGGTGGGGAGTGAATGCACTATCAGGGAGAGTAGTAAGATGATGATGTGGACAGGTCACTTGGTGGGGGGTGAATGCACTATCAGGGAGAGTAGTAAGATGATGATGTGGACAGGTCACTTGGTGGGGAGTGAATGCACTACCAGAGAGAGTAGTAAGATGATGATGTGGACAGGTCACTTGGTGGGGAGTGAATGCACTATCAGGGAGAGTAGTAAGATGATGACGTGGACAGGTCACTTGGTGGGGAGTGAATGCACTATCAGGGAGAGTAGTAAGATGATGACGTGGACAGGTCACTTGGTGGGGAGTGAATGCACTATCAGGGAGAGTAGTAAGATGATGATGTGGACAGGTCACTTGGTGGGGGGTGAATGCACTATCAGGGAGAGTAGTAAGATGATGATGTGGGCAGGTCACTTGGTGGGGAGTGAATGCACTATCAGGGAGAGTAGTAAGATGATGATGTGGACAGGTCACTTGGTGGGGGGTGAATGCACTACCAGAGAGAGTAGTGAGATGATGTGGACAGGTCACTTGGTGGGGGGGGGGTGAATGCACTACCAGAGAGAGTAGTGAGATGATGATGTGGACAGGTCACTTGGTGGGGGGTGGATGCACTACCAGAGAGTGTAGTGAGATGATGATGTGGACAGGTCACTTGGTGGGGGGTGAATGCACTACCAGAGAGAGTAGTGAGATGATGATGTGGACAGGTCACTTGGCGGGAGGTGGATGCACTACCAGAGAGTGTAGTGAGATGATGATGTGGACAGGTCACTTTGGTGGGGGGTGCATTACCAGAGGGTGTAGTGAGATGATGATGTGAACAGGTCACTTGGTGGGGGGGGGGGGGTGAATGCACTACCAGAGAGAGTAGTGAGATGATGATGTGGACAGGTCACTTGGTGGGGGGTGGATGCACTACCAGAGAGTGTAGTGAGATGATGATGTGGACAGGTCACTTGGTGGGGGGTGAATGCACTACCAGAGAGAGTAGTGAGATGATGATGTGGACAGGTCACTTGGCGGGAGGTGGATGCACTACCAGAGAGTAGTGAGATGATGATGTGGACAGGTCACTTTGGTGGGGGGTGCATTACCAGAGGGTGTAGTGAGATGATGATGTGAACAGGTCACTTGGTGGGGGGGGGGTGAATGCACTACCAGAGAGAGTAGTGAGATGATGATGTGGACAGGTCACTTGGTGGGGGGGTGGGTGCAATACCAGAGAGTAGTGAGATGATGATGTGGACAGGTCAGTTGGTGGGGGGTGGATGAACTACCAGGGAGAGTATCAGAAGCGACACAGTAAGGCTAGAGTAGCAGGGATAAACCACAATTAAAATGGGAAGACCTCATAAAGAGGGATGTGAGGAAGGCAAGAAAAATGGAGGGAAGTGGCAGCTGATAGTAGCCATGGAGAAGAGCTCCAACCTATGCAGGGAGCAGTAGAATAATTGGTCAGCCTCACCTTTTTAATAAGGGAACTGTGTGGAAGACCAAACTGTTATATCCACACTCCACCTTACTAACTGACACACATGACCCAGTGGTCCACTGATCTAATGTTTATAAGTAGGCTTCATACAAAATACACAAATGTACTACTAAACATGCAGCACTTATCAAAGCAGTTATGATAATACTATTTTAAGAGATCCTGTTGTCTGATACATTTGTCTTATGATGCAGGTCTATACCGAGACTTCGAGGCAGCCATGGAGTTCTTGTTTCTCCGCACAGACATTGACCAGCGCCGCTTGGTGGTGTTTGGTCGGTCATTAGGTGGTGCCGTTGCCACGCGCCTGGCCAGCCTTCCGCCCTATGCAGCAAAAATCTCGTGTGTGATTCTAGAGAATACGTTTGTTTCACTTCCGGCTATCGCAGCCTGCGTGTTTGGGCTGAAGGCCCTTGGTCAACTACCTCGCTGGTGCTACAAGAATAAGGTAAATACCTCGCTTGCGCTACAAGAACAAGGTTAATACCTCCCTGGTGCTATAAGAACAAGTTAAATACCTCACAAATATCTCATTGGTGCTACAAGAACAAGGTAAATACCTAACTGGTGCTACTAAAATAAGGTAAATACCTAACTCGTGCTACAAAAATAAGGTAAATAGCTCACTGGTGCTTCCTATGTTTACACATTATTAAGTGTGTATTTTGGGGCAGTGTAGCTTAATGGTTAGAACACTGAAGACTCTATCTAGAGAACCTAGTTTTGAATCCTGTTGGTGCCATTTTGGGGCCTAGGCAATTTTGTTCATGCTCCATTGCTCCAGTTCAGTTGTAGAACTGAGTACCAGACTATAGATAGTGGCAAATGTAAATGAATGAGTTGTATTTGTGCAGTAATTGTCACATGCCTGAAGCAAGTTGGTGTTGGAAGAACAAGGTCTGCCAGGGTGGGAAGTGTAAACACTTTGAGCAACTCTCTAAGAATGTATCTTTACAATTTTATATGTACAACGTAGTCAACACAGGTTTGCAAATAAATGCAAAGAGGTACGTTTAACAAGTTGGTTTGCAAGTAAATTGTAATGTTTTGACTGAAGCCAAAGAGTGACAGTACATGTATGAAGTATCGTGACGACCATGTTGCATTTGCAGTTTGAGTCGAAGAAGCGTATCCCATCCCTCCAAGTTCCCACGCTCTTCCTCTCGGGCATGGCCGACACGCTCATCCCTCCTCTCATGATGCAACACCTCTTCCAGGTGAGACGGTCGCGCATGGTAACATCAACTGAATCAGTCAGTGTCTGCCAAAGGTTCAGCAATACATCGAACTATCAGTGCATTGCAAAGTTGATGTGATGGTCTATCGATAGTAAATACACACATCACTGTTGGTAGTACATTTACAACATGAACAAAAGTTTATTCAACAGCTGCAATACAATTGAACAATTATATAGTTGCTGTGATGAAAGGACATAGCTGAAGTCATGTGATTTATAATCTCTAGATAAAGTACAATATTAATTCACAGCTATGTGTTTGTTGAAAATTAAACAATCAATACATTGACACTAGTATGTATTAAACAAATTAACTTGGCTAACATCGCTATTGAAAACCTTCATGATTTTAAGTTTACAGTTAATGCTTTACACACCTATAATAATAAGCAATGCCAACATGAATTATATTTAGTTTCTTCAATAATACACTGAATTAGGTGTCCAGTCGAACCTCGCCTGGCTGTCACGTCAGTAATCCAGCCACTTCGCAATTAAGGTCACCCTAGGTCAGTCCCAAATTATTTCCATAACAGCATAGTGTAGGAAATTAATCTCGATAATACGGTCACCTCGCTATTCTGGTCACTTTTGACCAGTCCCGAGGGTGACCTTAATAGGAAGGTTATACTTGTGGAACAGTAACTACTGGGGTGTGTTTCACAGATGTCCGGAGCTCCACTGAAGCGCATGGCGAAGTTGCCAGGCGGTACACACAACGATACGTGGCAGTGTGTCGGCTACTATGACGCCATCAACAAGTTCCTGCTAGAGGTCAGCACTGCAAAGCCCTCAAGACTCACGCATTTGGCGTGAGTGTCACGCTTTTAGTGTCCATCTCACGCATAAACCTGTAAAACTCATATGCATATTTGCTATTTAAAAAATATTAATACAGGCTTATTTTCATGCACCTGTTGATATATTTATTCATATGCACGGGTGGATAGTGCAGTGTCCGTAGAATACTCAAGGTTATTCTTGTTATCGTCAGTAAGTTCTGTCAGTGATGTGTATATAAAATGTTGTTTTCTAATTTTTGTATAACTAATGCTGTCACTTTGTGTCCTGTTGAGAAACATCAGTGCTGCCACATGGTGTCCTTAGAGGAACTGAACCTCACACATATTTCCTAACTCAACTTGGCAGCTCTGGCGCTGTCAGCTGAAACATTCGCTATGGGCGAGGCTTGTGCACAGACTGCAGAGCCACAAAAACAACAGGACTGTGTCTGCTCGTACTCAATACTTTGGCAGCAATGGATTCTGCTAAGTGACCTGGATATAATTACAAATCAGAACATATTCACAAACTAAAATATCAAATGCAAAAAAATTGAAATCTATCAATTAAATTTGGCGAAGAAGGAAAATGTATTTGACTCATTTGGATGAGTCTTACTTTATTCTAATGTGCTGATAAATCTGGTGTAGTAATACAAAACATTGTCAAAATTTGCATAGAAAATATTCTGGCAAAATCATAATGTCGAGTTTAGCTGATCTACAAACCCTGCATATACAGATGATTTATGATTGAATGTGAACAATATATGTGATTTCATTTTTTTGGAAATTACCTTTACAAAAACTATAAGTTGAAAAATGTGAAGTTAGTCATTTACGTGCAACGATGTCAACCGTTCCTTTCAACCAATGCAACAACTTATTCATCTTCATAATACAGGTATAAAATAAATTATTTATTTCCACTTTCTGTTTCTGCTGTAAGAATTATACTACAAATGTATACATGATGTTTGTGTGATACACAAAGCATACAGGTACACTAATGAAAGGGTTTTGCACGTGTTCTATTATCACGTGGCCAGAGTCTCCACCTCCGGCTGTCTGAGAGAACTCGCCCAGTACTGTTTGGTTTCTCGTTGGTCGCCAGGTGGAGCAGTGGAAGACGGGAGCAGCCATGACAGAGCCAGTGGCCGCCTACTGCGTGAACGCGCCGTTTGAAGATGTCCGTGTCTACTCGCAGTAGGTGACGTCACAGTTGGATTCTGCCGGACTTAGACATCGCTGGACTATGCCGACGTGTGCTGTTGCCACAGGGGTTCAGCTGACGAGTCTCTCTTACTATTGTTAAGTTTATACCAAGGTTTCATTTGTTCAGTCACTGAAGTCACAGGATGCAGCTGATTAAACAGGTCTAGGAAGTTAGCAGAAATGCGCCACTATGCTCACAGTACGTCAGTGGCCGATGTATGTTATATAGTTAATTTCTTCTGCATTACAATGCTATGTTCTATGTGTTTTCTTGGTACGATCAAATCAAAATTGTGTGTTGCATAATTCCATAACTTCATTAGAAAACCGAGGCATTCAGAATCTGACTAAGTGCGACATGTTGTATCATGGATTCTAGTTGAAACCTGTCACCAAATGCTTACTAACGTGCAAGTTGTTTCAAATACAAGAGTGGTAATTAAAAAGTAATACACGTTAGAAACATGTAAAAAAATGGCATATTTTCAAATTTGATCAAATTCCTAACTTAAAATTGCTTCTGTTGAACTTAATGCTGGCATGGATCTACAAGGGTCCTGTCAAGACGTTAGTATATAACCATACCAGACGTATGGTGTAACCCCTTGTTACCTACCCAACATTTCATTGGTCTGATTTCATAAGAACAGTAATTTAATTGGACACGGGCATGGGATGCATGTGACAAAAAAGGTTACTAAATCGCCATTTGTTGATAGACATACTTAACGCTATTTCAGTCACGTTATGACATTTAGATTTAAAGTAAATTGTAAAAAAAGTTGCATCTATTGCATTCAAATGTTGATATCTATACAGTAGGTAAACCTCGGGGAATTAGTGAAGTGTATTTATTGTGGTTGGGATAATGGCTATTTCTAGAACAACTTCCAGAAATATTTGTCACGAAGTTACCATGAATGTTTCAATGAAATAATAGTTGTCCAAAATATTATGAAAATTTGCCACTACGTATTTATTAGGTGTTTTAATTAATACAATTTACCGCACCAGAATATTTCCATGTCTGTGGTACTTGTTTGGTGGTCATCTTTGATTTCAAAATGGCCACCACTGTTGAATAATTGACACACACTTGACTGTTTCAGATTGTACATTCCCGGGACCGTTTAATGCATTGTTATAATTTGCATATCAGTAATTTAAAGTGTCCAACTTGTCAAATGTTGTACGTCTGACGTGATTTGTTTAGCTTTGCTACGTGTTGCTTTGATATCTTTTTGCGTGGTAAACAAAGATGTGCCAAGTCTTTTGTTTTGGGAAGGACATCATTTTTGCCAAGTGTTCCACATCTCCAGCTAGTCCTTCTCTCAAACAATCTCCATTTTGTATCATTCCTTGATTGTATCTAGTTAACATCAGGATGCTATCAAGTTTGAATTTCACATGCTTACATTTTCAATACGAAATAGTTGCAGAATGCATAAAAAGACATTATTTATACAGGTGTGATTGGTTGTAATCTGGCAATTATTTCGACTATGGCCTCGTAGGATAGTTCGTGAGGCGTTGTGTTATAAACGCGTACAAGCGAACTGTCGGCGTCCAGTCGTCCAGGTATATATGTTCCAACATATATAATAGACGACCTCTAACGAGCGTGACATCGATTACAAATGTTAGTTCTTACTATGTGTGTGTTGTGCGTGTGCGTGCGTGTGGATAGTGCTGTACATATCGATACGGACCCGCCGTTTGTAGGCCTGCGTTGTCCATGAACATTGTATGCGATACTTAAATCAATACAATATGATGATTCTGTATTGTATTTGTTGGTGCTTTGTGTAACCGTATGTAGTTACAATTACATTACAAAAAGCGGTTGATCGAGGTACTGCTTGTCATGGTGTGACATCCCGGCAAGCCTCGGGTGATAGTTGGCTATACTACTAAAAATGTAGGTTAATCAAAAACGCACCTGGCGGGCGATGGTGTGATGTGAGGGCAGTAGTTGATACCTCGCGTCATGAGTATATGACCATCACATATGTTTCATAACATTTTAGTGAAAGTATATTTGAAATTAAATTTGAGTGTGTTTGAAAGTTCGCTCGTTTCAGACTGATTTCGCCACATATCAAACCTATATAGTATCGACTATGACCTGCAAGTTTGTTTGTATAAGATCTCATTTAGTTTCATTAAAACCAACTATATAAAATGTTTATCCTATTAAAAGTTCGGTGAAACAGGTGATGCGATAGAGGTTATTGCTACATAAAGATGACATTTTCACAGGTTACCCGATCGAACTAACTGTCAAAAAAATATTTTAAAGGGGCACTGTATAGATTGCGCTATTTCACAGCAGAAGTATTTTGTCGGGCGACGCTTGGCGCCTTCGGCTATTTATAGAACAGTCTCTTGCTGGCGATATTTTTGCCGTCGTTAGTTCTCGGGAACACAAGACAAGCGTGCGCTGAATCTAGTGATTGTGTTGTTGATAAGGATTTATTCATGACATATACTGTTGCAAACTAACAACACTAAATAAATAAATCCTTAACAACAACTCAATCACTAGATGCAGCGCACGCTGGTCTTGTGTTAATAATAATTATTTATTTATTATATAGCTCCCCATCCAAATAATTGTTCTGGGGCGCTTTACAGTGGTTAATACAAATAAATAAATAACATCATACGATATATAGGTAAAAAATACTATGCAATCATTACTACTAAGTAAACCCAACTATACTGTCTTAAAATATATAAATAAACACAATTATGCAAGCTATTAAAACAATAAAATAGATTAATTATAATACTAAATTAATTAAAATAAAGGTATCAATAATTATGATCATCGAATGTTAAAATAATTTGTGAAAAGATGCGTTTTCAGTGCCACTTTAAACTGATGGACACTAGTGCATTGACGCACTGTGAGTGGTAGTTGATTCCATGCTCTTGGAGCTGCACAAGAGAATGCTCGTTCGGCGAGTTTAGTTCGGGTAATGGGTTGTTTAAGGAGTAGCTGATCGGAAGAGCGTAGACAGCGTGTCGGGCGATACGGAGAGCGAAGTGCTGATAGATACGGAGGTGCGAGTTCATGAAGGCATTTGAAAGTGAGAAGTAGGGTCTTGAAAATAATGCGACTCTTCACAGGAAGCCAGTGCAGCTCCAAGAGCATGGGCGTGACATGGTCTCGTTTCGACCGCATCGTTATGATACGACCACATGCATTTTGGACACGTTGTAGTTTCTCAATTACTGTCGCTGGCAACCCATTAAGAAGACTATTGCAGCAGTCAATTCGCGAAATGACTAGCGCATGCACAAGTTATTGTGTGTGTTCTTTGTCTAAGTATCGTCGAATGCGTCCAATGCTATGGTGGTGGTATATGCATTTCTGCAAATGTTAGTTACGTGTCGCTCAAGGGACATATTAGAATCAAAGATCACCTCCAAGTTTCTAGCGTGTGTGTTGGGTAACACGCGCACGTTTCAGATTGTTGCACCGTATTCTCGAGAACCATCCTCGCAAGCCAGAGCTGTTTGCCATGCAAAACTAGCCCTGGCAGATCCCCTACGCGAAGTGTGGAAGTTAGCTGAGTCAAACTAGTAAGTGACTTCGCCAGTTGCGACTGCGTCACCCCGTGAGAACAGCACAAATACCCGCCCCAATTTGAAGACGGATAAACGACTTCTGGGAATCCCAGTATATAATGACCCGTTCGCCAATTAGCATGGACAGCTGAGCGGTATTGTGTATTATAATAATTATGGAACGATATTAGGGCCATAATTCCACAATGCTACATTGTTGATTTCTGACTTTCGATTATCCATTTACGCCGAGATTGTCGAATTCTGACTTTCGATTATCCATTTACGCTGTCATTGTGCAGGATTGTTGTCAAATAATTCACTAGAATGGCGTTTGGTCAAATATTTCTCCAAAATATTTTCTCCAAAAAATTGTCTCCAAAATATTTTCTCGAAAAGATAATCTGGCACAAATTGCACTCAGTGACCTAAGCCAAGCAACTTGCAAATACTGAAGTATCCCTTGCAAGTCAGGCCAAAGCAATTATATAATTGCTTTGGTTAGGCCTTGCGCTGTACAGAATACTTATATCGATCATTTTTCACCCACGTTATGAGCTGTTTTATCAAAATTGGAGTTTAAAAGAACTCAAAGTCGATGAACGGAAGAAACGAAGTGCCAAGCAGTCTGCCAGAAAACGCGAATTGTTTGTCGGGAAGGTTGGTACTGTGTGTGATCGATAATTCATGATGTTTCGAAAGCTGTCAATAATAATATTTATTCGTACTATAACGTGTACATTTCAGTGAAAGCAACGTATATATCCATCTAAAATGTATATAAAACGGTCAGTGCAGCCAGTCTCGTCTATGAAGCGTGAGCGTCTATGTCATGAATGGGGGAGGCTGTTTTTAAGTGAATATTATTAAACTTTAAATATAATAATAGTGTGGAGTCTCCCATCACACTGTGATTTGTTTTGAATTTAGTTGACATTATGTAAATTGTTATTGTAAAATTTTTAGCTTAGTATTTGTTTTCATATTTTGTAGTTCTAGTTGTCTCCAGTGCTTGGCAATGTTCTATTAACTGACTAGTCTGTATTATTGTGATCACCGAGTCACGAGGGATACGCCGTCCCCAATTTTGAGAGCCAGATTTTTACACCAAATATCATGCCTGCTCGGTCCAGGTTTTGAACTCAGAGCACCGGCATGCCAGGCGGATGTGCTAACCACTACACTAGCCGCACTCTCTGTATAATTTGTTTCTGCTGTTGGGATAAATAAAATGCATCCTTACCTTACCTAAGATTGGAGGGTGTGTTTCTATATTTCATAAAAAAAACCAGCACAAACCCTTGGAGTAACATACACTATCGAGAGGGATGCGGGGGTACCAGCCCAGCCTGATCACAGTGCTTTCTTCTATATCATGAGCAGTCTTACTCCAAACCCACTATACTTTATCTTAGTCACATATTGAACATAACTTGGGATAATGTCATTGTTTTTCATTTTACAGGTTAATGAAGAGGAGCTCAGCATGAAACTGCCGCAGAATAACATGTATAGGGACGTACATGGTGGTATGCACCAACTACCCAAATTTACACTGGGGAGTCTAGTGGAATACTTATCCCAGTGCGGAAAGAAACTGGAGGAAAAGAGCAAGTCTCTATACAAAGAAAGACGAGTTATCTTAACATTAAACTAAAAGGACTGTAGGATTAAAGGTAAATGCGAATAACCATATGAGCTTAGTAGTTTGTACGTCCCTGTCAAATATGATACTGCCTTGATGAAATAATATTTTTCTTTGTCAATGGATACCAGCGGGCTTATTTGTAAGAGGTTTGACAAATTTATATGTGTTAAATGTAAGAACAAACATTCGAAACCTAACAATAAATTATTCAGGACCAGTATTCAGGAATACCCTGCCTCATAAACTTTGAATACTCCTGACCATTAACCAGTTTAAAAGAAACCTAACAGCGCCTTACTCGTGAATTATTATTGATATTACATTATATGTGTCTGGGTAAATATATATAGGTGAAGCACAATACTGGGCCAAAAAAGAGGGCTGGACAGCAAAAACAAAGTCTTAGAGGGTAACCAAAATACATCTACACCTAAAATTAAAGAAGATAAGATATTTTTACTCACTGTTATGTAGCGCAATGCCAAGTGAAGTTCACGATGTAAGTTACATGGTGTCTTTTAACAAAAATATGAGAATGTGAAACACTTCAGAAATCAAAATTTGCTTGACTGATATATGCTAGTACCTCATCAAGAATCCAACCAAGACTTTTAAAATGTTAAGAATGATCAGAGCACTCTGGACGTGAAATGGTGGACACTAACTTACGTTATCCACCACATTATCCACAACCACAATTTTTTTCAAACAACAATAAACAGGCAGGATGCGTTTTTTTGTGTCTCATCTTTCTTCATGGGCCTAAGATACAGCACAAATGTTATCAACAGGAACTGTCCGCAAACGAAGCTGGTTATGGAGTAAATATAGCGTAAGTTACAGGACACCAATTTGGCCCAGTATTGTGTGACTCCACAATTTTTTTTTTATATTGTACATTGTTTTCTTCAGGTTATTGCGGTATATGCGTGTCAGCTGTTGTGTGGGCAGAGATGAGGAAGTCTGCCTCTTATAAAGTAGATGTGTCCATGAACAATGATGCGGTGGTGCAAGAAGCAGAATGTCGTGCTGGGCTGGGCCCTACAGCTCACTGCAAGCATGTTGCAGCAGTTTTGTTCGGCTTGACACTACTGTCAGACAGGAACTATCTTGACAGAAGTGACATGTACACAGGTAAGACGTTTTAAAAAAAACACTTATTTTCTGCATTCAGTGTATTATGTACAAATATTGGGGCAATTGTCAATGCACACAAAAATGGCAGTTAGTTTATCCCAATTTTGTACAAATAAGCTGGGTAGTTTCAAGAATGTGACACGCTCTTGTCAACATATCAGCAACAATAAATAAATGAAAGGGTTAAAATGTATATAAAATTCATAAATATGTAGCTGAATGTACACTTTGACTTGACCTGCAGAACCACCAAACGTTCTATCATGCTATACCTTTTAAAGAAACTCCTATCAAGTCCAGCAGATTACATGCAATTTGTGGGAAGGACAATTCCGACCTTATATATGATCCTCGATCAGAGCAACTGCAGAACGACTACACCAGACAGGTTCACTCTATTTGACGAAACAAATCTTATATTCCTTTTACAGACCAATTGAAAAATAATTACTTGTCAAAACATGGGCATTAGTGCAGTCTCTGGCTTTATGTATAAAGCAAAAAATACAATGTTGCTTATATCTCTACATATACATATTTCAGGAAAGTCAGTCAATGCTAGTGATGCAGCTGTTCCCTCCTGCCAATCCACATGCCCTTGCCAACGACCACAGCTACTTGAAGTTAACTCCACAAGATCAGTACTTGAAAGACGAAATGGTTAGTTATTTCCATGCTTTTCAATTCAATATACATACATACATATATATTTACACAATGTGCTCCATTGAAACAATGCACACGGTTACATTGGCTCAGTGACTAGAACGTTGGACTCTCAATCAAGAGAACCCGGGTTCGAATTCAGTGCTGCTGTGTTGAACCTTGGGCAAGTTCGTTCACTTTACGTTGCTCCAGTTCACTCGGCCATATGAATGAGTACCTGGCTATAGACAGTGGTGGATATTTGTGTACAAATAGCCTTTGTGCATTAATTGTGGCATGGCTGAATGCTTCCCAGAGAAGTTGAGATGGTGCTCGATCAAACAAGTCTGCTAGGGAGTAAAGTGTAAAGTGCTTTGAGCAGTCATCAGGACTGGATACTGCGTTATTAGTAGTATGTACGTGGCTTGGGGGCTCGTCCCGCCCCTTTTTAGGCCTCGCTCTATGCATAAAAAACGTGCTAATCGTTTTCGGGAACATACTTATAAAAAACGTGATTGATGGCCTGTCACTTTTGATTGATGACCCTTCCCCTTGAGGCGCCACCTAACGGTCATCCCAGTGACTATTTTAGCCCTAGCGGTCAACGTAGGACCTATCGATATATATATATATATATATGTAAGCCTGTATATAACCACAACGGTTATATATATATATATATATATATATATATATATATATGCTTATGTAAGCATGTATATAACCACTGCGCTCTAAACCCCGCTGTACCCTATGTAGCAGCAGCGGCGCGCGCTCGCAGCAGTAGCAGCAGCCGTGGCCTATGATCCGGCGGCCTAGTTTCTAAATATTCCCAAATAAATAAAAATTAATAGAAGTCACGGTGGCGTGAGCCAGGCGGCCAGGCGGCCAGGCCTGCGTAATGTTTGCTTGTGAGCTTCGCCCCAATGCGCTCAGGTGCAGTAGCCGAGCGGCGCGTGAGTTGGCCCCGTCAAATTGCCGTTGTAACATTGTTGAGCGACCGGCTGGAATTAATGGCAAGTTAAAGCCGCGTCGCTCGTATACTTCGCTAGCGGGGACTGGCGTATACCACAAGCCATTGGCCCCGCGTACGGCAAATGACGAGGTGAGGCCGAAGGCATCATCATCATCAGAATCGCTGTCGGCAATGAATGAGGCGGTGAGGTAGTCGTCGTCTGAAGGCCCCGGGAAGTCGACTGGATCGTCGTCTGAAGGTCCCGGGAAGTCGACTGGGATGACGGGAGGTGTGCGTGGTACTGGGAGGACGCGACAGACAGACTTATCGTTGGCGTTTCGCCGTGTCGGCAGGCTGATATCGGGTCCACGTCGCGGCAGGTGGATTCTGTGAAATATGAATAACGCATTTGACTAATGAGGAACTTCCCAATTATTAAAAAATAAAGAATATAAAAAGTAATTACAGATAGGATAATTAACGCTGTAATTAATATAAAAGTAATTAAAGAATATAAAGAATTACAGATAGGATAATGTACTAAATAATAAGAAATAAGTTATAAAAGTAATTAATAAAGAATGAAAACTTACCGCTGTACTAAATATATAAAAAGTAATTAATAAAGAATTACAGATAGGATAATTAACGCTGTAATTAATATAAAAGTAATTAAAGAATATAAAGAATTACAGATAGGATAATTAACGCTGTACTAAATAATAAGTTATAAAAGTTAATTAATAAAGAATGAAAACTGACCGCTGTACTAAATAATAAGAAATAAATAAATATAAATAAAATACAAACGTACCGCTGTTCGTTCGCGGCGGGAGCCTCTTTCGTAGACGACGTCAAGGAAGCCATGATGATATGAAAATGAGCAACGACCGTTGCATTATTTCCTAAAGTCAGTTATGTGTTAAGTGCGCATGCGCGAAAGTGACATAAAAACATTGAAGGCAAAGAGATCGAAATAGCAATAAACGAACATTTAAATGCATGAAATGAAGCGTTGTATACGCTTAGTTAGGGCTCAGGCATCTTGTGGAGTATTAATATTAGAGAAATTCGATGTGAAAGTCACACTTGACAACGAATGTACTAAAGTGACCGATAATATTTTTCCTGGCGAATAATTAGAAACCGAATGGTGACGCGAAACAGCTGCGGCGCGTGACGCTAATAGGGCGATAGCTTATCGCGATCGGAATGTGAAGCTAGAACAATGCCATTTCAAAAACAATACACGAACCACTAAAACATGAATTTAAGCGTTGCGTAGGATCAATGGGGAATAGGGAATTGTGTAGTGTCATTAGTTTATTGACATTCGCTGTAAATAAACGTTTGTCAACGAACGTACTACATTACCGTTCATTTTTTTCCGAAAGCAAAAGACATCGGATACTAGGTAGATATGCGTTAGAACGCATGCGCGTAATATTGTAATAGAACCGTAGACTAGGGCGTTATCCGTAAGTGCGCATGCGCTATATGCTGTGAGGGTATAAAGCGACTGAAAAATTGCTATTAGTGTATAACGCAAGGGGTCTGACTTTTACAGCTGCAGCAGACGTCCTCCCCGCCGCAACAATGGCCGACGCTACAACCGAAATGAAAAAGGCTAAGACATCACGCAAGCAGGCGTCCAAGGTGGTGACTGGAGGCGGCCAGCAGGCATCGACGTCAGCCGGAGCAGCTGCTAAGCGCCCCGTGGTGCTTCTCGTGCCGTCAGTAGGGCGTAAGCGAGGCGCCGACGAAGCGTCGTTGGAGCAGCCAGCTGTGCGGAGTGCATCGCTCGATCGAGAGTGCAGCGCCGAGGTGTCGACGCGCGCTACATTGGTGAGTGTGAGGGAACTGGCGTGCGTTGAGAATGGCGTCTATAAGCTTAAGACGCCAGTTCGTATTGAAGCGGTGTCTTATAAAGACAAGTGCACGTACAGGGGATGTTCCCGGTGCCGGCGCAAGTTGTTTCGGCAAGTCAAGGACGCCCTTATGATATGTCGAACCCACGGTGAGCAGGGGGAGGGGAAGAGTTTCTTTGCGTTGCGCGTTATGGTGCGAGATGGCGAGGCCGACGAAGATGAGCTTTGGCTAACGCTGTTTGACACGGAAATGGCTAATCTAGTTGAGTACAGGACCGACTACTTGGAGGAATTAAGTGAGGAGGAACTGCGTGATACTGTGCTGGAATTAACAGGCACGAGAGTGGAGCTCAGTGTGCGTAAGACGACGTGGCAAGGCGAGCCGTCTTATACGGTGCGTACGCTGAAGAGATACGACGACGACGACGCCGATAATGTTTAATGTGTTTTTCTTGTGTTGTTTGTGTAGAATTGCCCACTGTTGGTATCGTTGTTGACGCGTAAACCGACGAGTGACGAGATAGCCGAAAATTATATAATGGCATGGTGCTCAGCTTACGAAGTGGCGGCAAACTTTAAGCATGACAATTTTCTTCTGTAGGAGGTCCGGCGCGTGCTGCTGGACATGTTAGCGAACAACGAGAGGATGCGTGCAAGGTAGGCGGAGGTTGCCGCGTTCGTACAAACACTGCTGGACCGGGAAGTGGCGCATAGTGAGACGATAGACGCTGTGCTTCTGGGTCGTGTTGCTAAAAAAGGGGCGGCGGACTAATCATGTGTGTATTTGTAGAGGGCGGAACGGCTTGAACGTGAAAACGCCGCTGAGGTAGCTGAGTTCGAGAGACTGCTACTGAACTACGACAATGCGGTGCGTGCAAAACTGTATGCGGAGGCGTTCGTACCGATGGACGATAAGCGAGATGCGGCCTAATTATAATGCGTGTTTGTCAGTGAAGCTTAGTAGGACATGTTTTATGCTGTAGGGGTGCGTGCGTAGCGATAACGAGTTGGACGTTATCATCGAGGAGGCGCTTGGCGTACCGCACATCGAACCGCCGACGTACGACGACATACAGCACGCACCGTCGCCAACACCGCCGGAAGTGATGATAATACAACGTCAAGTCATCGCGTCGGGTCGGGGTCAGTTGACCGGCCGCTATGAGCGGCATGCGATGGCCCTCTTCGCCGAGCAACTCGGTGAGACGATTCTGCAGAAGGCGCGCGAACGATGCGGCGCGTGCGAGGTCAATGAAGGCTGCCCATACGTACATATGGTCGGCTATCGTGCGGGTCGGCCGACTCGTGTGTACACGCAGTGCTACGACAACGCGTCTGACCTCGTCACGCGACACTTCAACGCCGTGTTGGAGACGTGTCTACATCAATCGTTGATACCGACCTTCACGCGTCTCGTGCGTCTACTGCACGTTAAGGCGACCGGTCAGCAGCCGGGACGTGCGGGGGAACTCTATCTGGTCCAGTTCGTGTCGGACTGGCTGCTAGGCATGGACTGGCGCGATTTCGTCAACAGCGCTCTACTAGAATCGGCCGTTCACGTGTACATCCAGTGCCGAAGCGGTCTCTAAGCCGCATGAACACTTGAACATTACTGCTAGAAAGTTGCTTTGTCGATTTATTTAAAAGCGCTTGTTTTAATAAAAATTGCGCTTTTGCTACTAATAGGAAGAAAACATTGTACGGTACGCTTAATAAAACGTTGAAAATGTACGTTCCGTTTCCGAGTTACTTAACAAAACACCACACCACACCACAACATCGACCCACCACCACCACCACCACCACCCCACGTTACTTAACGCACTACTGCGCATGTCCACACCACTGCGCATGTCCGTACAACATCCACCACCACCACCACAGCACCCTGTTATAAAAGTGGTGCTCGAAAAAGTAGCAGCCAAAAGTATGCCGCCGACTCCTCCTACTAGATGGCAATGTCCGAAATGCGGTACTTCGCGCAACAATCGATGTTAGAGAGACACGCGAAGAGTTCGAAACGATGCGGGGATAGCGCGCTATGCGTAAAAAGACGAGAGTGTCCGAAATGCGGCGTAACGTACAGTACGCGCGCCGTTATGCTACGACACCTGAGCGATACGTGCGGTCGTCGTCGGGAGGTGTCGCCACCTCCCGATGGTCCCAATGCACCGGTCGACAACGACGCTCTACAGCGCGTCGTGGACGAACATCGACGTAGCATAGAGACGTCGATAGCGCGCGGTGTCGTACAGTCCCGCTACAACTATCGAATGATCGCCTGTACGAGTACGCGGGTGCTCGAACCGCGTCTGAGGGTTATGTTTCGCGAACAAAAGAACGCGTTTAAAATTAACGTGAGTTATGGTTTCGTGTTACGCCACAAGGTGTCGGGTCGTTACCGCTATTTTCATTCGTCCTGTAACTGTTGCGGTCGTCTCCTCGAAACGCCCGCCCTCGTTACCGATAGTCGTTCCTTCGAACGCTTCCTCGACGTCGTGCGCACGACCGACGTACTACAGTACGTCATCGCGCAGCGTCCCGACTCGGGGTGGGTGGTCGAGCTCGTAACGAACGCCACCTACTTCGTGAACGCCATCCTAAACCATCCTATCGGGTGCGTTGGTACCGCGCTCCCCGCCTACGTGCGCAGCAACAAGCACTTAGTGACGTTGACGAACGATCGTCGGGGCACGCCCTACGACGACCATCTATGCCTCTTCCGGTGCATCGGTCTCCACCTGCAAGGCGGTTGACAACGCGGAACGCGGAACAGCCCCAGAATAAATTTGACCCGTTTAACGAGTCGCTAAACGACTGCACTCGCGCTACGCTTCGACGACGTCGAACGCCGTGCGCCTGAACGAACTGGAACGCGTGGAGACGGTTTTCGGCATCAATGTCGCCGTCTATCGACTGACGGAGGCCGGCGCCGCCGAACTAGTCCGTCGGTCGCTCGAAAAGCACCCCACGACCCTGAACGTCAACCTGTACGAGACGCACTTCTTGTACATAACCGACCTGCGCGCGTACGCGAAAACGTACAAGTGACCGAAATGCGGCAACACCCTCTGGCGGGACACGTGGCAATTACTGCGTCACGAAGCGACGTGCGAAGGTGGCGTTCGTCACGTGTTTCCCGGCGGCGTCTACCGACTGACGCCGTCCGTGTTTCAACGGCTCGACGACGAAGGCATCGACGTCGGCGGCGACAACCTGCGCTACTATCCGTACCGCGCGACCTTCGATTTTGAATGCTATTTTGCCGCCAACGATCTACCGCCGGATACCTACAAATGCCGGTGGCTAGCGCGACACGAACTGCTCAGCGTGAGCGTCGCGTCGAACGTGCCCGGACACGAAGCGGCGCGCTGTTACGTCACGACCGGTGATTCGGCCGAACTAGCGCGCCGCCTCATTGACGACCTGGAAGCCGTGAGTGCGGCGGCGTGCGCGGCTCTTCGCCCTCGCTATGACGCGGTCTTCGCGGCGCTCGACGCGCTCGACGACGACTGGCGGCGAAGACGGTGCGACGACAACGATGCGTCACCGTACGTCGCACTCGCCGACCGCCTGTGGACGCACCTTCGTCAAATGCCCGTACTGGATTTCAACAGCGGTAAGTACGATTTGAATGTCGTCAAAAACTATTTGACCCCCCTGCTCATAACCGACGACGCGCAGCACACATTGTCGGCGTTCACCATTAAACGACAGAACAATTACATGTGCCTGACGACGTCGACGTTGAAATTCCTCGACATAACTAATTACCTCGCGCCCGGTGTCAGCTACGAGCTGACACCAGCTGAAAGCGTACGGCTGCGCGGCGACGAAGGGGTACTTTCCGTACGAGTATATCGACGCGTTGACGCGCCTGGACGAGACCGTCCTGCCGCCGCGCGAAACTTTCTACATCCACCTGAAACGCGAGGGAATCTCCGCGGAGGCGTACGAAATTTGTGCGACGGCGTGGCGTGACGAACGCATGACGACGATGCGCGATTTTCTAATCTGGTATAATAACCGAGATGTGACGCCGTTTCTCGAGGCCCTCGAGCGGCAGTTCGCCTTCTATCGCCGCCAGCGCATCGATATGTTCAAGGACGCCATCAGCGTACCGGGATTGACGTTGTTGTACCTATTCAACGACCTGCCGCTGTAAATCCATTTCTCCCTGTTCAACGAACCGAACAAAGACCTGCACCGCCTACTGCAGTCGCAGATCGTCGGCGGCCCATCGATCATCTTCGCGCGTCATCACGAGGCCGGCGTGACGTCGATTCGAGGCGGCAACCCGTGTCGTTCGATAGTAGGCTATGACGCGAACGGCCTCTATCTATCGGCGATGATGCGGGAGATGCCGACGAGTTGGTACACGCGCCGACGCGCCGAGAACGGCTTTCGAGCGGAGCGCGTGCACCGCTACGGTCGTATGGCCGTGGAGTGGTTGACGTACGAGGCGGAACGGACCGACACTCGTATACGGCACCAGTTGAACGGACGAGAGAGGCGCGTCGGCAAGTTCCGAGTCGACGGTTGGTGCGCCGCCACGCGAACGGCGTATCAGTTTCACGGCCGCTACTTCCACGGCTGCCCGACGCGCCAGACGCACGTGACGACGAATGCCGTCAACGGTCGACCGATGACGACGTTGTACGCCGAGACGATCGCCGTGACGGCCTACCTACGCCGCCACGTCGACGTCGTCGTCGAATAGTGGGAATGCCAGTGGCGAGCCGTGCGACCCCCCGCGGTGCCGACACCGCCCGACGCGTCACGATGGCAACCGGGGCGGTGTATGCACTCGACGATACTGGAGGGTGTACGCGACGGCTCTATGTTCGGCCTCGTGCAGTGCGATATCGCCGTGCCGGAAGCGCTGCGCGCCAAGTTCGCCGAAATACAGCCCGTGTTCAAGAACGTAGATATCACGCGCGACGATCTCAGCCCGTTCTTGCGCCGCTACGCCGAGTCGCACGACCTACTCACCCGACCTCAACGGACGCTCGTCGGTAGCTACTTCGGCACGGCGATCGTGCTCGCCACGCCCCTCCTACGCTGGTGTCTGGAGCACGGGCTCGTGGTAGCGCGCATCTACCAGGTGATCGAGTACACGCCGATCGCGTGCTTTCGCCGCTTCGGCGATACGGTGTCGACGGCGCGACGCGAGGGCGACGTCTACCCCGACAAATCGATCATCGCCGACACCTTTTAACTACTCGGCAACAGTTCGTACGGGAAAACGATTACGCGCGTCGATCGGCACCGGGATATCAAGTACGCCACGCCGATCGGTGCCTCGCAACTCGTCAACAACCGGCGCTTCCGGCAACTCGACGTCGTCGTCGACGACGAACTGTACGAGGTGGCGCTGAATAAGCGCACCGTCGTCTACGGCCTGCCTATCCAAATCGGCTATTTCGTGTATCAATACGCGAAATTGAGAATGCTCGAGTTCTACTACGATTTCGTTGACGCCTACATTCCCCGTCCGCTCTTCCAGTACTGCGCTATGGACACCGACTCGGCGTACATCGCCCTAGCGGGCCACGACATCGACGCGCTCGTACCGGAAGCGCTGCGCGAACACTACTTCCGGAATCGTTCGCTCTGGTTACCGGCCGAATGCTGCGATGCGCACGTGGACGCGTACGTACGATGCCGCGTCGCCGGACTGGCGTGGGAGGGTGGGGGCGACTGCTGCGCGCGCCGATGTCTGTTCGATCGTCGAACGCCGGGTCTCTTCAAAGAAGAGTGGCGCGGCGACGGAATCGTGGCGCTGTGCAGCAAGACGTACTACTGCTTCGGCGGCGGCGACGACGGCGCGAAGTACAGCACGAAGGGCCTGAGCAAACGTCAGAACGCCGACATCGTCGAGAACACTTTCCTCGCCGTACTGCGCGACCGACGCAGCGGCGTCGGCTGGAACCTCGGCTTCCAGGTGAAAGACTCGTCCGTGTTGACGTACGTTCAAGAGCGCGCGACGTTGAGCTACTTCTACGCTAAACGCCGCGTGTTCGACGACGGCGTCACCACGGCACCGATACTCGTCTAACTCGTATAACAACAACAACAACTAACTCGTCTAACTCGTCTAACTCGCCTAACTCGCCTAACCTAACCTAGGGGTGGGGTGGGGGGCCGCCTAGGGGTAGGGTTCTGTATGTATGTATGTATGTCTGTAGTGTAGGGTAATAAAACAAAATTGCGTACATTTGTTTGTCATCGTTTTTTATTACTACTATACACATAAAAGCGAAGCGTTAATGCAGCAATGGATTTAGCCAATCGAATAAGAGACAATCATTGTCCACCCGATTGGTGCCGAATAGGTTCTGGAACGACGTCAACGGCATGCCGCGACAGCGGAGGAGTAGGTAGGCGACGCAATATTGTCCGCACACGTTAGAGACGACGCTCTGCAACCGCTTGTCGTTGTAGGTCCACGCGTCGCCGCAGTGACGGTGCAGGAAGGCGCGGAAGTCGGCGTGCAGCGGCGGCAGACCGTACGAATCGAAGTACTCGCCGACGCCTCGCTGGTCGACGTAGACGGCCACCCAGTGCTCCCCCGGTTCGCCGTCGTCGTCGGTATTGCACACGAAGGCCATCGGGTAAGTGGCGGCGGTGGCGGTGGTAAGTAGCGCGTCTTTAGGCACGACGCCGACGACGATGCGTTTAGCGTACGCGTCGCGTTCCAGGCGATGCATAAGTTGGAACGTATCCATGGTTACGACGTACAGTCGTACAGGACGTTCCGGGTCTTGTCGATCTCCATCACCGTCTCGAATTCCGCGTACACGACGACGTTCATCGGTCGGGCTAGCGGCGTCGTGAAATGCATTTCAGCGCCCACGGTCCCCTGACGCACGACGTTGAAATGGTCCCCGTCGCAACAGTCGGGGGTCAGGTCGAAAGCGAAGACGGTGTAGCCGGCTTCGAAGTCCGAGCGCGATATGTCGTTCCCCTCGTCTTCGCCCGTCTTTCCGGTGGCCTCGAAGATATTCATGTAGCTTCGGATGCACCGGTGGTGCGGGAAGTCCGGCTGCAGCGGCTTGCTCGGCACCTGACGTCCGTCGACGATGAGCGCGAGGAAGTTTATGTCGTTGTGCCGCGCGTCGAACGGATTTCTTGTGTAGTCTCCGTTATAGGCGGCGTTGTCGATCATCATCAGGATTATGCGTTTCGGAATCGCACCCATGTACAGGTTCTCGTGCGTGTGCGATAGCGTACCCACCGTTATCGAGAACGACTTCCAGTCGACGCGGCGTAACGGGAACTTAGCCGTTCCCAAAGTCCACGCTTTGATGTGACCCAGCTGGACTTCTGGGTTCAACTTCACTTTTCGTACGTACAGGCAAATCGAGCGTATCACGATATGCCACCCCGGCGCGGCAGCCGGGCCCATGAGCGCGAAGGCGTTCTTCGAGAGCACCATGCGTATTTTCGTGTCGATGCCGCTCGGTAGGAGGCGGTTTAGCATAAATGCGTCGACGTGCAGGCGTCCCATCATCTCCACCTCTGCGCTGGCCGCCTTCAGGTCGCGCCGTGCTACGAACCCGGTGTTGTCGGCCCCGCGCGCGTTCATGTGTCCGGCGCTGTCTTTGTACCACAACGACCCCGTGAGATGCGATCGTTTCGCGTCGCTACCGTAACTCAGCAGGGTCTCGATGTAGGCCCGGTACGCGTACGTATTGGTCGACGGCGTCACGAGCGTACCGTTCAGAGACACGTCGATTTGACTGAACATCGAATGGAGGAAATTGTTGACCGGCGCCACGTTGGTGCCAGCCGCCAGATCGGTACCGTCCCCCTGAACCACTTTGAAACGGACGAACGTTTGAAGGCTCGCCAGGTCCGTATAGTCGTTACCCGACCCCGGAATGAGGAACTCGATAGGGCCGCCGGCGTCGAGAGCCGTCAGCGGTTGGTAGACAGTCCACTGACTGCTCTCGATGCTCTTCTGCGTCATCGGTCCAGTGAACAGGTCCAGTTCGGCCTTCACGCCCTCGCACGCTGTATTCACGAACGCTATCGTTACGCGTCGAATATATCGACCGGTCGACGCCCTCTCTTCCGTCTACTGACGGTCGTAGCCGTTCGACGCGGCTTCTTTATAGGCACTTTCCTCCTCCTCTTCGGCGCCGGCCCTTTCAATAGGCTGTCGAGAAGATCGACGCCGGCCGCCTTCGCGCGTCGTTTTATCGACGCTTTCAGATTGCCGCCGGCGACGACGTCCCGCGCCAGGTGCACGCCGGTTTTGAGCGCGCGTTTTCCCAACGCCATGGCGCCTCTCTTAAAAAGCGGCATGACGCTTCGAAACAGGCTCCCGAAGATATTACCCAGACCGTGTCCTCGTTGACCCCGACCACCGACGAAGACCGGCAGTTGACCACCAACCTGTCGAACGTAGTAGTCTTCGTACGGGTTCGGCATGGTGGTTAAAACAATCTCGATTTACAGCGTATGATGTGAAGCGTCGCCACTAGCTTCCCCCGCTCGAATGGTATCGGTTGACCGCGATCGTCTCTTATATCGACCTCGATCGTATCGAATTGATGCCGCAGCAGCTTCACGTATTGGACGCGGTCGAACGTTTCCGAAATAACGCTACCGTTCGTATCGAAGACGGCGATGTTTCGAAGGAGTGGCGCGTACACGTCACCGACGACGCGCGATTCCACGAGATCCGTGTACACGTACAGGGTGTCGACGCCCGCCTTCATATCCACCGTATTGTGACCTTCGTACGCGTACGTGTACGCGGCGGGGCTGGTCTCGATAACGACTTCCGGTTCGGGGCCCATCATCGGGGGACTCACGATAACGTTGTTATAGAAACCTAGCACGCTCTTCAGACGGCTCGTATCGGGTAGGGTAAAGGTGACACCCGACGCAGCTTCATTCGGTTAGAGACGCCGCTGTACTTTAGACGCACCTTGACCTTATCGGTGCACAATTTCATTAGCGCCTCGTTGATCTCGCGCAGCAGCACGTAAACGTTGTTGTAGAAACCGTGAGTAATCGTACCCTGTCGGTATACCTCGATACCGTCCATGGTCGTGAAAAGACCCGGGTCGCCTCGCTGGGCCGACAGGTAGAAGGTGGCGTCCGCCTCTCTCACGTTGTACCACGTGTGCGGGTACTGTAGCGTCACCAGTCCGCTTTCCCATTCTCCTCCAGGCAGGTCGAAACGTCGCGGCAGCGTCGTGATGTAGT
This sequence comes from Escarpia spicata, assembly GCA_963995525.1. NCBI lineage: Eukaryota > Metazoa > Annelida > Polychaeta > Sabellida > Siboglinidae > Escarpia > Escarpia spicata. The sequence continues at coordinate 34,429,625 of OZ023209.1, forward strand.
GCGTCAACGTATTTTCGGGATGCCGCTTCATAGACGCGTTGCTCGGTAGCGTCAGGTAAAAGTCAGACGATACCGCCATCGTCGTCGTCGTGTCGTCGTCGTCGTCGACCGCCGCCGCTCATAGACGGACTCGGGAGGAGGTAACCGAGACAGCTGCTCAACAGCGCCGTCCACAGGTTGGAGTCGCCTTGACCCCGCGTCAGATTGTATATACTAACGGCGATGAAGAAATACAGGACGATGACCTGACAGAGGAATACGATTTCGTCCTTTGGGCATTCGTTACCGCAGAGCCGCCATGGAACGGGTTCGTGGACGGTGGAGTCGTCGGCGTTCTCGGCGGCGTCGAAGGAGTCCTCGTTGGTAGTCTTCGTCGGCTGCTCTGAACCAGTAGCGGCGTCGACGGAGTCCTCGTTGGTAGTCTTCTTCTTCTGCTCGTCCCTCGTCGCCTCGTCGATCATCATTGCGCCACTGCGGTCTGCGGCTACAGCAGGGCCCCTTATACGGGAGGAGCGAAGTTCCCCTCGTGGCAAGTCCAACGCATGCCGCCGGCGCGCTATTATAGGTCCACGAGCGCTGCGGCGTCGATCCAACTATTGAAGGAGGCCGGGTAACCGCTCCATTTTACGAGCACCTCCGACCCGCCGCCGCGACGACGACGACGCTGCAGAACCGCCTCCACGCGATATAGTTTGTCCTTCGGAACGACTACGCGTTGTAGTTCCTGATCATAGAAGGCGCCCTCTACCGGCGTCCCGGCGTCGTCCTTCAGGCGATAAACGGGCGGTTCGGACGAGTGCGCCTCTACGACGGTGAAGAGCTCCTCGCTCCACTTAGCCATGTATCCTTTTTTGAATTGACCCCTCGTCTTACTGATACGCACGCGATCTCCCTCGCGAAGTTTCGTTTTTTTCTGCCGGCCGTCGCCTCCGTACAGGCGTTGCCTTACTTCCTCCTGATTCGTCGCGTCGACGCTCGCCGGCGTCCTACCGATGCTTCGATGATAGGCGTTGTTGTACGAATGCACGAAATCCGGTAACGCCTCTACGTAGCGCAGCGTCTCGTGTTTCGTAAAATAACGCCACATGCGCGTCTTCAAATTCCGATTGAAGCGTTCCACGACGCTCGCTTTAGTCTCCTCGTTATGCGTCACGAAATGATGAACGCCGTGACTCTTTAGGAACGTTTGCATGGGTCGGTTCAGAAACTCGGTCCCCTTATCGGTCTGCAGCGCGTTCGGCGGCTGTTGCGCGCCGTTCAGCAGACGCGCGAAGGCCGCGACGAGCGACGCGCCGGACTTACTCTTCAACGGAACGCACCACGCCCGCTTCGAAAACACGTCGATGACCGTCAATAGGAATGTTATACCGTCGTTGTGTTTTTTTAGCCTAGTCAAGTCGACCAGATCGGCTTGCCACTGCTGGTTTTGACCGCCCACGATGACGCAACGTCGTTTGAAACGTCGTTTAACCGGTTTGTGTAGGGTATAAGCGTCCTGCGCTGCTAGCCACCTCTCGACGTCCGGTCGTCGTCGTCGTTCCCCCTTCGACGCCCGGTGCAACGCGTCGACGCCTCCGTAACTGCCCGCCCGTTTCGGATCGAAGTAGAGTTCATTCAGTTCGTCGTCGTCGTCAACGTTTCGTTGTCGAAGGTTTCGTTTTGGACGACGACGACGAGTCCACCCGGACACCATGATGACGACGACGACGCTGACCAATGAACGACGAATATTATATAGAGAGCGATAACCGTGATGACGAGACCGACGACGACGATGGCCGTTCGTTGTGTCGGCGGCATCGTCACACCGATTCCCACGTCACGACGTCCAACGCTCGTTGTCTCTTTCTAGAGCCAGTACGTCGTCTTCGTGCCGCCTTCCCCGCTGAACTGACCGCCGACTCCTCCGACTCCTCCGACTCCTCCGACTCCTCCGACTCCTCCGACTCCTCTTCTCTTTGGCGCCGCCGCCGTCGCTCCATGTACTCCCGATAGCGCGGGTTGCCGACGAACTCCATAGGAATGTTCATACCCTTCAGGCGCAACCCGAACTCTCGCCATCCTAGGGGCTGTATCGTCTTCGTTCTCGTTCGCATGAGATCGTTCACTAGATCGACCATGTTACTCCCCGCGATCGTTTTACCGTCGTACACGAATTCGCCGCGGTCGTTCCATCGACACAACGGATCGGCTTTCATTTTCGCGATAAGCAGACTCGCCTTCCCTTTCAGCGTTTTCGGCATGCTGGCTACGATTTCGCGCTCTACGGCCTCCGACGATGGCGCCACCGCCGCCGCGGGCTGCGGCTGTATCTCGCCGCCGTCGGCGTTGACCATCGACACGCGTACTGGTTGCGCCGCTCGAGCCGCCTCTATAGTGTTGTAGCGACTCAGCAGTTGATTGTACGACGCCACCTTATCGCGTTCGGATAAATCCGATCGCTCTAGAATGTCCTTCATGTCGCTGTCAAGGCTACTCAGCACACGTGATCGGGGCGTGCTGCTCGACGGCTGTGGGAGGAGGCGTTCCACCAATCGCGGGTCGACCAACGCCATCTTCTTTGCGTACTGCATCAATTAACCCCCGAAGACCTGTTTGAGTAGTGGCAGGAGAACTGTGCTCGCTAACGGTGCTAGCAGGGCCGTCAGAAAGCCACCCGCCCCCGTTTGCAAGATGGCTCGCTTCCGCTTCACCGGAATTCGTTTATTGACCAGGTCACGCAGGTGATCTCTGTATTTCGTCAACACGCGTTTCTGCTTCGGCGACACCTTCACGTTCCCTCTCAGAATATTGTACGCGCAATCGCACAGACTACATATGAGACCGACCTCCGAGTGGGCGAGCACGGCTTTTCGCAGTTCGATGTTCCGCTTATGTCTATCCAACAGCTGCAGGGCGAAAATGTGTCTCTTCACGCGTTGCTCCGACACCGTCGGCGCCACCTTTGGTCGTCGCTTCGCCGCTACCACCGCGCGTCGTCCCGTCATAACGACTAATAAGCGTACGCGGCGACGTCCCTCTCTACTTATAGTCGGCCACCCTTCCGTACGTAGACGTACTGAAGGGGATCGTCTGGAAATATACACGTACGCAGGCGCATGTACTCTTCCGTTTCCTGTTTCAGATCCACGAAGAGATAGCCGTACGCCGTCGACGTCGCGTCTTTGAAAGCCTCTATCATGTAGTTGACCTTTCCCGGGTACATCTGTTTCGCTAGGTGACCTACTTGACCGGCGTCTCGGGGGTTCTTGAATAGCGCTAAGTATTGGGCGTTCAGGCTGATTGTACGGTTTTCTTTCCCTTTCGGAAACATGTTCTGTCGGAGTTGTACGACCGACGTATTACAATTATAACTTTTTTTAGTAAACAGTGCCGTCACTCCGCTATCGGTCTCCTCCATGAGGTCGTCGAGTACTACAAGCGTCCTCTTTTTACCGTCTAAATGTATCGTAGCCGGCAGGCCGTCTACGAAGTCTATTTTCGGAGACATAGACGCGTAGGCGGTCTGCCACTGCCCGTAGCACCACAGGATTTTTTCGGGCGGTGGATCAATCATAGCGTGTCGTATCAGACGGTCGACGAACGTCGTCTTACCGCATCCCGTAGGACCGGATACTATACACGTAAACGGATGCTTCAACAGTGGTCCGCCCATTTTCACGACTGATACTGGCTAACGCTTTTTACGCGTCTTTATAAGCGTCGCGCACCTCCATCAACAGTTTACCGAGCTTGTTCTCTCCCGCAACGTCCCCGATCCTGGTACCCCAGAAACCCTCCCCACTCGGTACCCACTCCACCAATTCGGCGTCCCCGGTGGCCAATAGGTCGGCCTTCAACTTGGCCGACCCGCCAAACTTACTCATCAACAGCCCCTTCATACACGCGACCCTAATGGCGTTCCAGTCGGTTCCCGTTCTCTTTTTTCGAATTCCGTAACTGAGTCGTTTCGCTAAATAGGGCGATCGCGACCTTTTGATACACGCGGCGCATTCGAGGTCTTCGTTGAATATCGCTTTCCTATACTGATAGGCTTGCTCGACGGGTCGGAAGCCCCGACCGTACGCCGTCAATCGGCTCGCGTACATATTCGACAGGAACGAGCGTGAGCCGCCAAACTTTATAGGAGCCATGACTACCGATAACCCGCTACCGGCACCGCTTATATAGATCCGCCGCCGCCGCCGCTAGATGGCGCATCTAAAAGAGGGCCGACGTCCGGATTCGGACCCGGAATCTTGCGATCCCTAGTCGAACGCTCTCCCAGGAGAGCTAATCCGGTGCCGGCGTCTATGAGTGGTTTTATCTCGGTTATATACGACGACGTAACTAAGGACGCTATATTCGGTAGGTCCTACGTTGACCGCTAGGGCTAAAATAGTCACTGGGATGACCGTTAGGTGGCGCCTCAAGGGGAAGGGTCATCAATCAAAAGTGACAGGCCATCAATCACGTTTTTTATAAGTATGTTCCCGAAAACGTTTAATGTCACCAAAACCCTTTGATCTTTTTTTATAAGTATGTTCCCGAAAACGATTAGCACGTTTTTTATGCATAGAGCGAGGCCTAAAAAGGGGCGGGGCGAGCCCCCAAGCCACGTACATACTACTGTTATTATATATAAGTGATTACTTTTTATAAACATTACATTGTCACAGCACAGAGTCCAACTTACAAACCATTGTGCAATGCAGCTCTGCGCATTTCATTTGAAACTAAAAACAAAGTTAAAACTTGAAACAAAGAGGGGGTTTGTTGTATTGCGATTAATATCTGGTGATAATACAACTATATAGCTTAACGCTGCAATATCAGTTCGATTTTTATGCTCCTCGGTTTTCTGACTAATTTCCCAAAAAAGCAAAGCTATCAAGTATCCACTACAATATCCTAGTTCATTGGTGCACTTGTGCTACTTCGTTTTGTTGAAATTAATAAACAAACTGCGAACTATTTTGAATTTGGTTTCGAGTCGAAGGAGTCAAAACTAGCAACACTTACTTGGACATGCATCTGGAAGTGGAAACTTCATATAATATCATGTTTGCGAATTTGGGCGAGACTGACCTCTGACCCGCAAGATTGGTGCCTCGATCAAGCCGTTTTTGTTGATTGTACAGTGTTCGCAAGTGTTTATACAACACGTTCTTATTTTATGGCATTTACGCCGGCGATGGGATGTTCCCGGACATATGCCACCGACTCAGCAAAAAAGGGCCAAATTACGCAGACAACGACAGACAGTCAGTATTCGCATCAGATGGTTTATTTGGGAAAAACCAGTATGGATTTGTGGAACAACACAACTCACAAAAGAAAGAGCTGGAGTAAGACTAAGAACAGATGCAGCGTTCGCAAAACTTCTTCTAGAGAAGTTAGTAATTTCAAAGTTGTCAGTCTGAGCCACGCATCACCGTCAAGGGTATAAAAACGTGGAACAATTTACCAAATAAACTGACTCAGCTTCCAAGTTTAACACAATTTAAAAAAGCAATCAAGTTCTCATTACTTTCTACATATTTGTGAATTGTTAATTGAAGGTGACGTTTTGTAATAGTAACACAAGCACTAAAAAGTTTATATGTGAGTTGTGAATATTATCTTGTAATTTATATATAATTCGTGTTGTATTTATTCAGGTTTTTTTAGTTCGAGAAGGGCAGAGCAACACATAAGTCTAAGACTTCAACTATGTCCTTTCAGCAGCAGCAGCAAACCATACTGTTATTGTATTATGTTGTTGTTGAATAAACGTTCATTCATTCATTCAACACATATTTATTCATATGAATATAATATTATGTTGCTTATTATGTTAACAAAACCACCACCCCTCAATACTGTGAAAATGTCCATAACAATAACATGTAGGCCTTCGTAACATGTATCGATAGCTTGCAACTGATTTATGTGAGAGAGCAGAGCATTACCGTTACTATACAAAGAATTGCAGCCCATGTTTTGTTAAGTTACAAATCCTCTTGTACATGTAAATTATAGAAGTTCTGTTTTTAATTGTTTTTTATTTTGGTCTTTCAATTTATCAATAACATGCATTTGGTAATGTATACTTCTACATTCATACATTTTGTAGAACATTTTTGTAAATGTTGTTTTCTGTTTCATTTAATGAATTCACTTCATCTCACTTTGGGTGATTCAATTCAAATACAGTCAGGGTTGGCAGCTAGGTTTCTGACAGGACAGTTTACAAATTGTTTGCACGTTGATGACACTGAAGCCACAGAGGCTTCGCTTCAAGGAACATACTTTCCCAGTCAGAAACCTCTAGTTAATAACCACAGTTGCAAGTAGTTGAAAGGCCATAATCATTTTTGTTTGTTAAATCAAGCCAGGAAATCCATAATAGAATGCCTTTGTTGCTCTCATAAGAGACAAGACTAACTGCTGGAATCTTCTTCTAAAGACAAGTGTAGCCAGCTTGCAGTGGCACCTTGCAGTCCAGCTAAAGAACAAAGGGGATATTGATCATTGGACAGTAACAGCTGGTAATCCACCTTCTGAGTAAACAGTAGAACTGTGTGGATACTGCCAGCCAAATGTCCTCCTCATTAATTAGCAGTGTTAGATGAATGACACATTGAGACCACAACTAAGGCATTGGGTATTTTGCATGGTTTACTATTGAATTCCTAAAGTAATAGTAATAGTAAATTCATTAGCAACTATAACTTCGGCCGCTTGGCGGCTGGAGTGGTGATATCGGAAGACGGGGGGGGGGGGGGGGGGTGCTAATGAAACATACTTGCACTGTATATACGAAGTTATGTTTGCAACAGAAATATTCCAAATTAAATCAATAGACCATTAAGTTCAAGAATTGAACTGCAAATTAAATGTAGAATGCAACTGAAAGTTTCACAAAAGCTGTAACGACCAAAGATGGTGTAACTACCCTAAGATTGGTCAGAATAAAACAATTGTTAAAACCAATCGCATATGTTTGCATATCTTCCAATTATTATGCTATGATTTATATATATAACATTTGCATAGCAGCATCAATTAATACTTACATTTGTTCTAACTGTCCTGAGCTGCATCCAGCCTCAGGAAGTGATTGGACACCTGAGCTGCCTTTGCTATGAACACTGATGCTCGACAGAGCCACCACAGATCTTGTCATATGTGATGGCTGCAGTGGTTTTGAGGTAGTTCACGCCTTTGTGTTGAAGCTGTCGAACTGAGTCATGATTGGAATATGGAATGAGTAAGATTATTTGTGAAAATGAACACGGTTTGACAGGACTACTACCCGTCAATATATGTAATATGCATGTGTGTGGTATGTAACTTGTAAACTTTTTAATTTCATTAACAGGTAAAAATATGTTGCCCAAAGGCCATTTGCCCAGCACTCACGAGTGAAAAGGTCATTTGCCCAGTTGTGAAACAATTACAATAATATGAGAGTGGCAAAGTTATTATTGTATATATATTGTAAAAATGTAGTACATAACAAACAACTAGACAATTTACAACTTATTAACTAAGTACAGGTAGAACACAGATGGGCTGGAAAGAAGGTTACAGGAAATAAAGTCAAACTAATTTTTATTCGAAAAATATATAATAAATAAAAAGTTTTGCAATTTTTCACTGATAGTTCAACAAAACAAAGTTTTAGGAATTCAATAGTAAACCATGCAAAATACCCAATGCCTTAGTTGTGGTCTCAATGTGTCATTCATCTAACACTGCTAATTAATGAGGAGGACATTTGGCTGGCAGTGGGTGAACCCCTGGCAGTATCCACACAGTTCTACTGTTTACTCAGAAGGTGGATTACCAGCTGTTACTGTCCAATGATCAATATCCCCTTTGTTCTTTAGCTGGACTGCAAGGTGCCACTGCAAGCTGGCTACACTTGTCTTTAGAAGAAGATTCCAGCAGTTAGTCTTGTCTCTTATGAGAGCAACAAAGGCATTCTATTATGGATTTCCTGGCTTGATTTAACAAACAAAAATGATTATGGCCTTTCAACTACTTGCAACTGTGGTTATTAACTAGAGGTTTCTGACTGGGAAAGTATGTTCCTTGAAGCGAAGCCTCTGTGGCTTCAGTGTCATCAACGTGCAAACAATTTGTAAACTGTCCTGTCAGAAACCTAGCTGCCAACCCTGACTGTATTTGAATTGAATCACCCAAAGTGAGATGAAGTGAATTCATTAAATGAAACAGAAAACAACATTTACAAAAATGTTCTACAAAATGTATGAATGTAGAAGTATACATTACCAAATGCATGTTATTGATAAATTGAAAGACCCAAATAAAAAACAATTAAAAACAGAACTTCTATAATTTACATGTACAAGAGGATTTGTAACTTAACAAAACATGGGCTGCAATTCTTTGTATAGTAACGGTAATGCTCTGCTCTCTCACATAAATCAGTTGCAAGCTATCGATACATGTTACGAAGGCCTACATGTTATTGTTATGGACATTTTCACAGTATTGAGGGGTGGTGGTTTTGTTAACATAATAAGCAACATAATATTATATTCATATGAATAAATATGCGTTGAATGAATGGATGAACGTTTATTCAACAACAACATAATACAATAACAGTATGGTTTGCTGCTGCTGCTGAAAGGACATAGTTGAAGTCTTAGACTTATGTGTTGCTCTGCCCTTCTCGAACTAAAAAAACCTGAATAAATACAACACGAATTATATATAAATTACAAGATAATATTCACAACTCACATATAAACTTTTTAGTGCTTGTGTTACTATTACAAAACGTCACCTTCAATTAACAATTCACAAATATGTAGAAAGTAATGAGAACTTGATTGCTTTTTTAAATTGTGTTAAACTTGGAAGCTGAGTCAGTTTATTTGGTAAATTGTTCCACGTTTTTATACCCTTGACGGTGATGCGTGGCTCAGACTGACAACTTTGAAATTACTAACTTCTCTAGAAGAAGTTTTGCGAACGCTGCATCTGTTCTTAGTCTTACTCCAGCTCTTTCTTTTGTGAGTTGTGTTGTTCCACAAATCCATACTGGTTTTTCCCAATTAAACCATCTGATGCGAATACTGAATGTCTGTCGTTGTCTGCGTAATTTGGCCCTTTTTTGCTGAGTCGGTGGCATATGTCCGGGAACATCCCATCGCCGGCGTAAATGCCATAAAATAAGAACGTGTTGTATAAACACTTGCGAACACTGTATAATCAACAAAAACGGCTTGATCGAGGCACCAATCTTGCGGGTCAGAGGTCAGTCTCGCCCAAATTCGCAAACATGATATTATATGAAGTTTCCACTTCCAGATGCATGTCCAAGTAAGTGTTGCTAGTTTTGACTCCTTCGACTCGAAACCAAATTCAAAATAGTTCGCAGTTTGTTTATTAATTTCAACAAAACGAAGTAGCACAAGTGCACCAATGAACTAGGATATTATAGTGGATACTTGATAGCTTTGCTTTTTGGGAAATTAGTCAGAAAACCGAGGAGCATAAAAATCGAACTGATATTGCAGCGTTAAGCTATATAGTTGTATTATCACCAGATATTAATCGCAATACAACAAACCCCCTCTTTGTTTCAAGTTTTAACTTTGTTTTTAGTTTCAAATGAAATGCTCAGAGCTGCATTGCACAATGGTTTGTAAGTTGGACTCTGTGCTGTGACAATGTAATGTTTATAAAAAGTAATCACTTATATAATAACAGTAGTATGTACGTGGCTTGGGGGCTCGCCCCGCCCCTTTTTAGGCCTCGCTCTATGCATAAAAAACGTGTTAATCGTTTTCGGGAACATACTTATAAAAAAAGATCAAAGGGTTTTGGTGACATTAAACGTTTTCGGGAACATACTTATAAAAAACGTGATTGATGGCCTGTCACTTTTGATTGATGACCCTTCCCCTTGAGGCGCCACCTAACGGTCATCCCAGTGACTATTTTAGCCCTAGCGGTCAACGTAGGACCTACCGAATATAGCGTCCTTAGTTACGTCGTCGTATATAACCGAGATAAAACCACTCATAGACGCCGGCGCCGGATTAGCTCTCCTGGGAGAGCGTTCGACTAGGGATCGCAAGATTCCGGGTCCGAATCCGGACGTCGGCCCTCTTTTAGATGCGCCATCTAGCGGCGGCGGCGGCGGATCTATATTTGGCGGCTCGCGCTCGTTCCTGTCGAATATGTACGCGAACCGATTGACGGCGTATGGTCGGGGCTTCCGATCCGTCGAGCAAGCCTATCAGTATAGGAAAGCGATATTCAACGAAGACCTCGAATGCGCCGCGTGTATCAAAAGGGCGCGATCGCCCTATTTAGCGAAACGACTCAGTTACGGAATTCGAAAAAAGAGAACGGGAACCGACTGGAACGCCGTTAGGGTCGCGTGTATGAAGGGGCTGTTGATGAGTAAGTTTGGCGGGTCGGCCAAGTTGAAGGCCGACCTGTTGGCCACCGGGGACGCCGAATTGGTGGAGTGGGTACCGAGTAGGGAAGGTTTCTGGGGTACCAGGATCGGGGACGTTGCGGGAGAGAACAAGCTCGGTAAACTGTTGATGGAGGTGCGCGACGCTTATAAAGACGCGTAAAAAGCGTTAGCCAGTATCAGTCGTGAAAATGGGCGGACCACTGTTGAAGCATCCGTTTACGTGTATAGTATCCGGTCCTACGGGATGCGGTAAGACGACGTTCGTCGACCGTCTGATACGACACGCTATGATTGATCCACCGCCCGAAAAAATCCTGTGGTGCTACGGGCAGTGGCAGACCGCCTACGCGTCTATGTCTCCGAAAATAGACTTCGTAGACGGCCTGCCGGCTACGATACATTTAGACGGTAAAAAGAGGACGCTTGTAGTACTCGACGACCTCATGGAGGAGACCGATAGCGGAGTGACGGCACTGTTTACTAAAAAAAGTCATAATTGTAATACGTCGGTCGTACAACTCCGACAGAACATGTTTCCGAAAGGGAAAGAAAACCGTACAATCAGCCTGAACGCCCAATACTTAGCGCTATTCAAGAACCCCCGAGACGCCGGTCAAGTAGATCACCTAGCGAAACAGATGTACCCGGGAAAGGTCAACTACATGATAGAGGCTTTCAAAGACGCGACGTCGACGGCGTACGGCTATCTCTTCGTGGATCTGAAACAGGAAACGGAAGAGTACATGCGCCTGCGTACGTGTATATTTCCAGACGATCCCCTTCAGTACGTCTACGTACGGAAGGGTGGCCGACTATAAGTAGAGAGGGACGTCGCCGCGTACGCTTATTAGTCGTTATGACGGGACGACGCGCGGTGGTAGCGGCGAAGCGACGACCAAAGGTGGCGCCGACGGTGTCGGAGCAACGCGTGAAGAGACACATTTTCGCCCTGCAGCTGTTGGATAGACATAAGCGGAACATCGAACTGCGAAAAGCCGTGCTCGCCCACTCGTAGGTCGGTCTCATATGTAGTCTGTGCGATTGCGCGTACAATATTCTGAGAGGGAACGTGAAGGTGTCGCCGAAGCAGAAACGAGTGTTGACGAAATACAGAGATCACCTGCGTGACCTGGTCAATAAACGAATTCCGGTGAAGCGGAAGCGAGCCATCTTGCAAACGGGGGCGGGTGGCTTTCTGACGGCCCTGCTAGCACCGTTAGCGAGCACAGTTCTCCTGCCACTACTCAAACAGGTCTTCGGGGGTTAATTGATGCAGTACGCAAAGAAGATGGCGTTGGTCGACCCGCGATTGGTGGAACGCCTCCTTCCACAGCCGTCGAGCAGCACGCCCCGATCACGTGTGCTGAGTAGCCTTGACAGCGACATGAAGGACATTCTAGAGCGATCGGATTTATCCGAACGCGATAAGGTGGCGTCGTACAATCAACTGCTGAGTCGCTACAACACTATAGAGGCGGCTCGAGCGGCGCAACCAGTACGCGTGTCGATGGTCAACGCCGACGGCGGCGAGATACAGCCGCAGCCAGCGGCGGCGGTGGCGCCATCGTCGGAGGCCGTAGAGCGCGAAATCGTAGCCAGCATGCCGAAAACGCTGAAAGGGAAGGCGAGTCTGCTTATCGCGAAAATGAAAGCCGATCCGTTGTGTCGATGGAACGACCGCGGCGAATTCGTGTACGACGGTAAAACGATCGCGGGGAGTAACATGGTCGATCTAGTGAACGATCTCATGCGAACGAGAACGAAGACGATACAGCCCCTAGGATGGCGAGAGTTCGGGTTGCGCCTGAAGGGTATGAACATTCCTATGGAGTTCGTCGGCAACCCGCGCTATCGGGAGTACATGGAGCGACGGCGGCGGCGCCAAAGAGAAGAGGAGTCGGAGGAGTCGGAGGAGTCGGAGGAGTCGGAGGAGTCGGAGGAGTCGGCGGTCAGTTCAGCGGGGAAGGCGGCACGAAGACGACGTACTGGCTCTAGAAAGAGACAACGAGCGTTGGACGTCGTGACGTGGGAATCGGTGTGACGATGCCGCCGACACAACGAACGGCCATCGTCGTCGTCGGTCTCGTCATCACGGTTATCGCTCTCTATATAATATTCGTCGTTCATTGGTCAGCGTCGTCGTCGTCATCATGGTGTCCGGGTGGACTCGTCGTCGTCGTCCAAAACGAAACCTTCGACAACGAAACGTTGACGACGACGACGAACTGAATGAACTCTACTTCGATCCGAAACGGGCGGGCAGTTACGGAGGCGTCGACGCGTTGCACCGGGCGTCGAAGGGGGAACGACGACGACGACCGGACGTCGAGAGGTGGCTAGCAGCGCAGGACGCTTATACCCTACACAAACCGGTTAAACGACGTTTCAAACGACGTTGCGTCATCGTGGGCGGTCAAAACCAGCAGTGGCAAGCCGATCTGGTCGACTTGACTAGGCTAAAAAAACACAACGACGGTATAACATTCCTATTGACGGTCATCGACGTGTTTTCGAAGCGGGCGTGGTGCGTTCCGTTGAAGAGTAAGTCCGGCGCGTTGCTCGTAGCGGCCTTCGCGCGTCTGCTGAACGGCGCGCAACAGCCGCCGAACGCGCTGCAGACCGATAAGGGGACCGAGTTTCTGAACCGACCCCTGCAAACGTTCCTAAAGAGTCACGGCGTTCATCATTTCGTGACGCATAACGAGGAGACTAAAGCGAGCGTCGTGGAACGCTTCAATCGGACTTTGAAGACGCGCATGTGGCGTTATTTTACGAAACACGAGATGCTGCGCTACGTAGAGGCGTTACCGGATTTCGTGCATTCGTACAACAACGCCTATCATCGAAGCATCGGTAGGACGCCGGCGAGCGTCGACGCGACGAATCAGGAGGAAGTATGGCAATATTTATGTTGCAAACATAACTTCGTATATACAGTGCAAGTATGTTTCATTAGCACCCCCCCCCCCCCCCCCCCCCCCCCCGTCTTCCGATATCACCACTCCAGCCGCCAAGCGGCCGAAGTTATAGTTATGGCGGCGGCTCGGTAGTGCCAAAATTTAGACTACACCATTTGGTTCGGCCAGGCTCAATTTCTGGATCCACCCCTGTATGTGAATGTTTTGTTTGTCTGCATGAGGATTTTGCAGTAATGGGTGTCCTCGTTAAATTGCATATTGTTGTTAGAAATGCATGTGAATTAAAGTAAAGACAATGTAAAGTACAAACATTTTATTGAAACTATTTGATGATTGACTACAAAATTATGAAAAGCACAATACAACTACAGGTACAATCACTGCACTTGATATGCATAATGTAATAATTTTTAATATCACATACACATCACATGCACATAATATGCAAAGCAACAATAGAAACAAAAATTAGGAAGAGGTTGAAACAATGTCAGGTACATATAAAAAACAAAGTTACTTTTATCACGATTCTTTGTTGCAAAAAAACAAAACTAGTTAGTACATGTGATATCAAATGCTAGTTGTAGTTTATACATGTCTTATATGTTTACAACTCAAAAAATTAGTGACTAAACAATTATGTGTATTTAACAACAATTTTTTATATTTAATACCCATAAAATGTAAACCAATGAGAAAAAATTACTTAGAAAGATGTTTAGTTGAACTTAAAATAGTGACTAGACTAGACAGGGTCATCCCTATGTGACTGAGAATTACATATACAATCACTACATGCTACAGTGCTCCAGTTTACTCAGCTGTATGAAGTGTACCTGCTACAGACAGTGGTGGATAGTCTTCGCATATTAATTTCAGCTTAATGCTTCCCACATAAGTCAAGATGGTGTTTTTGATTTAGCAGGTCTGCCAGGGAGCCAGTAAAGTGCTTTGAGCAATCCTGAGGACTGGATAGTACACAATAGCAGAACTAACCTTATTCAGGTGTTGTTTAATTATCATGTGAAATGAAAATGTAATGTAAATTATTTGTTAAAATATAAAATAGTGATAAAAAGAATAATTTAGAAAGATGATACGTGGCATGAAAAATATATAACAGTCCTCATGATTCATACATAATTTAAACAAGTAAAATGCTGCTGCCAGTGTATCAACAGACTGTTACAGAAAAATGTAAAAAGGCTTTCAATACCACTACTTCATCACAAACTTGTGTTGTACATAACAAGTGCTTGGTGTATGTTGTAAGAACTCAGCTGGCTGCCACTGACTATCAGCAACACAAAGACAATGAAACCCTACCACTATAACAATGCTGGATAATTCACGTATTTTTTCAAGGACACTGGTAAAAGTTATAGTTGAATTGAATACAAATACCTTGTATTATTGACTTTTGATAAATGTGTCATCACGTATAAAAATATCATACATGTCAGAGCCATGCTAATTGTCACTTTTTTTTCGGTATATGTAGATGCAGATGTACAGCAAAAAGTCAGGAAGCTGGTATGCAGATAGCGAAAACATACAGTGATGTCATTGATATCTAAACCGATGTAGTTCACCGAAGAATGCTCGACACTGAACCTCTCTCACAGCGTTGAAAGTTGTTGCCCGAAGACTCATGCCATAACTGCCAGACCCTGGCACCCACCGTTCCATCACCAATTGTAGAGCTAGTCAGGCGTCACTACATTCTTATGTCAACCTGCATTCTACATTGGTCTCCAGTCAGTCAAGCTAACTGACTGATCTGGAAGCCAGTGTACACCCCTTGGCACTGGGGAATCTGTCATGGATGCAACTCACGACACACAATTGGGATCACTCGGTGGACATTCACATGACAAACTGTTAATATGCAGCATATTGCATGGCTGTAGAATCTTGTCTGAGATCCTGGACATACAACTGCCCAGTATGCCATATTAACTTGGAGAGCTAGTAGTACTAAGCACACTAGTTCAATCTCCTGTAAAGAAAAGCATACATTCAGTAAACAAAAACATGCATCATAGTAGCGCTGGGAGGAAATAACTATGGAGTTGTTCATTGTCATAATCAGTAGATATAAAATAATGTTTCATGTATGATCTGCAGCATTTCACAAGAAAAAAGGCAGCAAGAAATGTTCTACTACAGCTGCATCTATACATCTTGATATCTTACTTCTTGGGAACAATCAGTGTTTACCGGGTGGAGAAAGGGGGTGAGTTGATACAGCATGCAGACATTAGTGGATTATGCTATTTTTCAAAACGGTGAAAAATGTGAACTATTTTTCTTTACTAGGTGTTCATTGTCATTACAGCAATTTTAAATTGTTCAATTTCATTATAGTGACGCTTGATCTTAGTCAATATTATAGACTGATTTTAATTTTGCTAATCAGTAAAGTGCATTTATATTTTTTTGTTTTGTTTTCAGTATATAAATTCATGTAACTGTCTGCCATGTGTAACTACTACACATATTCATGTTTGACATTTTAAGCCCGAGGTTTAATGGTCAAAGTGTATGTTGGAAATGACAAGATGAGGTGTATTTTCTAACAGTGTATTTTCCTCATCAAGTATTCAAAGGTTCATAATATGTATGTCTACCTTCTTCAAGAATGAATCATTTATTTTATAAATTTATTTTAGAGTCATCGCCATATGCTAAATACTTTTTAAAAGTGTATTAATATGTCTTTGTTGATACGCTGGGTATAATATACAAGTGCAGTTAACCTAGTTTTTCATGTCCAAGATGTTATTATTAAAATGTGTATGAAAACAAATGTATATTTAAATGTGCACATTAAAATACGCTATATTAACTTCATAAGAAGCTTCTTTGTGGAGAGTTCCTGTTGATAACATTTGTGCTGTATCTTAGGCCCATGAAGAAAGAAGAGACACAAAAAACGCATCCTGTCTGTTTATTGTTGTTTAAAAAATGTGTAGATTTGGTGGATAACTTAAGTTACAGTGTCCACCATTTCACGTCCAGAGTGCTCTGATCATTCTTAACATTTTAAAAGTCTTGGTTGGATTCTGATGAGGTACTAGCATACATCAGTCAAGCAAATTTTGATTTCTGAAGTGTTTCACATTCTCATATTTTTGTTAAAAGACACCATGTAACTTACATCGTGAACTTCACTTGGCATTGTGCCACATAACAGTGAGTAAAAATATCTTATCTTCTTTAATTTTAGGTGTAGATGTATTTTGGTTACCATCTAAGACTTTGTTTTTGCTGTCCAGTCCTCTTTTTTTGCCCAGTATTGTGCTTCACCTATATATATTTACCCAGACATGTATATAATGTAATATCAATAATAATTCACGAGTAAGGAGCTGTTAGGTTTCTTTTAAACTGGTTAATGGTCGGGAGTATTCAAAGTTTATGAGGCAGGGTATTCCTGAATACTGGTCCTGAATAATTTATTGTTAGGTTTTGAATGTTTGTTCTTACATTTAACACATAGAAATTTGCCAAACCTCTTACAAATAAGCCTGCTGGTATCCATTGACAAAGAAAAATATTTCATCAAGGCAGTATCATATTTGACAGGGACGTACAAACTACTAAGCTCATATGGTTATTCGCATTTACCTTTAATCCTACAGTCCTTTTAGTTTAATGTTAAGATAACTCGCCTTTCTTTGTATAGAGACTTGCTCTTTTCCTCCAGCTTCTTTCCGTACTGGGATAAGTATTCCACTAGACTCCCCAGTGTAAATTTTGGTAGTTGGTGCATACCACCATGTACGTCCCTATACATGTTATTCTGCGGCAGTTTCATGCTGAGCTCCTCTTCATTAACCTGTAAAATGAAAAACAATGACATTATCCCAAGTTATGTTCAATATGTGACTAAGATAAAGTATAGTGGGTTTGGAGTAAGACTGCTCATGATATAGAAGAAAGCACTGTGATCAGGCTGGACTGGTACCCTCACATCCCTCTCGATAGTGTATGTTACTCCAAGGGTTTGTGCTGGTTTTTATGAAATATAGAAACACACACTCCCATCTTAGGTAAGGTAAGGATACATTTTATTTATCCCAACAGCAGAAACAAATTATACAGAGAGTGCGGCTAATGTAGTGGTTAGCACACCCGCCTGGCATGCCAGTGCTCTGAGTTTGAAACCTGGACCGAGCAGGCATGATATTTGGTGTGAAAATCTGGCTCTCAAAATTGGGGACTGCGTATCCCTCGTGAGTCGGTGATCACATTAACGTCGGTCCCGTCTCAATTTGGGACATAAAAGAACCACTGAGGACGACAATAATACAGACTAGTCAGTTAATAGAACATTGCCAAGAGCTGGAGACAACTAGAACTACAAAATATGAAAACAAATACTAAGCTACAAATTTTACAATAACAATTTACATAATGTCAACTAAATTCAAAACAAATCACTGTGTGTGATGGGAGACTCCACACTATTATTATCTTTAAAGTTTAATAATATTCACTTAAAAACAGCCTCCCCCATTCATGACATAGACGCTCACGCTTCATAGACGAGACTGGCTGCACTGACCGTTTTATATACATTTTAGATGGATGTATACGTTACTTTCACTTAATTGTACACGTTATAGTACGAATAAATATTATTATTGACAGTTTTCGAAACATCATGAATTATCGCTCACACACAGTACCAACCTTCCCGACAAACAATTCGGGTTTTCTGGCAGACTGCTTGGCACTTCGTTTCTTCCGTTCATCGACTTTGAGTTCTTTTAAACTCCAACTTTGATAAAACAGCTCATAACGTGGGTGAAAAATGATCGATATAAGTATTCTGTACACCACGTCGTGACGTTGGTGATGACAGCGCAAGGCCTGACCAAAGCAATTATATAATTGCAATTATATAATTGCTTTGGCCTGACTTGCAAGGGATACTTCAGTATTTGCTTAGCTTAGGTCACTGAGTGCAATTTGTGCCAGATTATCTTTTCGAGAACTTCTTTTAAAGAAACTATTTTGGAGACAATTTTTTGGAGAAAATATTTTGGAGAAATATTTGACCAAACGCCATTCTAGTGAATTATTTGACAACAATCTTGCACAATGACAGCGTAAACGGATAATCGAAAGTCAGAATTCGACATTCTCGGCGTAAATGGATAATCGAAAGTCAGAGATCAACAATGTAGCATTGTGGAATTATGACCCTAATATCGTTCCATAAATAATTGCTTCTATTTCCTAAACATTGCAAGTAACACGAGCCACGGTTGGTTGAAATTAGTTTTATTATGACCACCTGACCTGCCGCCAACCACTGATCTAGTGAGCGATTTCATAAGCTGAGCTTAATTTCAGAGTTTCGCAAAGCGATCAGCCAGGGGTACTGCTGGTTGGCACTGATGTAATCAGCAGCAGCGACCCCTGGCGCGCGAGGATGCCGAGAACTAACGACGGCAAACATATCGCCTGCACCACACTGTTCTATAAATAGCCGCAGACGCCAAGCCTCGGCCGACAAAACACTTCTGCCGTGGAATAGCGCAATCTACACAGTGCCCCTTTAAATTGTTTAAAGACAATTATTATGATATCATGTCATATAGTATACGCTGTATGCATTCTAAACATACTGACCGCCCAAATGTTTTTATGACGCAGAAAAAACTCCGGAATTCAAAGGTTTAATGTTTACATAATTTACCACTGAAATCCTCGAATAACGGGCTTGGATAATTCCGAAGAAGGTCGGGTTCGTTAAGACAATTTAGGCGGTCAGTATGCTATAATACATACAATTTAAACAGTTGCCGTCTTTAAAAACCAACTGCGTAATATTCATTAGGGACAACAGGTTTGAACATCCACAAATCCGATTAGCGATGGACAAATCAATTGAAAACGGACCATTAAATCGAATCAGCCCCTAATTATGTTGTTCCTCCAGACTTGAAGCACAAACCCACCTAGTCTCGCTCTGATTCCACAGATATGAGTTGCGGATTAGATGACCAGGATTACGTTCCACCAGCCGCCGGTAAAATCCTTGACAACAGCCTTGTAGGGCCTACAGGCCAGAAAACGACCGAACGAAGTTTAGCTGCAAGGTCATAAACCCAAGAAAGGCTGGACAATTATTGTTATTGTCAGCACAAGTTGAATAGACCAAATTATGGACTCTATTAGACTATCACTGGCTGAACAAGGAGGCGACCTTGGTGGTTGGAGGAAGTGACTGCGAGTTGACGGAACGCGAGAACGCGTAATCCCGCCAGTGCCTTTGCGATACACTTATGAAAAACTAACAGGCGCTTTTAAGCCACGTCCAGCGCGCGCGTGATTGGTTACAAGGGCAAGGAGCACCCAACGCACGTGTCGCGCGCATTTCATTTTGTCGTGTGTCGAACATGTAGCAGTTAACAAGCTGATATTAATAGTAGAAAGCATGTTATATAATGAAGGAAAAAAGTAGTGCATAAAATTTGACCTAGGTATTTGACACTAGACCTACTAACTTAATTTAGCTATGCAAGGGACGTACATTCGTCATATATTTTCCCTCTACTTATCAGTATCATGCTTCTCGCATGGTTAAATTTAATTGTATAACCGTAACTTTCACAAACAATAACAACTCCCCCATGCTTACACTGGATGGGTAGAACATCACCAGGTCATCAACTACAAACATGTGTTTTGGGTCAGTTTTCTTAAGCATGACATATTTACCACAGCAAAGGATACAAAAGTATTAAAACGTCATATTTAAAAAAAGGGTGTAGGCTGTAGTGTAACGCGTACTAAACTTCTAAACGCACGATGCACATAGGCGTAATAGGTCATGTAGATAGATATACAGAATTTATAACGATACAAACTTATTATAAAAACTTCGCTCCAGTTCATAATTATTATCAAATTTAATGTTCTTAATATTTGCTAAAAGTTCAACATTCTACTTCGCAAATGGGCGCCCAACTAAAAACAAACGCACATACGCACGTATTCGTTTTTATTTTAGACGGAACAATCATCAGCAAATGGGGCGTGGCTTAAAAGCGCCTGTTAGTCTTTTATAGGTGAATCGCAAAGGCGCGTCCCGCCAGCTGTGACACATGGAAGGTATCTTCGTAAGCCGACTTTACCTGGGGATTAACCTAAGCCAGCCTCGGAAGCCGTCCAACATTGTTGATTCCTACAGCTGCAACGTCCCACAATCATTAGGTATCGCTGTTCCTGTGCATGTTGATATCGAGGATTCTAGCAGAGAGATGCGAAAACTGCTCTGTTATAACAGAGAAGCATGCAGTGAGTAGGTAACATTATGTTGGTATACAATATATCGTAATCTATAGGCCTACATTCAGTTGGCCTGTCGAGTGGTAACTGTGCTATTAGATTATATATAACAGCTCTTGACTCTAGGTGGTTCGATAATTCGCCTTTTAAGAACGTGTTGTACGTGGGTTTTGAAAAGTAGGGTACCATTATCCTACTTGCTCAATGTCGAGTGATTGTTTTATGTAATTTTACCGATTTAGGTTTCAATGTTTCCACTCAAAATTCATATTTACATTGCATGGATCGGTGTTCGCAACGATTTCTTTGTAGGGAGGTCCTCGTTGTTGTACAGTGAAGTAAAGGTAAGTTTAAAGGTAAAGGTAAGTTTTATAGCGCTTTACGATTTACTTCCTAGCAGACCTGTTCAACCGAACACCATTTCGACTTCTATGGGAAACATCCAGCCATGCTGCGATTATTGCGCGAATACTGTTCTTACATAAATATCCACCACTGTCTATAACCAGGTATTCATTCACACAGCTGAGTGAACTGGAGCAATGTGGAGTGAACGAACTTGCCTAAGGTTCGACACGGAAGCACAGGATTCGAACCCGGATCATCCGACAAAAGGCAGATTCAGTGTAGACAGTAGGACCTAGGCAATAATTGTACTGATCTACTGACAAAGGTCGCGGGCCCTTAGCGTGGTCGATTTGTTGGTGCGGGTGTCTTTTCGGCGTCGGATTGCATATTTCCAATTTGAAGCCTCCTGTTCCAGGTGGAGAGAGATGGGGGGTAGTGGAGGAGATTTTTTGCGGTCGAGGGGTTGGACATTTTTCGCGGTCGAGGGGGGTCATGTTATAGAGTGTTCGCGGTCGATGAACTCTTGCCTCAGCGAGGGTGCATGAGCACCCATCTCTTCCCCAGCCTACGGGCCTGAGTAGTGAAATACGCAACTATAGTTATGTCATCGTAGCGATTTCAGTAACCCATAGTTATAACTCACTGTGCCCTATTGCTCGTTACAGGAGCGTTGACCCAGAACGAAGCCGCATCGCTGATTGCCGCGACATCTGTTGTGGACCGAGAACGAGGCAGCTTCGCTGATTGCCGCGACATCTGTTGTGGACCGAGAACGAGGCAGCTTCGCTGATTGCAGCGACATTTGCTGATTGCAGCGACACCCGTAGTGGACCAAGAACGAGGCGGTATACCACTAACTGAAACGACACTTGTTGTAGACATAAAACCAGGCATTGTCACTGTTTGCAGCGATACCTGCTGTGCACTCAGAACGAGGCAGTAGGCGTCACCGACAGCACCGACACTAGTACCGAAAATTTAGGAAGCTAAATGTGAAATCAGCCATTATTTATAAGAAGTGTCTTTCACAAAATCGCTTACTTGGTTTTGGGGTCTACAAACAGAGCGGTGTCTTAAATTATGAACAGAACGCCATGCACGTAGGGGATGGATCCCTAGTTCAAATTTCACACAATACTGTCAGCTGTGTGAATACGCGTTTTCCACGTGAATGACAATTACACAAGCTGTGCTAAACCGCATAGTCAGCAATGAGTGCCCCTGACTGCAGTGTGGAGGCGCCATCGGTGACGACGGACTCGATGCTGCATTCCGCGTGGTTCGCGGTGATGGGAGCCGTCGTCCTGGCTACGGGTATCTTTGGGGCGCTCTATGTGTGGATCATGTACGCCGGTCGCGTGAAACGGCGGGTGACCATTGGTCAGTTCGGTGAGGCCGTCAGGAACATGCCGTCGCACGGCCAGGACTCGGAGCAACGCCACCTCGCCTACCCGCACATGCTCGGCTACCCAGCCCGGTCGCCAAGCGGGGACGAGCGGTAGCGACCTGTACCTAGCACCGCGGAACGTTGTCAGACATTCGGACTGTGAGGTTATTTATTACCGCAGGTGGCGTAAGGTGCGACGGACGCAGACGGTTGAAGTTTGCAGTCAACTTAGTAATTCCCCCTTTAGTTGTTGGTAGGGCTAAAGCCCCGCATGGCCTACCGCTTGTTACGTACCTCGTTGTATCATATGTGCATACGTTTACAAACTTCAAGACCCTGACACGTTGGTACGTTTCGCCCGACCCGACCAGACCAAACCACGTCAGACCACATCAGACGTTTCGCCCGACCCGACCCGACAAGACCAAACCACGTCAGACCACATCAGACGTTTCGCCCGACCCGACCAGACCAAACCACGTCAGACCACATCAGACGTTTCGCCCGACCCGACCAGACCAAACCACGTCAGACCACATCAGACGTTTCGCCCGACCCGACCAGACCAAACCACGTCAGACGTTTCGCCTGACCCGACCAAACCAAACCACGTCAGACGTTTCGCCCAACCCGACCAGACCAAACCACGTCAGACCACATCAGACGTTTCGCCCGACCCGACCAGACCAAACCAAACCACGTCAAACCACATCAGACCACGTCAGACCGATACCGACTGTCTGGTCTGGTAGGGCGAAAAGTGCCAGTGCACCCCGGCCTTTAGACGTTCACACTCTACCTGACTACGATCAAGACAAGTCACGTAGGCCTATCGTAGAGCTAGCTACAGAGGAATGATAGCATTTGATAAACTGATTTCTTGGGTTGCCAACACAGCATCCACTTTCTTTTTGTGGTATTTTACATCATCATGTATACAAAAATGAAAGTTGTATATTGTTTTTTGGTCGGCATGTTCGTTGCCATGTTGGTTTGCCTAGTAGAATGACCGCCTGTGACGTTAGTAAAGCGTTAATCATTCATATTCGACGTAGCACCCAATTCTTGGCAATCACATCGGTACCCGTGGCCTAATATTTACCTGGCAACGGTGCGGATTATAATGAACTCGTTAGAAGCAGTATTTTATTGTCCCTATCAACGTGAGTACTTTCTCATATACACCGTGCACTGTTATTTACATAATGCTGCATTGTTGCTTCTGTTTCATTATTCACACGAAAACAAATTTCAACATGGTATACAAAAATATTAATTGTTATTTGTGTTAAGTGGTCATTTGCTACGCAGTAACGCTGTATCGAAATACACCGCCAATTATACGTCGCCGCTCGCGACGACTGCACTACAATGATAGCCAGTAAGAAAACCGAGTATTATCGCGGACAATTACAGAACGCTAATAACAAGAACATGTTTCGCATTCTGAGATCACTCGACGTACACAAAATGCAACTTCCTGAATTCTGCTCAGTGAAGGAAGGATATGATAAATTCTCACTTCTCTTCCAAGAAAAGATCGAAAAATTACTGATTAACTTGCACTACCGCATTGTCGTTGACCTGATAGAGGACGAGACACGTTGTTTTACTGACCCAATTCAAGTGTTCGAGCCAACTACTACAGCCGAAATCACTAATATCCTTGGCACTACGGATAAGACATGCTCACTTGATACACTACCAACTAAGCAACTAAATGACAACATGGAAAGTGTCGTGCCTGTCATCACACATATAGTAAATGCCTCACTCGAGGAGGCAGTCATGCCTGTGCTGCTTAAGCACGCAGTTGTCCGGCCATTGCTAAAGAAACAATCACTCAACAAGGACATACTCAACAACTACCGTCCAGTCAGCAACCTAAGCCATCTGTCAAAAGTCATAGAGAAAGTTAATGCGCGAAGGATCATCTCTCATATTTCCGATCAGCGAATGGAGGACTGTTTCCAATCAGCCTACCGGAAGAATCATTCAACTGAAACCGCACTATTGCCATGAAAGCCGCTATAGACAATAGACAAGGCACGGCACTAGTTCTTATTGACTTTAGTGCGGCCTTTGACACAATCAACCACAAGATAGTGATCCAGCGCCTTCGGTTGCGTTACGGCATTGTTGGCAAGACGCTTGGCTGGCTGCAATCCTATCTGCAGGGCCGGACCCAGCGGGTGGTCATTCGTGATGCGTCATCGAATACAACTTGCGTGACATCGGGTGTCCCACAGGGTTCGGTGCTGGGTCCTTTGTTATTCTCGTTGTATGTACAACCCATTGGTGACATAATCAGGTCGCATGGACTTTGTTTTCATCATTATGCGGATGATCTGCAATTGTACTGCCATTTTGACCTCACTGCGACTGCGTTGGCTGCTACTCTGCGACGTATGGAGGAGTGTCTAGATATTGTCAATCAGTGGATGACATCAAACTACATGTGCATGAACAACAATAAAACGGAGTATGTTCCCGTAGTGCCAAAGACTGCCGCTGCGCTTATTGACGGCAGTGTGATACGCGAAGGAGATGTTACGATTACTGCCTCAAGATGTGTTCGTAACCTTGGTGTCGTTATGGATCGCCACCTCGATTTTAAGAAGCAAGTTTCAAGCATCGTCAGTGTGTGCTCATTTCACCTGCGCCATATTAACCAGATGAGTCGTTATCTCCCAACGACGACAAAGGAACGTGTCGTCAACGCCATTGTGGCGCCGACGTCTACAAGGACAGATGTACCGGAAATGACAACCAAGGAGCTTTTGTCGTTATCATCCATAACGACGTGTTCTCGCCAAGTGATTCTATATTATCGATAATTATGTTTATTACGGTAGCATGTTACGCTACATTATATATGTGAATTACTACATGTGTTGTGTTCTTTTCTATTGATATTACATTGATCACAACAAACGACTTTTAGTGTTTTGCAAACAGTTTATTTATAAACACTCGAACACTAAATTGGTGACCCTGACGTGATTACAAAACATCATGGCCGAAGCGACGTTCACTAACGCTGTGAGCATAACAATTTCTCCCTTCTGGACGGAAAATCCGCGATTGTGGTTTGCACAAATTGAAGGACAATTTACGGCAATGCGCATAACACAACAAGAGACCAAGTTCGGTCACATCATCGGTGCGCTAGCTCCATCAATCGCAGCTGAAATAGAAGATGTGATTCTCGAACCGCCAGCTGAGAATCAATATGATGCTCTCAAAAACGCTCTCATTACACGCCTGGGTGTTACAGAAGAAGAAAGGATGGATCGGTTGTTAACTGGCGTCTCTCTGGGAGATCAAAAACCATCATCTTTACTTCGTCAAATGCAAAGACTGAGAGGCACTGGAGCCGCAGCGTTAAACGACATCGTTTTTCGTCGTCTATTCCTCACTCGTCTCCCAGATCACGTTCAAGTAGCTTTGGCCACGCGTGCCAACGTTCCACTGACTGAATTGGCAACACAAGCAGATGTCATGATGGCTGTGGGCAACCGAGTGAATTGTAA
Source organism: Escarpia spicata (assembly GCA_963995525.1). Classification (NCBI taxonomy): domain Eukaryota; kingdom Metazoa; phylum Annelida; class Polychaeta; order Sabellida; family Siboglinidae; genus Escarpia; species Escarpia spicata. Next base: position 34,455,542 of record OZ023209.1, read on the forward strand.
CACCCTTGAAGCGGATACCTTTACGCAAAAGCCTTCACTGTCTTCTCTGTCTTCAGAAACACTCCTCGAAATCGACTCACTCAGAAGAGAAAATGCAAGACTGCGGAACCAAGTAGAGCAACAGAACGTACCTCGACATACCAGTGACAACCAACTGTGTTGGTTTCATGCTAAGTTCGGTACCAAAGCTCGTAAATGTCGATCGCCGTGTTCTTGGTCGGGAAAAGCCAACGCTGCCCACTAGTGGCGAATAGTGGATGCAGTCATGTTTCTCGCCTACTTTACCTCACCGATCATGCATCCAAAACGCGTTTTTTGATCGACACGGGTGCAGAGATCAGCGTTTTTCCAGCAACAAGTCGCGAAAAACTCGAGAGTAAACAAGGTCAACCGTTGGTAGCAGCCAATGGTTCGAGAATTGCAGTCTATGGAGAACGAAACATCTCCCTTGACATTGGATTTCAACGTAACTACACCTGGAAATTCCAAATTGCAGACGTACGCATGGCGCTCATTGGTGCTGATTTTCTTCGCTCCAATGGAATCGTTGTAGACATGAAGAACAACCGTATAATAGAAGCTGCATCATTTGCACACGTGTCTCTTCAACCTACAGCACTACAACCTCTTCGATTGCATTTCCTCAAATCACCATCATAATATGAAACCATTCGGACTGATTTCCCGTCTCTTACGCGAACAGACTTTGCCACAACACGCTCAAAGCTTCATGTATCGCACTCTATCGAAACCAAAGGTCGTCCTGTCTTCGCCAAGGCTCGTCGCCTGGCACCTGAAAAGTTGACGATTGCTAAACGCGAGTTCGAAACGATGTTAGACATGGGAGTGATTAGAAGATCGTCCAGTGGGTGGTCTTCTCCTCTACACATGGTCCCCAAGAAAGGAGTTGGACAATGGCGTCCATGTGGTGACTATCGCGCTCTTAACGACATCACAGTCCCTGACCGCTACCCGATCCCACATCTACAAGACTTTACAGCGAAACTGGCAGGAGCGAGAATATTCTCCAAAGTTGATCTCGTTCGCGCATATCATCAGATTCCAGTGGCGGCTGAGGATATCCAAAAGACAGCGATAATCACACCATTCGGGTTGTTCGAATACGTACGAATGCCATATGGTCTGCGGAATGCTGCACAGACATTCCAAAGATTCATGGATGATGTATGTCGTGAATTAGACTTCGTCTTCGTGTATTTAGACGATATCCTGATAGCCAGCAGATCAGAGGTTGAACACAGAGAACATCTACGTCGCCTCTTTGAAACGTTAGCCGAGCATAACGTGGTTCTGAATCCGGCTAAGTGTGAATTTGATGCGACAAGTCTGGAATTTCTGGGACATAACATTGACTCGTCAGGTGCCTTCCCCCTGCCAGATAGAGTTCTGACGGTGAGAGAATTCCCTAGACCGACCAACACGCGTTCACTTCGAGAATTTCTCGGTCTCGTCAACTTCTACCACCGCTTTATACCACGATGCGCGCAGATCTTGCACCCTCTTCATCGATTGTTGTCAGCAGACGCTACAGATGAAAAGAGGTCAACTGCTACAAAGAAGGACATCACATGGACAGAGGAATGTGAGACTGCTTTTGAGTCAAGCAAACGAGCGTTTGCCGATGCAACGATGCTCACTCATCCCCATCATGATGCACCAACCAGCATTACTTCTGATGCATCTGACGTTGCTGTGGGAGCGGTGCTTTCTCAACTGGTTCGTGGACAATGGCGACCCATTTCCTTCTTCTCAAGAAAGCTCAAACCACCAGAGACTCGCTACAGTACATTCGACCGTGAACTGTTGGCCGTGTATCTATCTATTCGCCACTTCAGATACTTTGTAGAAGGGCGAGAGTTTCATGTCAACACAGATCATAAACCGTTGACTTACGCCATCAGCAACCCCTCTGACAAACATTCGCCTCGACAGACGCGCCACCTACATTGCTGAATTCACTACCGATCTCAGATATCTCAAAGGAGAAGACAACGTGGTTGCTGATACACTCTCAAGAGCTGAACTGTGTGATCAGAATAATGCCATTACATCGTCTGCAGTCGACTACGAAAGAATGGCACAGTTACAACGAGAAGACGACGAAATGCCGGCTTATCGTACGGCTATCACTGGGTTGCAACTCGTAGATCTGCCACTTCTCGATTCAACTGATACGCTGTTGTGTGATATCTCGCAAGGATATGCTCGACCTGTTGTGCCACGTGTCTTACGTCGAGACATTTTCGATCAGTTGCACAATCTTTCTCATCCTGGTGGCAAAGCAACCAAACGCCTGGTTTCTGCCAGATTCGTGTGGCACGGTCTCAATCGAGAGGTTACGCAATGGGCGCGGAACTGCTGTTCATGTCAACAGTCGAAGATTCAGCGACACATCGCTTCTCCTGTTCACAAGATTGACATTCCCGATCGCCGTTTTGATGCCATTCATGTTGACATTGTAGGCCCAATTCCTCATTCGCAGGGATATAATTACCTGTTCACAGTGGTGGATCGCTTCACCCGTTGGCCCGAAGCTATACCAATGGTCAATGCAACTGCTGAATGTTGTGCTCGCGCTCTTCTCGACCAATGGATCTCACGATTCGGGGTTCCGTCGACAATCATTTCGGATAGAGGACGACAGTTTGAGTCCAATCTCTGGACGGAGCTAATGAAAATCATGGCATGCACTCGTGTTCGAACGACATCTTATCACCCGCAAGCCAACGGCATGGTCGAGAGATTCCATCGTCAACTCAAGTCATCACTGAAAAGTCGTCTCGAAGCAGCTGCTAACTGTTGGATCTTTGTGCTTCCGACAGTTCTACTCGGGATACGTGCTGCTGTGAAGGAAGATCTAGGATGTTCCTCGGCCGAACTAGTGTTTGGTATGCCACTGCGTTTACCTGGACAGTTCTTCGAACAACTACCCGCTGGACACGTAGACGATCCAGCCGCGTTCCTCCCACGTCTGCGCACTGCTATGCGAGATTTGCGACCTACCATTCCGGAACATCATGGTTCACACAGAACTGCTGTTCCCACTGCGTTGACATCAGCGACACACGTATTCGTTAGACATGATGCACATCGCACCCCTCTGCAGCGACCGTACGATGGCCCGTTTCTCATCCTTCAACGGAACGAGAAGTTCTTCGTCTTGGATTGCATCGGAAGATTTAATAGAGTTAATACAAACTAACAATTTCCAACTACAATCAAATTTTTAACGTCAGCGGTTTACCAGAAAAACATTTTTGAACACGCAACTATCGAATTTCTATGGACTACGCCATTGTTAGAAGAAAGTAACGACACACTGTCGTAACTTTTCTGCGTACTATTTGTTCCCAACTCCGTTAGGTGGGCGCTATGGTAAGTTTACCAATTAAACTATGTACGCATGCGCTGTGACTGTGTAAATAAGATGGCTTTCCAATTCTTCGGAAGACAACGAAAACCAAATCGATTTCAAAGCAGCTGGTTACCGGTTTGAACGACAAAAACAGTGGAAGATACGGCAGAGGCGGGTGCCGGTGGGCACGAACAGGAAGGCCCACGGGCAGTCGAAATGTCGAGGCGCATACCATGCCGAGATGAAATTGACTGGTGTCGGTGTGGAAAATGCCGCGGCGATCTCCTTGTTCAGGAACAAGAACTGAATATGTCTGCTGCCAGGAGGCGATTGCTACTCGACAGCAACGCTGTTGGTGAAGGTAATTATTACTATGTTTAGTTTATTGTTTAAATAACCGATGAGCCTAAGTTCCGGGCTGCGTATGAACAGCGAGAGATGATCGCTCGGGCTGGGACACGTCACTTGTCTTACATTTGGGATTGGTCGACATTTAACGTTAGATCTCACTCTCAGTGCCACTGCACTCAGTGTTTGAACTTTGACATGTCCATTTTCTAATACCACCCATGGCTGTACCTTCACTTTTTAAAAGAAATGTAGTTGAATGGTTCCATGATTCATGTGAACCAAAATTGTTCAGGTCTGAGCTATGATAGAGTATGAACAATAAGTGGCAGTACTACTTTTTAAACACATGGCAGGTAGATAGATTATTTTTAACTTTATGCATACTGCAATTTTTCTGCAAAAAATTTACATTGGCTCTTATGAATAAAATGTACCTTGAACATTTTTCAGCCAGAGCCCCCATTTGTTTTGGTGACAAAGAAAATGACCACCGTTTTGTGCAAATATTGACACATTTCAAAACGGCCTTCCTTAAATTATGGCTTAATCTGCATGATATTTCTATGGACCCAGGTATAATACTGGGATGAATGCATTCTTTGTGAAATTTGTTCAGAATAATAATCCATGTTTGCTTAACATTCGTGTAAAACTATTATTTAAAAGCTTAATTCTTTGTTACAGGTGGATTGCTGTGCATTACAAAGAGCAGGGGATTTAGAATTCTTTGTTTGGAGCAGGTGATGCTGCAGAATGGGAATTACGCCGTCCAACAAACAAGTACGTATATATGTGCATGCATTGTTACAAGACCAGTGAAATGTGTTGTTAAATATTTATTGAAATGTATTAATAATGAACACAATACAACATCATAGTAGCACTAGCAATACAAATATATATAGATAATGTTATCAGCAATCTCATGCCTGATGCCAACATTATTAACAATCTTCCAGGGAAATTACTTAGTGGACTTACCATACGTCATCTACCATCCACATGCTAAGCAAATTCACATAATTGAACTGACTACCATTTGAACCTAACATCAAGAAAGATCATGTATTCAAAACTAACAAGTATGTCGCACTAATCCATAATGTAAACAATAACGGAATAAAATCAGAATTAACATGCATTGAAATAGGTTGCAGAGGCTATGTATCTGAACCCAACAAATTTAAGACCGACAACCTCCTTAAAATCTCTTGGAATAAAACCACCAACAAAACAACTACCGGGGTAATTCAATCGTATGCTTGTTTAAACTAGCCAGGCTAACATCATTCACCCTTTCTAAATGTAAAGACGAACCACACTGGTTTGACCCAAGACTAATTTTAATATGATGACCATCACCCTAATATGACAATAATTGCAAAATAAAATTGCCCTCAACAGCAAGCAATCCTACATAAATGTGTTCATTTTCAATATGACGCACCTTAACCATTGGTCATTATTTACCTAAGCCTGCTACAATATACTACTATACATAGTTATTTACTGTATTCACACATGTACTTGGGTTATCGTTTCACACTTTATTGTATTCTACTGTAAGAATAAAGTGACACTCTCTCAATACAGAACAAATTATAATGGTTCCACTTAAGTTATCATAACGTATAGATACAATGTTTGTTGCACCGTCATAATTTGTTCTGTAGTACAAAATTATCAATATTTGCCTTATTCCAGAAGAACACGTTTAATGGTAAACAATTTATATAAAGGAATGGTGTTGTTATAGAACCGATTTTTTAGTCATTTATTTACAATGTCAGATGTTTATTTGAGCCTAATTTATTTCAGGTCTCTCAGGTGGGCTGCATACATACAGTTTACCTGGTGGATCCATGGCAAGCTGGGACGGAGGGTACAGAGAGTTCTACCAGCATGCGCCAGCCATGGAATAATCAAGGTTCCCTGCCCCCGATGGGGGACAACATGAGGGATACCACGCTGGCCTTGAAAACTAAACTAGACAATGTACATGTGACCTATGAAGGTGTAGGTTGATGGTGGCAGTATTTACTGTTTCTTTACAAATTGACTGACTCTTGCTGCTAGCAGATCCTCCTTCTCTGGTTTTGGGACATCTGCCCCAGTGACTGTGATCGCATGCAGTGTGATATATCTTTATAAACACATCTGTCACTCGATCCGTGAGCATTTGTAGGTGGGTACGTGGGATCACCTGCTGTGGTCTGTTATGCAGCACCCATTGCTTGCGTCCTTTGGACCACATGACACCAATCTCAACAGGTTTGTCTGGGCTGGGACGTGGTCGGTAGTTCCACGCCAGAGCAGACATCATCAATCTAGCTATCATTCCTACAGTGAATAATAGTGCATGCAGTATTCTAATAAAATGTCTGCAAACAACTGATGTAACACACCAGTCTATATGTTGTTAGTAAGCAGCTGTTATTTACCTTATGACTCTAGCATTCAATGAACTTTAAAGTGCTTTTCCTGTGTAAAGTGTTGGTTGTTTTTAATAACAATACAATGGCCAATCATGGTAATCATACTGGTACATTAGTAAACCGATACTGATCCTTACAAATAAGGCATTCCATCATCACATTCCTTCACATAATTTATTATAACTTGTTTTTTCTTCTTAATTTCTGTATCTACTGTATATACAGTCACTGTATTTTGATATCATGTTTTGATTTTATATTTCTTTAATAAAAGCTATTAGTGTTTACATATAAAGCTGTGCATGGCGATGCCCCGAAATATTTTTGCGACTTTGTATGCCCATACAAACCAACAAGAGCCCAACACTTTGCCTAATGACATTAAAACGTCTAGTTGTCTCTCTACTTTCAAGGCACGCTTAAAGACTAATTTTTTCGACTCTCGTTCTTGTCCAATGTGATATAGTTTAATGTCTGCATTGATTTGTTTTATATCTCTTATGTATTAATTAACCTATTTATATATTTATTTTATACCTACATGTACATTAGTTCAGTTAAATGAATTGACAATGTCTTATTTCTACATAGAACTGTAGCTTTGATCATTATTTTAGTATATGTATTTAATTACTGTATTTATTTGTATTTTACTAATATTAATTTTTTTTTAGAATTTCTTTTTGAAAATGTATGTTTATTTAGCCATCATTATTACCTCTATCTGGGTTCTACATGTTGTAAAGCGCCACGAACAATTTATAATTGGATCTGGCGCTATATTAAATACAAAATATAGTATTATACAATAACAATGAAGGCAATACTCAACACAGTGGTACTCGTTCACAGGACTACTTTATTTCGACAACTGCCTGTTTACTACTGTACATCCTTAAAAGACCAAATGCAGTGCCCCTCAATGACACATAATTAATCTGGCCAGTGCCATGGCATGCAGCCTGTGTAGTGTCTACTAGGGTTGCAGTCTCTTTAAGGACACTGTCTTAGCAACCAGTCCAATGTGTGACAAACATACTACACTACATAGTATCTCATTCTGGGGTGCCCTTAGAATGATTCAATAAAATACAGATTTCGTGTGTATAGTGGCATTACCACACGGAATGTCAATACCAAATTTGAGAAAAAGTGACTGCAGAGTTTTTGAGAAAATAGGTAGAATGTTAAAATTAGCATTTTGGGGGGTCCTGTGGTGCCCTTAAAATGATTCAATTAAATATAGATTTATTGTGTATAGTGGCACTACCACATGAAAGGTCTATGCAAAATCAAAGAAAAAGTTACTGAAGAGTTTTTTGAAAAAAATAGGCAACATGTGAAAAATTACCAGTTTCGGGGGCCCTGGGGGAAAGAATGATTCAATCAAATACACATTTATCGTGCAGCATAGTGGCAGTACCCTAAGATGTGTTTGTGCCAAATTAGATAAAAAGTTGCTGAACGGTTTCTGAGATATGGCAGCTAACGGGGTCAGCACACTGTCAGTTTTCCCATTGGCGACCATGTTAACGTTTTGTGTGATTATAAGAAAAGGTGACCTATAAAGTTTCTTAAACTTCTCACCTGCTGTTATTATCATCTCATTGACATGCTGGTCGAGTTTAGTCAAAATCTAATATCTTTAGCTCTTGCAAAATGCCTGTATGTATGACACCCGTCAATATTTACAACTGGAAGCAGGCAGTAATCCGGCTAAAGTGTCAACTAGCCAAATTGCTGCCAGATACCCTTCCGCTTAGTAAAATAAGCTAAAAAAGACACCATTTTACTGGCAACAGCTTCTACAATCACATCTAGAAATCTGACTACTCAAATGCACTTATGTCAGAGCAAGTGAACATTGTAAAAAATCATTTCTAAAAAATATACTGCACTTTGTTTCTGTAATCAAGCAGGAAGTCCAACAGTGTGCTGACCCCTGACCCTCGCTTGGTGGCTGCAGGGGAAATTGACACCACAGGGGAAGAGAACCTAATGGCTTTCCCAGGCAGCATATGCTACACTGGCGACATGGGTTCTAACTGCTTAGTAGCTCAGAAGTAACACCAATAGAAAAAAAGTACATACCGGGTTGGTATAATAATATAGGTTAAAATTAATAATAATTTACTTATTGCTCAGTAACCCTGCCGGTTACATATATATATATATATGAAAACAATGGTACCAGAGCATTACAGTACCCAGAGGTAGTAGGTGTAACACGAACACAAACATGATGTAAAACATTGTTTGCACCATGGTAACATCACTACATCAGCTACAACTATTCCTAAGGCAATAATTATATAGTGCATTATATTATTATATGATGTAATAAGTTTATATAATAAAATCACTACATCAGCTACAACTATTCCTTAGGTAGAATTATCTTTTGTATAATTATATAATGTACTATATTCAGACCTGCCATATGATACGGATTACCCGTTTCCGATACGGATTTTGACCATTTTTTTTGTAATACGGCCGTACTCCATTTTGATACGGATTTCAATAAAATTTAAAAAAATCTTAATATAGGTACACTATTTACTTGTATGCGTCACAAAACCATATAGCAGTCATATCAGTCGAAAAAAATCAACAGTTTTGGTGCAATGAAGGAATCGTTTATTTTAGTGACTAGCTACATCGAAAGAACGTCAGTGATTTAGTTCGTTGTAGTGCGCAATAGTCAATAGATGGTGCGCTCGTAAATTGTAGTTCCGAAAAATGCGACTGGTGGCTCAACGGCGGGAAACAGCTAATGGCCACACCCGTAAAGTTGTTGACCTGCGTACCACCAGCTCCTTCTTCGAAGCGTCATTCATCAACGATGTGCGCGCATTTTACTGTGCGATTGTGCGCAAGATGGTTGCAAAGTTTCCGTTCGGCGACCCGGTGTTGCGCGACTTGAGTGTTCTCGACCCTACAGCTCGTGAACCTCACGTACGAGCCATTTGCCCCAGACGTTGATGCCGAACAGCTGAAAGATGAGGACTTTTAGCTGTTAGCCGATGACGCCATCGTGCTGGAGGAGGATGGCCAAGCGCAGCAGATCGACCACGTCTCGTTTGAGATTCTCTCAATCAAGACGCCGTTGCAAGCCTACCACTTCCCGCTGTTGGAAAAAAGCCAAAGGTGACGCACAGCTTCTCCGCCTCCCACACAGCAATGCTGATGTAGAGAGGCATCTTGCGGAAAATGCACACAGACGCACGCCACAGCTTGAATGCGGACACTATTACTGGGTACCTTCAGTGCAAACTGAACATCGACAGCCCCTGCTACCATGCTGAGTCACAGTGATGAAGGTAGTTTGTGGAAGAGGTTGGGTATAATGTATGAGTAATCAAAGTATGTACTTGTTGTTTTGGTATGTGTAGCATATATATATATATTATATTATTATTATTATATATATATATATATATATGATTGATACAGATTCTTACAGAATTTTAGGTCAAAAATACAGATTGCAACCCAACAAATATGGCAGGTCTGTATATTATTATATGATATAATAAGTTTATATAATATAATCACTACACCAGCTACAACTATTCCTAAGGTAGAATTATCTTTCTTATAATTATATAATGTACTATACATTATTATATGATATAATAAGTTTATATAATATAATTACTACATCAAGTACAACTATTCCTAAGGTAGAATTATATATCTTATAATTATATAATGTACTAAATTATTATATGATATAATAAGTTTAATATAATCATTACATCAGCTACAACTATTCCTAAGGTAGAATTATCTATTTTATAATTATATAATGTACTATATTATTATATGATATAAGTTTATATAATATAATCACTACATCAGCTACAACTATTCCTAAAGGTAGTCCGTAGATTTATATATCTTAGTTCTAATTAAAAAGTCCAACTAGCAATGTTTGCTATATTTATAAGAGATATGGGTGTAACAGACTTTGACTCTCAGGCCTTGACATTCAGATTTTGTATCCACAGGCCCAGGGGGGCCAGAAAAGTTACTGGCCCAGATTTTGTAAAAAAAATGTGTTGATACCGAGGTGCCTGTTGGTCGCTTCACAAGAAGTCCACAATGCAAAGTTAAATTACGATTTTTAATCGTGGTATCACTCTGCAGTCTACTATTAATCCAAAATGTCGAGGCCTGACTCTGTTGTCATGTACTTCGCCAGGATAAATCTAAAGTTCCATGATGGTGTCTACTGGGCAATAAAAAAGTTATTGTTCTGTACATATTTGTGTTACAAATGAGTATGACATGCTCCATATCTTCTTTGGAGAAAACAAACAGTTGTTGTTCATTTAGTAACTGCGGCGGGGTAGAAAATAGTTGCGGGTGTAACATTTACAAAGAGACAAACTTGTTACACCCACAGCCCAATAAAAATCAATATGTCTAAGACTAAAATTACTGGCCAAATAAGTGCCACAGGATCATTATATAACAACAATCAGTTGAATCAGTCCATCCTCACTAACTTGGGCTTCAAGAAAATATTATACTGAGTTGTGGGTGTAACAAACATCACTGGTGTCCATTATCATAGCTGATGAAGGCAGAAACAACAGTTGGTGCTATTTCCTTCAGCGTTAGCAGATTGCTTGCCATCCATAATGTCAACATAGTCATAAATACATATGTTCACTTAGAAATCTTCCAACAAAATATGACACCTGTAATAATGATACACACTAGCTTGAAAGATGACACAATGTTGCAGCTGTAAACTGTGATGTATGGATGTAGGTGTAACATATATTTAACTTAAGGCCGGACACCCAGGTAAAATGGTGTTTTTTGACAAAAAAATACTTTAAATGGTTTTCTGCCAGATTATTATACCTTTGTATGCATACTATCAATAAAGTTCACTTCTATGACAATTACGTACCTCTAAGTGAGTTTTAGTCATGGATCAAGCATGTCGATATCGTGTAATTAAATCCATTATCCAATCTTTTGCTACCATTTTCTCAAAAACATTTTTCTTCAAATTTCAATACAATGCAATACAATACAATAACTTTATTGTCTGTTGGGTTACATAAATTACCTTTAGGCTTATTAATATAATGAGTAAAACTATAGAGTAAGAAGTTTAACTTACATATGTATGTATACAGGATAATTACTAAGAGCGAGGTTATCACATAATATTCATATCACATGCACAATAGGATATAGTGATATCTCACGTACGCATAGACAAGTAAACCACAATAGATAAGTAGATAAGTAAACAGGTAAACAAATAAACCACAGGAGGAGAATGTATATCATACAAGTAGTACTGTAAACAATCAGGCTAATACATGGGGTCAGAGTAAATACATTATAAAATGGTAAGCATTCTGTCACAAATTATAATTATTCAATTAAAAATATATATATAGCAAGATATTATTATGAAGTCACAGTCATGCCTAAAATTCCTAAGATTCACTTACACATGCGGTCTTTATCAATCATGAGTCCTTAAGTTAAATAATAATCCAGATAAAAGAAGAATGGCGTTATCATGACTAGACGTTATAACACAGCCACTGTGGAGCCACGACACAGACATTGCAGGACACTAAGGCACAATATAATGTACCTTGACGGGGGGCCTAGAGTGAAATAGTAATACTGAAACAGGATATCTCTGTGAGTAATTATGCTATATAAATAATGTTTCCAGTGTTGCATTCAGCATACTCTACTGTGTGCAATGATCAGACATATGCCAGTTCTATAAGGGATGTGTACCAGTTCTATGTGGCATATGCCAGTTCTATGTGGCATATGCCAGTTCTATGTGGCATATGCCAGTTCTATATGACATGTGCCAGTTCTATATGGCATATGCCAAGGCAAGGAAAGATCTCACGCAGGGGCTAAATGAGCTAAAGTGAGTCCACATGCAATGGACTTTATTATAGGGGATTATATTCTGAAATAAACCCTCAGTATCAATCAATATCAGAAATATCCTAGTAGGACTTTGCTGAGTAATTATCCAGACTTTGAATAATTGTCCAAGTGCTCGTTTTTTAATTGACTGTATAATACTATATTAGCCACACGCATTGTACCAGGTATTCAGCTTGATGTCATCGCTGCATGATGGCCAAAAACAAGCTTTCTCCAGGCTGCACAACAATGAAATCAATAACAGTGGTATAGTGTTTGTGTTTATGCATTGAACTTTTATATTGAACTTTTTCAGGCCAGACCCTTGTTTCCATGGTAACAAACAAAATGGCCACCATTTTGAGCCAACATTGGAACATTTGGAAACACAGCCATTCTTTTTTGTAGTAAAGTACAACAAAACTTTTTTGGCAACAAATGTGCTTATCTCTTCATTTCACACAGTGGTGTTTGCTGAATGCAACCATGAAAACCTTATTTGTATAACGTAATTACTTCCAGAGATATCCCATTTTTAAATGAAGAAATTTGAGAAAAAATGTTTTTGATAAAATGGCTGTCAAAGATTGCATAATGGATTTGATTACTGGATACTAACATGCTTGATACATGACTAAAAATCACTTAGGAAAGTTTAATTGTCACAGAAGTGAACTTTATTGCTAATATGCAAACAAAGGTATCATAGCCTGGCAGAAAACCATTTTTAGTATTTTTTGTCAAAAAACACCATTTCACCAGGGGTGTCTGACCACTCGAGACAGGCTCTATTGAGCATTTCAATTCTGTATGTTCTTTCAGTCAAAATCTCACCCAAGCTGCTTGGTGTTTATTGCATTTTGCCCATAAACCCTTATACTATTGTTGTGCATTACTCATCATGTATGAGTGCAACTACAGTGTGGTACACCAAGTTCAAAGAAGTGGAAGAACATCATTCAGCCATGCTGAATTTCCAATTTAACATTCTGTAACAGTTGACAGACAATCCATCGTGCTTTAACCTTAGAAAACCTAAAGGATGTGTTTCATGGACTGTTTACAATATAATTACAATTTACTTACGCGATCACTTAAGCATGCCATTGATATGAATAGAACTATTAATAGAAAATGAATGTGTCACTTGTTGGAGTTATTTGTAAAACAACCACATTTTCAATATACATCAATTATGAATGGCACATATGATTGTGGATGCGTTGTTTTGCAAAAATGTGCATGTGGTTACTGATGTTGCAATACTTGGAGCTGCCACTGCTACTCTTAGCAGAATCACCGATGGCATGTTAATAATAATATATTAATTATTAGATTAGCTGGGATGGAGTCATTTCCTATTCGATCTGCTTCCAAGAGTAGTCGAGATGGTGTTTGAACAGGTCTGCCAGGGAGTAAAGTGCTTTGAGCAGTCCTGAGGACTGGATACTGCGCTATATAAGAACTTACCTTTTTTACTTGGATAGTACTGTGGATCGCCTGTTTGGTTAATATATTATAAAAATATGATATAATAAAAATATGTGATCCTATATGATGGTCATGCAACATTTGCACCTGTGTTAATGAGTATTAATTGTGTATGAAATTTGACAACCTGTAGAATATTTCCTATAGAATATTCTATAGAACATATCCTGTAGGATATATCGTATAGGATATTTCCTACAGGATGTGTTCTATAGAAAACGCAACCCATTCAGTGATCATCAATGGTATTTAAAAGTTTACCCTTTATATAAGGTTGAATTTGTTATTTAGAATATGCTGTTCAATGGTTTTTGAATGGTTTTCAATAATATGCTGCACTGGTATACCATTCGGCATAAACCTATGGTATTCTTAATGGTTTACAAATGATATACCACAGAACGGTATAATAAATTATATTGGAAAATAACATTGAAGACCATTCAAAATACCACTGAATGGTATACCATTCACAATACAGTTGAATGGTATACAAATTAGAAATATCATTGAATGGTATACCTGTATACCTCTGAAGACCATTCAATGCCGCTGGATTAAATACCATTCAAATACCCTTGGCCACAATACACCCTAATACCATTGAAGACCACTCAGAATACCATTCAAAACGATTGTATTTTATACAGGTGTATCAATAACACTAACGATCGACGCAGAAGCCCTCCAGTCCGACCTGCAGAGGCTGGTGGACTGGTCTGCAACTTGGCAGATGCATTTTAATATCAATAAATGCTCAGTTATGCATATCACCAAGAAGAGAACTGTCCATCGGTCTCAGCTAGTATACCATCAATGGAGACGTCTGTGAAGTATACCACCACCCGTACCTAGGTGTGTACTTCTTTGATGACCTCAGATGGAACATTCACATGCATATCACACCTATCTGCCAAATCAAATCGTGTATTAGGTTTTATCAAGAGAAACCTATACGAGTCTTCGCAGCCCGCCCAGTCGTGTTAATGCTTAAAATATATCTGTTGCGCCTAATCGGTTTTGTTTGTCCATGCGTGACGGAACCAAATGACAAGAGGTACACATGAGAATGACGCACTCAACGTGACGTGGTTAGCATATAATATTATGTCACCCCGTGCAGCTGACGAGGCAGTTTGATATTCTTGCTCATAGCGTCAATAATCCCGACTCGATCGTTTTTGTATAAGTTTGGTAAGTATGTAGAATACTGTTTGGTTTATGATGAGACCTAATATGGCTTACTGTATAACCTGAACTGGACGAGCTGTCTGTGAAAGAAGCTAAACAAGCCCATCCGTTCCGTAGCTAGTTTGTAACAGAAAGTGTGTTGAATTGGTTGTGTCGAACGTAGGGAATGCGAACGTAGGCCGTGTGGGTTTACTAAAACAATTTGGCGAGCACTACACCTTCAACATATTTGTTCTAGTCTGAATTACATTACACATTAACTAATAAAAATCGAGGAACACGTACACTGCATGTCTCTTAGCCTTAGGCTAATTAATAGATTCCAGGCTTTCGTGTAAGCGACGAACGGTGGCGCCACATCACGGAATATTGATAATCTCGGCTTAGCGTGCAACATTTTACAGATAACCCACAAACATTTGGCTTAGCGTGATGTCAGTTGTAATCTAAAGGAATTAATAACTTGGCCCAAAATAATTATTATTAACGAAGTAAACATTTGAAATATACGATACAATACAATAACTGTATTGTCTGTTGGGTTACAGAAAATTTCCTTTAGACTTGTTCATATAATGAGTAAAAACAGAGTAAGAAATTTATCTTACATATGTATGTATAAGGTTAAGATAAGTATTAAGAGCGAGGTTATCATATAATATTCATATCACATGCACAATAGGATATAGTGATAGATCACATACACATAGATAAGTAAACCACAATAGATAAATAAATAAGTATACAAATAAACCAGAGGAGGAAAATGTATATTATACAAGTAGTACTGTAAACAATCAGACTAATACATGGGGTCAGAGTAAATACATTCTAAAATGGTAAGCATACTATCACAGATAGTGGTGTAACACAGTATTTAGGAATGTTTCTAAGGTATGTGACTATATTAATAATACTCTATAAAGTTTTAAAAAATGTGAAAGAATATGGCTTGTTGGTGTGTTAGGTGTGCAACAATTGTGTCTGGAAGGAAATCATATAATTAGTGACATAACAAAGTAACATCATCACTGTCTAGTCCCTTCACTTCAACCATCATCACCATCTAATTGTATCTGGAAAAATCAAAACATTAGTGACATAACAAAGTAACATCATCACTGTCTAGTCCCTTCACTTCAACCATCATCACCATCTAATTGTATCTGGAAAGAAATCAAAACGTAAGTGACATAACAAAGCCACACCATCACTGCGTAGTCCAGACCAGGGGGCGGAAGTACTCGGCACTCGTGTATTCATGTAGTCGAGTACATTTTTGAAGTACTCGTACTCATAAAACTTATGGGTCATGGACTCGTACTAGTATGCATACTCATTGTACTCAAGATTTTATGAGTACATTACGAGTACATATGAGTACTTTCTCAATATGTACTGGAGAAAATAAATTTATCTGGTTATAAAATGAAACTTTCCTGAAATATTTAAATGTTAAACTATTTAAAAAAAATACTTTTGTTATTTCTGATAGAATACCACCCCACCATCCCTAGACATAGTACATCCTCATTCTCTGATAACCATGACCATGATACTCAAACATGGCAACAGGCTGCATCTTTTCCCAGTCAGAAACACCCTGTTAAACAAACAATAATTGTAGGCTATCAGTTCGGGCCATGTTTGTTTAATTAAGCCACCAGGATGTCCACATAGAACTATTAGCAGTTAACCCACCTATTAGACAGGAAATGCCTTTGCTGTAATCTGGAGACCATGCCACTGGGCACTGGCTAACAGTGGCATGGTCACGTTATCCGTACAGGACGACCAGAAACACAGCCAAGTTGTATCAATGCAGCAGTAGGACTGGTCATTAGTGGTCTCACTGCCAATGTTACCGGTAGGGGGCTTTATCCCAGATTCGGGTAGAGACGATGGTTGGCTCTCAGGCCAACCAACAAAAAACAAATTAAATAAGGATACACTTTTATCAGATAATATTATAGTATAACAATTATTCCTGGACATTAATTTTATCCGGGCGTTAAATAATATCTGGGTGACGTTTCTGCGCGTGCGCGCATCTAGGGGAATGTATTTAGGCTACATTTTAGCACCAGCTATGACTGTCGGGCTTTCGTTTATCCGGGCGTTATGTATATTTATATATATATATATACATAAATTATAAAATGTTTGCTTCCCACAGAGATAAACAATTTATGTCGTAAAACAGTTTCTTCTCCACGCATATACGTCACATATGACTTACTCTTACACTTGGTCACAAATCTGAAACAGCAAATTATAATTATATACTCTAACTATAACTATTACGACAACAAACGAAACATATTTAACTACTGGATATTATATATCACTACGTGATCTACCGGTGCCAAATAGTATGCCTTACGTATGCACATAAACATCACCCGGATAAAATTTTACGCCCGGATAAATGTAAGCGCGACACCGTAACTGGCTAAAAAAATACGCATTTCCGCTTTAAAGTGAAACTGCACGGACAACACTTCGGAAGTGCTTAAAATTAACGAATCGTAAAATTAAACATTTTGTTTAGTTGCAGCAGTGTCAGATTATGGCGTATACGTACCCACAGCAACAGTCGACGGTCATTATCACGCAGCAGCCGACGGTGCGCGTGCCGCGACCGTGGAGCAGCGGCAAGTGTGCCTGTTTCGACGACTGTGGCATATGTAAGTATGGCCGGCCTGTCGACTCTGTCTGTGGTGTCTAGACTAGTAGACTTTAGTACAGTTGGTGATTGCTTCAGTAAGTGACTTCAACATAATATAGCATTGTAGCTGGAAACTATGTCGTGGCATTGTCGATGACATTGGACGGTATACAAGGATAGTTCCGTTAAATTATTTCTGCGCAGGAAGTGGATTAGTGCAATATATACACTATAATCTAATTTATATTTTTACTATGGACATAGTGCATATTACATGTATGCTTTTTTGTCTGAAATAAAGATTGATTGATTTCCAATAAAATTAAGGGGACACGCTCTCCTAAAAATAACATTTTTTCCGATTTTTATTTATTTGTTGGCTATTTTCATATTTTGTCATATTAATATACTATTATTATCTAACTGTCGATCTATGTGTTTTGTACATATGAATAAATTCTCCAAATGCAATAAAAACGAACATTTATAACAGGCCCATTGTCTTAGAGTGATAATCTTACGCAACCGCGATCGAAAAATACGACACTTTTGGCGGCCGCGTGCTCCGCCATCTTTGTCAACAACCCAACATGTTTGGTATCCATGTGTAGCTTCACTTTCGCAGGGCACCATGGTAGCAGTGGTTCTGTAAAATCCCTGGTAGATTTCGAGCATTTTGACCTAGAAGAGGACTCTCTGTGACGCGTTAGCGTCACTACGATTGGTCAACCACGGACACTCCCCCGAATGGGGCGCGCTGATTGGCTGTCGGCCTGGAAAGCCGTCACCAAGGAAATTCCCTCTCTGTTCGCCATTGCTGTTTTTGTTCGCTTCGAGTCGCTTTATAGTATTTTACGTAATATGTCCGGAAGACACGGGAAAGCCAAGCAGCAGTTTGGTACGAAACCGATGTCTAGACGCCGACAGTTGAGTTTGGCACGGTCACTGATCCGCAAACGGGAGAAAGGCGATAGAGAAGCTGACACGAGTGCCGATGCACCCGTGCCGGGAGACTGCTGAGCAGATGCCCTCGTCGACAGAACTTGATGTACGTATAAGCTATCATTGTTTACATCAGGTTATTATTCATAATATATTCTGGCAACATAATTTGGGTACAATATCTAAGACATGCTGGCTACAGCTGAAATTAGAAATTCAAAGAGAAGCTATGAAAAAAAAATTGCTAGTAATATAAAACATGACAGTAAGAGTTTTTATGCGTATATTCGAAGCAAACAGAAAGTTCAGGATAAGGTCGGTCCTCTAGAAGATAGTGCTGGAAATACAATATCAGAGGGATTCTTAATGGCAGAAGACCTGAATGAGTATTTTAGTTCAGTGTTTACCAGGGAAGATATTAGTTCACTGCCAGTACCAGAGGCTAAGTTAGGTACATTACAAAAAAATTCAAAATTGATATATAATCATTTAATCACTTCTATGTGATAGTGTATGCTATGTAGTTTACAACCCTTTTTGAAATTTTGAATTATCTCTTATTAACAAAGTAAATCCACTTTTTAGTGTCTGAAAAAAGGGTGATTGTGTCTATAGGATTCATGTCCATTTCTTGTGATCTGGAGCTTGTGCAGACTGTGCTGCCACCATGTGCCACTGAATATAGGCAAAACATTACATAATCTGTATATTGTAAGATATTGAAGTAAAGTAAAATGTTATGACCCAAAAATGTTGACCTTGTACTGTGACCTTGACGTGACCTAGTTATTTGACCTTTAATGACCGTTGACCTATATATGTTGACAAGTGACCTAATTAAATGATTCTGTGTGACACATGGGCTTGGTATGTTTATAAAGTGTTGAAATGGAACATTTATGTACACACTGACTATAAAGTAGCATATTAAAGCATGAACAATAGTGAGGTAACTTGTTTTTTTTAAATGACCTTTGACCTAATTGCATGTATGAATGTGCAATTTATTTTAAACTAATAATTATGGTATGTTGTGCTATCAAATTAAAAGTAACTAAATGTTTAACCTTGACCATAATAGCATATGACCTTGATACGACCTAGATAATTGACCTTGAATGAGCACCGATTTAATTATGTTGACAAATTACTTACTTAAATTATTTAGTGTAACACATGGACTTAGTAACTTTATAAATCCTTGTAATTTATAACATCTACATATTAACCATAATTTTTGGGATAAAATGGCATATTAAAGTGTGAACCATTAATGATTAATTTAGAAAAAAAATTACCTCTAACCATGTTGTCTATATTATTAATGTCCAATTTATTTTTACTTAATAATTATGGTATGTTGATCAAAATGAAAGTTCAACTACTAACTGTTGACCATTGGGCATTATTTGACTTGTTTGTAAACATTGAGGTGTCCCTGACACAACCATTGTTGTGAAGAAACACAACAGCATTGCTTGAATTTAACATAATTTATTATGCATTCCAAGATCTGTATAATTTCCTGTATAGTTCAATGTAATGAAATGTTCACAGTACAATGCAAAGGTCAGTACTACAACAATGATACTTAATTCTTTTGTTCATTAATGTCTCACATCAACATGAAGTAATGTTAACATGTTGTTCACAGTATGCAGCCGACAAGTAGACATTGAAAACAACTGAAACAGCAGAAGTACAATAACTATTGTCAACTTCACTGCACATACAGGGAACTATAGAAAGAGGAACAGAGTACATTGCCGACTAGTGTAGATATAATCGGTTCACTGTTTCATATCATATATCCATGCAAGTGAAGTGTACCAATGTTCACAGGACACTGTTGGTCGATTGTAGATAAAATCCGTTCAATGTGTCATACAGCAATGCAAGTGAAGCGTGCCAATGTTCACAGGACACTGTCAATGTACTGTTACTCTTCATACATTTGCAGCAGAATCCTTCAACATGAAATAGAGGAAAACTGTATTAATGTATGTGTGTGATACAAATTAATGCAGTACCACTAGTGTTAATAAACATAAAATTGGTGTCACTGGACTTTGTTTTTGTGTAAGTAATCTTACACACAAAAATATTAAGACAACTATTAAAAAGCTGGCATTGAGTACTGTTGTATTACAATAATTAAAATATCATGGCAACATTTTAATTACTATTTCTTATTTTAAACAATAATAAATGTTAAATTAAATGGACATAATTACAAAAGTGCTGATGGCACTGGATTTAATATTAAATGTTTTAATCTTGCAGTAGGTGGTAATTTCAAAGATTCCAAGATGGAGTCAAACCCATTGATCCTAGCCCATCCCTCACAACAGCCAATTACGTGGCAGGTCAGTGCCCACGTGGCACCAGTAACCCAATCACGATCATGTTTCCATTTAAATGCCAGATATATGCAATAATACATTTTTGCCTGCCGTGCCTGGCCTTAAATTAGAAAACTAATATTTTCACAGAGTTATTTGGAAAAATAATGAATACCATGCAACACTTACATATCAATAGTTACTTTTGTGCACAGAACATGTTAGGATTTAGGTGCAAACAGTTTGGATTGCGTGGATTTTGCATCGTAGGAAATGGCGTACGAATGTTGGATCGATGCAGTCTACGACTACGCTCACATTCTCAGGCCCAGTGCTACATTTGTAAATCAGTTTAAAACTATGATTATTTTCACGATTGCTTGAAACGCATACAGTTTAACCCGCATAGCAAAAATTTTATGATTTGCATTGCGCGCGCCAGTACATCATAATTATGCAGCGCCAGCGTGGCGTACGTACCGCTGAACCGGTCGCGCGCAGGCTACAAACTACGCATTTCAACTTTGAACGCCGAACAGCGTGCGACAGGCCTGTTTTTCCACAAGCGATTGCACGCTCCCACGGGGGTCCACAACCATAAAATGCATATCATATGAAGGCATATGTATTTATAAAAGGTTGAAACAGGATACTAACGGGGTGAAAATCTATTATACCATATTTTTAAACGATTGTTTACAACATCAAAGTTTGAATCCACCTACCTCGCTTATCGTGCTCGGAAAACTCCCGCGAAACTGGCTATGACGTAGATCAGTCTTTCATTGGTTCATGTGATCATCAAAATACGACGTAAATTCATTTGCATAATGTTGCCAAGCGATTTTGGGGAATCCCCCAATCTCGGCGGGAGCAGTAGCAATGGCGTCCAAAACCATCACAGGTTTCAGGTCTAGAATGCGGGACAAATTTACGGTGCTGCCCCTAGCGGAATGTGATGTACCTAGCTAAGTTCAAGGGGGCAGATTCAGACTATTTAGGACAGTTAGTTGTAACCTCGGAAATGGTAGCTAAGAAAATAAGGGCTATGAAGGATAATAAATCACCTGGAGTGGACGGGATTCCGCCCAAACTACTATTGGAAATTGTAGAACAAATTAGCACACCGCTTGCAACAGTTTTCAATTTGTCATTAGAAGAGGGAGTGGTTCCTTTAGAATGGAAAGAGGCAAACATTATACCGTTATTTAAAAAAGGTTCGAGAAACAAGTCGGAGAACTATAGACCAGTGAGTTTAACATCAGTGATTTGCAAATTATTAGAAAGACTAATTAAAGATCACATGGTGGATTTTCTTGTTAAATATAACTTGATAAACCCATCTCAACATGGGTTTTTAAAAGCGAGGTCATGCTTAACAAATATGTTATGTTTTTTGGAAGACATCACTAGGTGGGTAGATGAGGGATCACCAGTAGATATCATCTATTTAGATTTTCAAAAAGCTTTCGACAAAGTACCACATCAAAGATTATTCCTTAAGCTAAAGGCCCATGGCATAGGAAATGGTATAATAAACTGGATAGAAAAATGGCTGAATGACAGAAGACAACGTGTAGTAGTTGATGGGGAGGCTTCAAACTGGAAATCGGTATTGAGTGGGGTACCACAGAGATCAGTACTAGGACCTATATTATTCTTAATATATATCAACGATTTGGACGATGATATAACAAGCAAGGTGTTAAAATTTGCGGATGATACAAAAGTGTTTAGAAGGATTAAAAGTGATGGAGACAGACAGCATTTACAAGATGATCTTGATAGGTTGATCAAATGGTCTGAAAAGTGGCAAATGCTGTTCAATTTTGGGAAATGTAAATGCCTCCACACAGGTCATGGGAATGAAGAGGTAAAATATAAAATAGGGGGTACTGTTCTAAGTACTACTGTAAAAGAAAAGGACTTAGGGTTAACCATTAGTGCTGATATGAAGGTTTCAGAGCAGTGCGGAATTGCAGCTTCAAAGGGAAATCAAATCCTTGGATTAATTAGGCGAAACATAACGTATAAGGAAAAAGAGCTAATAATACCGCTGTACAAAACAATAGTTAGGCCTCATTTAGAATATTGTATACAAGCGTGGAGGCCATATCGCAGGAAGGACATAGATATGCTAGAAAGAGTACAGAGGAGAGCGACTAAAATGATACCAAATCTGAGGGATCTTAGTTACGAAATACGCCTAAAAGAATGTGGTTTAACAACACTAGAGACCAGGAGATTGAGAGGAGATCACATAGAAGTGTTTAAAATATTGAATGGTTATGAAAATATTGATAGAAACATTTTTTTCTCAGTTAAGAAAGATAGAAGGACCAGAGGACATGAAGCTACATTAGTAAAGGAGCAGTGTAGATTAGATATAAGAAAGTTCTCATTCTCACAAAGGACTGTAAATGAATGGAACAGATTATCTCCCGATTGTGTTGGTGCTAGTAGCGTGAATATGTTTAAAAATAAAATCGACAAACACCTTAAAAAGGCGGGATACATGTAGATAAAAAGTATTGGACTCTCGATAAGCCAAAAGGCTTCCTTGTCCAACTGCCATCCAGAGTAATTTTCTGGTTGGCAATCTTGTTAAATCTTGTTAAATCTTGTTAATAGTAACGTCTTGCGAACTTGGAATACCTGAAGGCTGAATATTATCCAGGCACCGATATTCCAAGAAGCCATAAAACTAATAATTTATATTTACATAATTTACTAGGTCACACTGACTGTCACTGTATGTTTACATTTTCAATTTTGCAGATGTTCACGTCTATATTATTATACTATGGTATATACTTTATTATTTATGTTGTCCGTTATATTATTGTCATGTTAGACATATCACAGAAATGACAGTGCCAATTGGTCTAACATAAAACCTGTGCCTGTTTTTATTGATGTCAGTGATTACTGTCCAGCTCATATGCACTGTTTATTTTTGATATTATGCTAATTGTCAGATGTACAATCTAATAACAAATAATTTTCCATGCAGGTTGACTCTGAGCTGGAGCCTCCTCAGCCATCAACGTCTGTAGCAACAACCCCCATCTCGGCTACAAAGCAAAAGTTTGGATACCGACAGGGATGCCACTGCGTGAGAGAATCAGTGCAGCTGAGAAACGTCGACGCCCCATTGAGACAGCATTCGTTCGCTGCAGCACGATGTCAACGGCCTGGCGTGTCTCGAGTGCAGTGAGCCAACACTGAAGATCCGTGCCATCGACTGTCGCCTTGGCCTTGTGTGCCTGTTCGAGACCTACTGCACTACTGTGGGGCAGTGCTGAACACGAAGCTGTCGTCCGACCGGATCAACAAAGAAAAGCTCACTTGTGCAGCCGATGCTGAAGCTACACTCAGAGACTATGCTAGTGGACAATTTGGCAGCTGTGATGGTGTTGAAATACATGTTGTGTGGTTTCAATTGAACTATTAGAAAGGCAGTGAACTAGAAAAAGACAGTTTGTAGTTTTAGTCGTGTAGTACCATTGTGTAGTGATAACGGTCACATATTTATGGTCTTGTCTAATTTTTATACATATTTTCACACACCCAAATGATGAACAGTATACATCATTGGAAAGACAATGAACTGTAGAAGCTTTGTGTGAAATGTTAGCACTGCAGTTCTATTTTTGCATATGAAATTTTGTATTGAAATGTTGAGAAACTTCAATGCCATTTTTCTCAATAAAATGTTTTTTGCCGACGAGCAATCTCTTATTTTGTCTAACTCGGCTATTTATCAACAGAATCCTTTGAAATTTTCAGCATTTCCCACCAAGATAATGGGCTACATTATGACAGACTTAGATTTTAGATACATCATTTGGATTCCATGTAATATCATGACTTTGATGAAATGTTGACTTTCAAAAAATAACAAAGATTGAAAAATTCATATAAATTTTGTTTGATAAGTTACAAAAAAACAAAGACTGTCATAATTTGCCCTTTTATGTACTCTATTGGTGTGCCAAGTTTGAATGAATTTGGTCAATCCATTTTCCAGATCTATCCATCACGGTGAATCGGCCAAAATTCAAGTTGGGGGCGACCCTACCGCCACCTGGTGGACAAACAAAATTGTAATAAATCTGTAAAATTGTTTTTATGTATAACTAATGTTATCCTAACATTTCAGTAAGCTGGGTTGAAAAATAACGAAAATAGATTTGAGGAGATCGTGTCCCCTTAAGGCGCAATATTGTATGGCCAATTGAATTGGCCATTGCCATTGGGCTGGTCGTCTACAGTTGTCATTGCCTTGGCATCGCCTTTATCTAGTCAAGTTTATGTAGTATGTGGATTGAAGTCTGCTCTGACTTTATGGATTTAAATTTAATTAAAGTATATATGCCCATGAAATAGTTTTGTAGCACATATAAACTGTACTTATAGGGAATATAGCCATACCTTTTTTTAGAAGTGTAGACCGGTAAATGTACTATAGTGATATAAACTTAAAGGAAAACTGTTTTTAATAAATAGACAAACCAGATGAGATAACAAGTGTTGCCAAAATGGTGTGCACTGAAAATTGACCCAAATCTCCAACACTGAATTCGGGCCTACCTCCAAATAATGTGCATTGAAAAACTAGTAAAAACTGAGCGCATCCCCGATTCCTCCAGTCCAACCCTTGATAAATTACCACCACTCCTTAAAAGGAGTCAGCCCATTCCTCTATTCAGAATTACCCAGCGTAGTAATTTGTTATAGAAAGTCTGCTGTGTTGAACATAGGATAAGAAATTGTCGAATATCAACAGATATTGTGGTTAACTCAGCCTCCTGCTAATAAAGCTTGTTTTGTTTACCATTTCAACATGCTGTGGGGTTGACATTTTCAAAACAGCGAATATTGTTACGAGCATACTAAACACAATTTGGCAGGCAGTATACCTTCAACATATTTATTGTAATCTTAAGAACATGATATTAATTTATAACAAACTCCTTTTATAGTCTGATCAGAATGAATGAGCCTGGGTCAAGGTGGTCATCTCCGTTGTGTTGTTGTAGGTTTGCCTGCGACATTCATTCCTCAATGTTACCAATGCTCCGTTATGGGAGACTTCAACGAGGATTGTTGCGTGGCATGGCCCTGCTGTCTCGGACCACACATGAGTCTGCTTGCTCTCCGATACCACTTCCGCAACAAAAACAACATCGATGTAAGCTTCCGTCTTACCTCAATTCGTATAACAGCAAAAAAGTAACGTAAAGATGGTGCATTTTCTTCAGTGTGCTGTGTCAGTATCGCCAGTTTATTTAATTAAGTGTGAGGCAGTGGTTGTATTGTTAGCAATCACATGTTTCTGTAAATGTATATATATATACATACACTGGTTATTCTTTATAAAAATTTTGATCATTATTGACTTGCTTACTTGTCAGGCATATAGATTATTTAATAAGTTGAAGCACACCTTTAAAGGGGAAATGAAATGATTGAACAACCACAGCCCAAACATAAGAAAAAATTTACAGTACAAGTCACCATGATTTGACAAGTACAGCGTCACGGTATATTTTAAATAATTTTTCAAATGTAGCTACTATCGGCACAGGGCGCCGCCATCATGCTCCAGGAGCGTGTGGTTGTACATCCGGTTTGATTGGCGAGATGTCTCCCAAAGCTGTATACAGCAATTCGATAGGCGACGCAGCATAGCTCTCACAAAAACTGACGAAACGCATACAAACACATAAAAACAGAACAAGTTATTGCACTGCGTGGCTACTGGATATACTATAAATGTTAGTAAGCAACTTTTCACATACTTCCACAGAAGGTTTCCAACAGAAAAACACAAGTTATAGATGATGAATTTGACGTGTTCGCCGGCGGCAAGATTGGCAAAAGTCTGCAGTAGTCACTTTCGAACGCCGATTGCAAGTCTAAATACGAAAGTGACGAGCATAAAAAGACATTGAACGTCAAAACATAATTCTTGGTTAAAGCCACAGGTCCATCTTCAGTCGATTTGTTTACATTTAACTATGCATCGATGAAGTAAAATTAAGCGAAATCGACCTGGAAGCTCGACATCATTGCCTTATTTGGAGGGTGAAGCGACGTGTAGGAAATGACAAGCCGAAACCAGCTTGTTGTTGCCAAGGTGACTCGGCACACACGAGTTCCGTTAGGTATCATTACAACTACTATATAGTCCCACAGTTCTATTTCAAAGTCTGCATATATACAAATATGACGTATGCGAAATTGAAATGTATTAAGAAATGTGAATGTGATAAAGTACAAATACGTGTGAATACTATGATATAATTGCTAAATTGGGAATAATGAGTGCTTGTAATCCGCCGATTTAGTTTACAACAATTTGTGCCGGCGTGTTGCTACGTCGGAATACCGCAACATCTACGAGTCTATGTTATCGACTTAGTTGCTGGTGGGGAAATAAGGGGAAAATAACCGTCAAAATAATTACAAAAATAAATGTCGGCTACCGTAGCCAGTATGTTTTGCGAAATAATGTTGTCAACATTAGTCACAGTCCGGACCAAGCCCTGTCAATCATGTATTGTAGGCATTGCCATTGGAATTATTAAATAAGTGACATTACAAGTATTTAAATCCTTAAAAATATTTGTTTACGATACAGTCGATAGCATACAACAAAATACTTTAGTCATATCTGATATAATTAGTTATTGGCATAGTAAGTAGGTTCACATCAGTCAAGTAAAGTTAATCACCATGTAGGCCTAATACCAATTTATGTATCTCAAATATTGGCTTGTAACAATGGACGCCGAATTGATGCTCCAGCTTTGAGGCGACAGTTTAGCAAGCATGCTATCATACCAAATTTTTTTCTTATATAGATTGCATGACTGCAAAAACCAATGTATGCTTTTAACAAGGACATTGTATTTAATTTATTGACTTTTGAATGTAAGCCTAACAAGGAAAAAAGGAAATAACGTCACAGGAAAAAGCCACAAAGATTAATAAATATATATTTTGTATTTACAAAGTTCAAATGTTAAACACATTTGAGTGCACATGCATTTTAATCATGAAAATTGAAGATAACACACATATCCACTAAAAAGAAAACATTGAAAAAGTCACTTGTAAATTGCACTTGTGCTCCAATTTTAATGACTATTTGCAAGCTTCGAAGGATCCAGCGAAGGATTTAGCACGCGAGATGACATTGTCCCTCGTGGTAATACAAATGTCACTTGTAGTGCTGCCACGCCAAACATAAAGGAAGCCGGTGGTCGTATCGCCAGTGCGACACTTTGTCGATGCAGTAATTAATACAGACAATAGTGTTTTCCACTGAACATTCATCATGACCATGGGTATGCAAAGTTGCCATCGCAGTCCAGCATGCTTTCTCCGACTGACCCAGACCATGGCAGTTCTGTCACTGTAGACGACTCTTCGGATGTCCCAGTCTCACCACCTTCAGACGATTCTGTCTGCAACAGTGAGAAGACTGGATTTGCAGTGGTTGTGACCACAGAATGTGTTGATGGCCACTCGTTCATGTGGCACTCGCAACCCAAGATTAGTAACATTTATGAGAGTAACTTGTTGACACCAAGCGTCCTCTTCCTGACTGGACATTCATTCACTGTGTACAATTTGGTCAACCTAATGAACCTATGCGCCTTGTCACCCGCCAGTGCTACAGCATACAGCGGGCATACATACTGCCAGAGATAGAGGACATGTGGACATGCCATTCAGAGGCCATCATGTCAGGTCTGGTCAGACAAAGCGTGGTCGCATCAGGCGATGCAATATATGACAATCCAGGACGCAATTCTACATTTGGCATGTACTTCATCATGGACACTGACAGCGAACTCATCATTGCTGAAGAAACTTTTCGGGTCACAGAGGTCAAGAACAGTTACTGGATGGAAGTGGAGGGCTTGAAACGCTGCTTAGACAACCTGACTGACCATGGGGTGAAGATTACCAATCTTGCCACTGACAGACATCCCAGCATTAGAAAGACTTTGTTAGAGGACTACCAAGAAACAAAGGTTGTTGTCTGCCAAGAAAGTTGAGGTTGTCCCTTCGATAGGTGCAATTGCCAACCACCTGTGGTATTGCGCATCAGCTTGTGATGGTGATCCCCGCTTGATGAAGGAGATGTAGATCTCGCTCCTCCATCACATCATGAATTCCCATTCATTGACAGCGGGTGCAGTTGTACCGGTAGTGCAATCATACAACGTATACACAACAAGCAGTAAAAACAACACCATGGCTCACTGAAGGTACAGAAGCCTTCATTGTCCAGAAGGCTATACTGGACTGCCGCCTACTGTATGATATAGAGAGCGTTACGAAGTACGTTAACACTGGTGAACTGTAGAGCTTACATGCCCTCTATATGCACCCAACTTCAGCCGTCAAGGCATCATAGCCCGACTCCACTTGGCCACCATTGACCAAAACACAAATACAAGGTAAGGCTTGTGATATCATTCATCAATAGTGCTTACATTTGATGTTACAAAATAATGTATCAGTTGCTTGACAAAGCTGCACACTTTAGTAGAAATCTAGCAATGCATTAGGAAATAAACTGAAATGGCTGAAAATCCCTGCCTGTACTCAATAGCAAAACAATGTTAGGAATACAGTTTCGAAAATACAATCTCACTGCACAAGAGTATGCATGCAAACAACAGATAAAATAATTATAATTGAGGACATCCGTTTACTGTTACTTGAATTGTTTAATTATATATAAATCGAATTGGAATGGTATGCTTTGGAATTGCTTATTGAAATATAAACTTATGCATATATAATATAATAAATATAAACATCATTATATATAAATTATATATATATGATTCAATAATAAATATTTGAATGTATTGTGGAATTCCTTGGAAGTTGAAATTGAAAATGATGGCAGAATTAGGAACCGATTAAAAAATGACATTAGCCGTTTGATTTCAAGAGAGAGAGCATACAAGCAAGCTGTTTGGTTTACTGTGTGCATGTTACAGCTATAGCCAGCTATTCTTGAGATATATCTATTGTTATACTGATTTTTTATTTATCATTTGTTCAATCAGCGGGAAATGGTGAAAACAGCAGACAACAAGCTATGGTATCAGCTGCAGTATTCAATGTCTGCTGAGTATGTAGTGAAGAAAGTGATGTGAAGCTGTGAAGTATGCTCCAAGTTGCGACATCGAGTAAGGAGGTAACTCTAGCATGCAGGCATCGAAAAACCAGCAAAAGAGGAGGCTGTGGCAAAGCAAAGAACCCGCTTTAAGGAAAACTAGTTGTATCTGTATCAATTCGGTTTAGTGCCACCAAATTTATACGACATCCAATTTCAAATGACAATGGATTTCTATGCTTAAATAACATTGTTTGAACATCACTGGCAGAAATAGAGAAACGTTTTAGGCAAAATGGATTCTCACTACTGTATAGGACCTCCTAAAGTAAGGAACATCCACTTGAAAGCTTGTATCCTACTTGTGGTATGCAATGTGTTTTATTAGACACTATTCGATGTAGGGAACTTTGGGTATACGTAATTTACTGGAATAGTTTAACCAAGTCCAAACATGTTACTTATAGTGAGTTTTTTTTGCAACGGACCACCATTTCTCAAACATCACAATGTGTGCTACAAAGTAATGAAGCAGCAAAGGATTCAGCTATACGTTTCTTTTTATTCATACTTCATTGTTAGTATTACATTTGACATTATCACAAAACAACATCTCAAAAAGTACTTAATAATAAAAAGAACACTTAAATAGTGCCATAAATCTAAATGAATCCATTTGGAGGCACTTGATAGATTTTGAAACTAGTGTTGAAAGTTGAAACCCACAAACATGTAAAACTGGAACTGTAATGGAATATTTTGTATGTATTAATTTGTTTATCACAATATTTGATCATAATGATGGCCCATCTCGTCAATAAACGTACTACTTATTGCTGTACTATAATGTGAATAAACTGTTGATATATTTCATGTTGGCTTCAGTATTACAAATCGAATTATAAACAGGGACATGCAAGACACTACAGATCACATTGTTGCCAAAAATGTGATAAGAAGGCACCGAGTAATTCATTCTACCTTTTGGTCAATCTAATCTTACTTGTCCAGGGTTTTATTTTCACTATACACTCACCTGTATAGTGCAATGTCCATAGCTGAAATTTTCATAAACCCCATTCGCTTCTGGATACAGTGCAGGCTGGTATAACACGTCTGTTGCCTTTTCCAAGTCTCTCCCTTGACCACAACGTGAAGTGACGTTATTTAACAAGATTGCCACCCAGAGAATTAACTCTAGGTAGCAGGTGGACAAGGAAGCCCTTGGCTTATCGAGAGTCCGACCCTTTTATCTATGTGTATCCTGCCCGTCTGAGGTATGTGTCGATTTTATTTTTAAACATTCACGCTACTAGCACCCACACAATCAGCAGGTAGTCTGTTCCAATCATTTACAGTCCTTTGTGAAAATGAAAACTTTCTTATATCCAATCTACTCTGCTCCTTTGCTAATGCAAGATCATGTCCTCTAGTCCTTCTATCTTTCTTAACTGAGAAAAACATATTTCTATCAATATTTTCATAACCCTTCAATATTTTAAACACTTCTATCTGATCTCTCAATCTCCTGGTCTCTAGTGTTGTTAAACTGCATTTTTTTAGGCGTATTTCGTAACTAAGATCCCTCAGATTTGGTATCATTTTAGTTGCTCTCCTCTGCACTCTTTCTAGCATATCTATGTCCTTCCTGCGATATGGCCTCCACGCTTGAATACAATATTCTAAATGAGGCCTAACTATTGTTTTGTGGCAGCGGTATTATTAGCTCTTTTTCCTTATACGTTATGTTTCGCCTAATTAATCCAAGGATTTGATTTCCCTTTGAAGCTGCAATTCCGCACTGCTCTGAAATCTTCATATCAGCACTAACGGTTAACCCTAAGTCCTTTTCTTTTACAGTAGTACTTAGTACAGTACCCCCCATTGTATATTCTACTTCTTCGTTCCCATGTCCTATGTGGAGGCATTTACATTTCCCAAAATTGAACATCATTTGCCACTTTTCAGACCATTTGATCAACCTGTCAAGATCATCTTGTAAATGCTGTCTATCTCCATCACTTTTAATCCTTCTAAACACTTTTGTATCATCCGCAAATTTCAACACCTTGCTTGTTATTTCATCATCCAAATCATTGATGTATATTAAGAATAATATAGGACCTAATACTGATCCCTGCGGTACGCCACTCAATACCGATTTCCAGTTTGAAGCCTCCCCATCAACTACTACACGTTGTCTTCTGTCAATCAGCCATTGTTCTATCCAGTTTATTATACCATTTCCTATGCCATGGGCCTTTAGTTTAAGCAGTAATCTTTGATGTGGTACTTTGTCAAAAGCTTTTTGAAAATCTAAGTAGACGATATCTACTGGTGATCCCTCATCTACCCACTTAGTGATGTCTTCCAAAAAACATAACATATTTGTTAAGCATGACCTCGCTTAAAAAAAAACATGTTGAGATGGGTTTATCAAGTTTTGTTTAACAAGAAAATCCACCATGTGATCTTTAATTAGTCTTTCTAATAATTTACAAATCACTGATGTTAAACTCACTGGTCTATAGTTCTCTGACTTGTTTCTCGAACCTTTTTTGAATAACGGTATAATGTTTGCTTCTTTCCATTCTAAAGGAACCACTCCCTCTTCTAATGACAAATTGAAAACTGTTGCAAGTGGTATGCTAATTTGTTCTACAATTTCCAATAGTAGTTTGGGTGGAATACCATCCACTCCAGGTGATTTATTATCCTTCATAGCCCTTATTTTCTTAGCTACCATTTCCGGGGTTACAATTAATTGTCCTAAATAGTCTGAATCTGCCCCCTTGAACTTAGCCTCTGGTATTGGCAGTGAACTAATATCTTCCCTGGTAAACACTGAACTAAAGTACTCATTCAGGTCTTCTGCCATTATGAATCCCTCTGATATTATATTTCCAGCACTATATTCTAGAGGACCGACCTTATCTTGAACTTTCTGTTTGCTTCGAACATACGCATAAAAACTCTTGCTGTCATGTTTTATTTTACTAGTTAATTGTTGTTCATAGCTTCTCTTTGAATTTCTAATTTCAGCTGTAGCTTGGTTAAGTGCTTCTTTATAATTGTTGTAGTCTTCATCATTTCCAGTACATCTATATGACTTCCACATCATTTGTTTATACAAAATTTTTCTAATGGCTTCTTTCGATAAGTGTTTCTTTTTGGACCGTTTTCCTTGTTTTTTGAAGGGTACAAATTTGTCGATTATGCACTTAATTTCACTCTTTAATATATTCCAGCATTATGTTGCCGTCTTATTTTTCAGTGTCTTATTCCAGTCTATCTTTGCTAAATATTTCCTCATGTCCTTATACCTTCCTTTGTGGAAATTTCTCCTATACTGCTTTTTGCTATTTCTTTCTGATTTTACTTTGATGGTAAACTGTATCTGGTTGTGATCGCTACTCCCCAGTGGCTCACATATCTTGACATTGTCAACTAATTCATTCTGTGAGGACAAAACTATGTCTAACACATTCTCGCCCCTGGTTGGTTCTAGCACATGTTGAGAAAGGAATGTATCTTGAACTAAAACTAAAAACTTGTGGTCCTCTCTCCCCATACTCTGTAGAGATTTCCATTGTATATGCCCATGGTTAAAATCCCCCATAATAATACAGTCCCGTTTGCTTACTTCCCTTATAGCGTTATGCGGCTAATCGAATCAATCGATATGTTCTGAAAATTCATTTATTTGCATTAGTTGATAATAAACAACCGTTATTTTCTAATTATTGTTATACTGGCAAAACTTTGTTTTATCAATATCATGAATTCAGTGAATTGGTTCATTTGTTTGTGAAGGGCTGTAATAATTATGATTGTAAGACTACATTTCATGATATGGTCTTGATAACACACACATACACACATAATATATTTTTTATAACATTTTTATTATATTAAAAACTCCTGTCTACATTTTTATTTAAATTAAGCAAGTTGCTTGAACACTTTTAAATAGGAATTAAACAACTGTATAAAAAGGATGCACACGTCCTGTCAAGAATAAAAGCAAGTTTATTAAGAAAATGATCAAAAATGATTTGATGAAAATCATAGACATAGTATTTTACGAAGATAGAATGAACCTGAACATTTGAGGTGGGAACAAGTATAATTGCTCTATTTAAGTTTGAAATAGTTATTGCTAGAATAATTATTCGATACCTGTTGAACTACGTAGTACTTACCTACTAGCTATTGGTCGAATCAGTGAGTCTGCACGCAAATCACACAATGACAACAGACCGACTTCCAAGTTCCAACACCGCCCTGTTGGTGCAAACCGTTTCGAAGTCGTCATTCATACTCATAGTCGGTAATGCAGGCATCTGCAAGGTCTGTCATAATACGGTGCTGTACGGCAGCTATCTCCTTACTGCCTACAGCACAGCGACTTGATGTGCGTCGACATTGGGATGCAGTGTCCACACAAACACCATGCGATATTATTAAGTCGCGTAACGTCTTCGTCGTCGATAGACCAACTGTCACTGTCGGACTCCCACAACTGAACCTGACCCGGGGCCGGACATTATCAGACCGTGGATCGCACACTTGGTGAAACCCGTATCACCCGTATGGCACAGTCACGACTCACAGGCCCTTTGACTTTGTGTGTGTCAACCGTAATTTCCGAATGACAAGTCGAACTAAGTCTTCATCTGTCGTATCGATTTTTTCCCAAAGTGATACGGAAGTTTTAAAAATCACTTAATAACTCGTCTCTACCAAAATCCTTCGACGTCTTTGTCAACAACAAAATAAAATAGTTCCGGTATGCGCGCGCATCTAATATTCTGACCTTTGCTTTGAAAGCACCGCCCCCTTCTGGCAACTAAATTCTTCGTTCGGGAAGTGTGACGTTAACAACGTTTTCATTGGTTATAAATCGTTGCCATTTAATTTCACCTTTTTATTTCGAACGCGTGTACAACTTATTTGTTGACTTATAGAACACCTATCGTGTATAATAGGGCACCATATTTTTGTTTTCGCACATAAATGTCTACTAATGAAGTAAACAAAAAAAAAACGAAATTTAACATGGATTAGATAGGAATAAATCAAACCACTCGTTTGGAACAAAGACGGCGATACGCAGTGCTCTATAGCGACGATTTAGGCATCGAACAAAATCGTTTTTTTTAGTTTGTCTTATAAATGAGTACGTTTCTGTTACCATTAATGTATACTTATATATATATTTCAATATGTAGCATGAAACAGCTGCATTTCATTTCCCCTTTAATATGTCCAATGAGATTCCATGCATGTCCGTCGCCAACTGTATAGTTGACAAAATGGGTACCATTGCAGGTTTGTTTTCCTATCAATGAACGGTTACAACGTTGATGGAATCGACTGTCTGTAATGAACACATTGTAAATGGTGATCCCTCGCTGAATTGCTGTGTTTGTCCACCAGGGGTCGATGATGAAGGACTTCTGCGCGGTGATGTGTTGCTACCAGTGTACACTGTGCCAGCTGATGAGAGAGAATGAGAGAATGAAGTACGAGGTCGAAGTAACCACCAACCCTCTCGTTGTCGTGCAGAGCGGTGTCCCACAGGGGGAGCAACCTCTAGTGCAGCTTGGTCACGAAATGGTGGGATACGATCAATAGGTATCTCATGAGAGAATGTCGCAGTTCCCCCAAGAGATAAGCTGGCATCACGACATTTCCTTTCTTGATTGACACATTATGCAGGAACCTTACAAGTCCACATTGTAGTTACATAAGATTTATTCACTACTAATTCTGTGAAATTTTGTTTTTTAATTACTTTTTGTGTGATCGTATCATGTTTAATCTGCATTCTGCGTCATGGATGACGAATGTTTGCCACCGAGTGAGAGTTCCTACCTTTAATTGGGATGGTTATGTTTGTTTCTGGTATATTATGCTCTTTATATGAAGTGCCATATTTGCGATTTTCATTGACGAGTGAATGTGACGATATACAGGTCTGTGTTGAGTCACATGATTGACCTGCTTGAAGATTCCCAATTTACACTACTGCACATGTGCATACATGGAATTGTGGGGAAGCTTGCATTCAAAGTGTAAACAGGAGGCATAGCAAAAATTGTTTGCATATTACTGTTGATTTATTTAAAGTACTTATGTGTTGTTTGTGCTATATCACACACGATTTGACTACAAGCATTTCACAGTTCTTCCTTTGTTTACTTAAATTGAATTTACTTTGCGTAAAGCTGAAATTAACCAATCTTAAGAGTGGCATCTATGTAGTTCCTGAAGCACAGTTTCAAAAGAAAGTTATTAAGGCATGTTCATATATTTGATAAAGATTAATGAGGTGGCAATGTTTTTAAAATATTAGCCGACCGCTTAATGTTATGTAAAGTAGTGTGGGGCAAAGCGCACACCAGGGACAAAACATACCCCACCTATCTCGGCAGATGTTAGTTTTATTGGCCCATTTTACCTGCTAAATGATACAACACTGTCGAACCATTTTGGTCACTTTTGATTTTCGCAGAAATAACAACAAGGAAGTTACACCAATTTGAATTGGTTGTCATAATAAATGCTACTGTTTTTAAATGGTTCCCTAACAAAAGTACTATAACTAAACAAAAATGTGAAATTGGCATTAGATGATGCCAGGATAATGTGACTTGTATATTTTTATGTAATTGTACATTTTGCTAATTTTTTCATGTGTGGCAAAGCACACTTCCCCTTGTGGGGTAAACTATACCCTATTACAATGAAAGTTGTTTTTTCATCCACTTAATATTTAGCATAAGATTTTTCACAACTGGTGAAACCCCATTCATATGTCGGTTGACTAATAAATAACCATGCACATATTTTGTAATTATTTTGTTATATCTATACAATACCTCTAACTAAATAGGGAATATAAATTGATGTTGGACATCAATTGGCTCAATGTTCTGATAAATATACATAATATTAATAAATATTGATTTTAAACTAGCAAACAATATAATATACAATAATGTGGCCAGAGTACAGAAAGTGTGTGTTTTGCCCCACAAATGTAGGACTCACTAAAATTGTATTTTGTATTTGTTATGTAGTTACTACGGTTGTGTAATGATAATAATGTTTAGATAAGTGTCTATGTGAATGTGTTAGCCATTTCTGCCTTAGCAGAAAATAAGTGAACAAAACCGTCTTTGTTGCTAAAGGGTGCATTTTGTTCCTTACTGCTCTATGTGTTATATTTGATATCACTTTTGTGTTATGTTTCAGTGAACGTTTTGTGTACAGTTGCATTTGACGTCGAGAAGTTTGCTTCACTGTATCATTCTTGTTTACCTAAATTGTTATCACATTGTCAAACTGTCCATTTCTATGAAGCTACTGTATTGTAATATAACTATTTTTAGCAACTGTATTACAATGTAGACAACTGTATTACAATGTAGACAACTATATTACAATGTAGACATCTTTATTACAATGTAGACAACTGTATTACAATGTAGACAACTATATTACATTGTAGACAACTGTATTACAATGTAGACGGTGCAAGCATTGGTGCACATCATTGTGACAGCCAAGCACCAGTTGCCGCATATGTTACTGTGGACTATAAAAAGCTACGTGGACAATCATTTGTTGTTGCATTTTGTCATGGCAGCCCCCCCCCCCAGATAATGAGGTGTGAAGACCATTCGCAAGAAACCAGCGAATTTGTTGGGCCAACGAAATTGTTAGGGCACGGTCAGAATATAAAACAATGTTTTCAATTTATTATAAAATGATGTCTACAATGCATCATATAGTTATGTTAGCGTTCTACTGTTACGTCAGTAAAGATTCTAAATAACAAAAACAATATACATAGTACATACACACAAAGACATAATGAGAGTTGTGGCGCCCGGGTGGAAAATACAATTCCCCGACCTATTTTACGTGTTTTCTCTCAAAGCCAATGGAACTGGTTATGCTACCGTGCAATTTGAAAATGATTTGCATATGTACATAGGTGTCGGAACCGGGGGGGTTCAGCCCCCAATAATTTAGGTGTAGGCTGGAGATAGAAATAGCCGCCAAAATTTAGGGGAAGGGTTGATTTTGGGGTGACATTTTAGGGTTTTTTGTGAGCCTGAATGTTTTTTTGGTGAGCGATGAGGGGGGTGCATTTGATGGTTTTTTAACAACTCGCACTGTAACGTTTGCTCATGGAAGTCCGTCGCAAGCGACGAAAACGTAAATGATGCCGAAGGTGGGAGCGCAGCTCAAAGTCGGACGTGTAGACACGGCCGCAGGTGGGGCAGGCTACTGCAGAAGCAGGGTCTTGTCTTCTCTGTTTGCGGGCTTGGCGCTTCTGGTCCAGGTCCTACAGGCGCTTCTCCTCAAAGGCACAGGCGCCAGGCGCCAGGAGCTGCGGTCTGTTGCAACTGACTCCCAGCCAAGGAGAGGGGTGCTGCAGGTCCACAGCGATGCCTTCAAACAGTTTTATTAGGCCGCCTGTGTTTCTTGTGCCAAATGCCAGCTCAGAGAAGAAGATCATATATGGCAGTCGCGAGTCATCCATTCGGACCACATGACCATGCTGGGCCTTCATGATGAGTGCTTCGATGCCGCGTGTTTTGGGACGACGGAACACCAGTGTAGGATCGATGTCCTAGCGCTCGCTTACATACACCCAAACTCCAAGTGTTGCATCCAGGCAGTTTCATCTGGACTACCTATCCAACATTTAGCTCTTTGAGTGGGTGTCATAATGTCGTTCAGTGGGTCGCTTCCATCCAGTTTGGCCTTCTTGAGCAAAGCGTTAGCTATTTTCACAGCGTTCTCCGCTTTCCCGTTGCTTTGCGGGTAGTGGGGCCTTGATGTTATGTGCACAAATCCCCACTCTCGAGCACATTTTGCAAATTCCTGTGACCCATATTGTAAAGCATTGTCACTGACCAGAATTGAAGGAACTCCGTGACGTGCGAAGTGTGGTCGTAGAGCGTTGACAACAGCCTGTGTCGTTGTCTTCTTCAGCTCGTTGATTTCGAAGAAATTACTGTAGTCCGTCGAGTTCAAACACATCTGTTGCGACCTTGGTCCATGACAGATGGGGGAACTTGTGTGTTTGCAGCTTCTCACGGCACTGTTTCGGTCGGTGTGCGTTGCAAACGTCGCACTTGCAGATGTGGTCCTTCACCTCAACGTTCATACCGGGCCATAGATGACTTCGCGCGCCCTGCGCAGGCATCCCTCTATTCCAATCAATTTCACCATTCCCGGTCGCATCACACGCTGTCTCCCTTGACGATTAATCCATCTTCAACTAACAGTTCATCTTTGAACTGCACTTACGGTTTTAGTGCTTCCTTACCGGTACTGCCTGCTGGCCACCCTGACTTGATGGCCTTCTCGAGTTCTCGATTCTTCCTTCGTGGCGTGCTGCAGCTCGACCAGTTTATCTTCAGGCAGCATGATGTTGTTGCTGTACATCATCTCGTATGAGTCGTCAACTTTATTGACATCGGCATTCGCATCTCGCCGAGTGTCTCGTTTAGCCGCCGTGTTGTACGCTCGGCTCAACGTATCTGCAACGCACATTTCCGATCCTTTCTTGTACCTCACTTCGAGTGGATACTTCTGCAGTCGCAATCTCATGCGCTGCAGTCGCTTCGGTGCCATGTGTATTTCTCTCTTGACGATAGTTTCTAGCGGCTTGTGGTCAGACTCCACGTGTACTACATCTCGACCATATATGTAGTCGTTGAACCCCTCACAGGCAACACTGTCGTCAACAATACCTTCTCGATCTGTGCGTAGTTTTGTTCGGTATCCGTCATGGCTCTGCTTGCGTAACATATCGGCCGGCCGTCCTGCATGAGCGCAGCTCCCAGGCCCGTTTGCGACGCGTCTGCCTGGATTGTTACGTCTTTATCCACATCATAGTAACGCAGCACTGGGGCGTTACTGAGCTTCTCGTGTATCGCACACACTGCTTTGGTGTGCGACTCGTTCGACGTGAACTCGCTTTCCTTGCGTATCAATTCACGCAACGGAGCTGTGAGGTCGGTCAGTCCTTTCACGAACTTGTCTAGGTACTGCACTGTACCTATTAGGCGGCGTACTCCTTCAACGTCCGTGGGCATTGACATCTCGATTATGGCCGCGATTTTCTTCGGGTCAGGTTTCATGCCCTCATCTGTCAGCAAAAATCCCATGTAGCTGACTTCGTTTAGCTTGTAGCGTACCTTTCTCGCGTTGAGGACTAGGTTTCTCTTCCGACATCTCTTGAGGAACGCATGCAGGTTGACATCATGTTCGTCGTCGTCTGTCCTCAAGATGAGAAAATCATCTGCAATTACTTCGATGGCCTGTAATCCTTCGATGGTCTCATGCATCTTCCTCTGCCAGACTTCCGGTGCACTGGAAATGCCAAATGGCACACGCTTCCATCTGTAGCGTCCAAATGACGTGTTGAATGTTGTGAGTCAGCAGGATTCTTCATCCAATTCGACCTGCCATAACGCATTTTTGCGTTTATGACAGTGAAGACACGAGCACCGCACGTGTGGCAATTTCCTCTATCGTTGACATTTGATAGTGTTCTCGCTTGATAGCTCGGTTTAAATCCAGTGGATCCATGCAGATATGCAGTTTTCCTGGCTTCGACACGAGCAACAAGCTGGAAACCCAATCTGTCGGTTCTCTGACTGGCGCGATGATGTCATCGTTGACCATCTCACGCAGCTCATGTTTCAGCTTGTCCCCCAGAGGCACTGGTACTCGTCGAGGGGCGTGTACGACAGGATTGGCGTCTCTGTCAATCTTGATGTGGTACGGGCCTGGTAATTTTCCAAGTCCCTCGAAAACATCTGCCTACTGGTGCTGTATGTCAGCGGTGTCAAAGCTGGGCATCTTCGTTCCCTGCTTTGCATCAACGTTGTTTACGATCGGGGTATCCGGCGATTCCTCTAATGGCCGTATGGCGTCCACATCAGGGGTAAGACCACATTTAAATTTTACATAGGCGGCCATTATAACGTTTCCTTCATTTCCTGCTAAATTTGACGAACAATTTTCTTGAAAATTTCACAGCATATTTAACCTCCATTGACACAAGTGCTGTGGAAAACTCGTAAAATTCTCATACCTCAGTTTTCAGAAAAATCCACCCAAACCTGACACCCCTCAATTTCGCCCCAATCTGGTGACGGATTTTGAAATATTGGTGCGTTCTGCAAAATAGCCACTGTGCGAATACGCGAGCGACTAGCGTATGTTTATTGCAACCTCGTGAAAGATCTAATGTAGTAGTATATTCAGTATTCACTGGACTGACATGTGCCATGCCAAAGTGCTCGAAAAAAATTCACACATTACACCAAACCGGTATTTTCAACGGCACTGTTACCCCAAATAGATCTCCTGAATCTTGCAAATCTTCACAAAAGTTAGATTTATATCAAGCTGTACATATAACTAGATTAACCACAAAGGGAAATTTACACTGTCTCAGTAACAATTAAAATATGCGTCATCAAACTGTGCACACCTCCAAGCTAAACACCGCCTTGAGTTGGTTTAAACATGCGTATTCGGTACTTTATATTACATACGACGTTTGCCTGGTATGAATGGCACTGAGCACAGCATACAGGCCAACACAGTATCTTACCGATATGGGAATAAAATATATAGAATATTAACGAATTTTTTTTGTAATTTTTCATAAAATGTATTCTTTTGCAAAAAATACACAAAATCATTATTTTAAGCAGCATTTTATAGGACATGCACTTTGCAAATCTTCACGAATTTTTTTATACGTAATGCCCACAAACTATGCTAAATAATCTGATGCAATCATGAACTATATGTCACTCATGTACGACACCAGTAGGTGTCAAAAGCACAAGCCAGGCATTTCAACAATATTCACAATATTGAAAGGCACAGAGGCGTCTTTTGATGGTAACTACAATTATATTGTAGATAACGGGCTGGGTGTAAATTGAGGTATATACATAGTACATTATGAAACAAAAACTGGGATGCCCAGTGGAACGTGTATCTTGCGTCACACAAATTGTTGTCCTAACCCCCCCTTAAAATAGCCATACTTTTACACAGGCGCAGATCTCTGCTTGATACAGAGTGTCCAAACATCGCCACACGTCAATTACTTGGCCACTATATATTTCGCTGATGTACACGCATTATTGGAAACAAGAGATACTACTGGCAAAATAGTTAATTTCAGAAAGAAACAAACGTTTGACAAGGACATCCAAGACACGTGATAAAGGTTGTTGACAGTTGTGGCATCCAGTATCTCTCCAAGTACATCAACGAGTCCATTGTCCTAATCATATTTTATTCAAACATCGCCAAATTCTTACAAGGGTACTAACAAACATTTCTGATGTTAAATATACGGATATAACGTACAAAATACCAGTGGAAAAAACAGCTTCTTGTCAGAGTAGTTGACGTCAGCCTACAATTAGTTTAAGCTGCCTTGCCTTGTGCAAACTTCGGTATGATTCGGTTATATTACAGCTGAAAAGCACATGATCGTTGGAAATGATAGCATGCCAGTCCATGTACACAATTTCAACATATGTCTCTCAGGTGACCAGTTTAAATTTGTATGGCTAAAAATGAACTAATTCGGATCATTGCGGTGGCTGCACATTTGGAGAGTCACACACTGTTACGATATTCTCTGTTACATTCGTGGTATATTTATGTAGATTCTCAATTGTTCTTCTTGTCTCAGTTAGTGTATGGATGTTGCTATGAAAATAGGTGCTAGATGCCTGATTAGTAGAAGTGTGTGGACAACTTGCTTCGTATGGTGGCCAACATTTCACTAAAATTAGGGCCGCGTTAGGGGGGGGGGTGGAATCAAAATGTTGCCTGCTTGCCCATTATTGCTTATTGTGCGATCCAAGTATGATATATATAAGTGCCATATTTAGGAAGGACAAGTTGGAACAGCAGAAACACCCACGTTAGTATTGGGGTTATGAAACACGCATTTATAGATGTCGCTTACAAAAATATAAATGATATAACTAAGGCGAAATTCATCCTACTGGAAATATGTCAATATTGTTGCACATGATGTAGATTTAAAAGAAACTCCACGCCCTGACACATATACACTTTTTACACAAGCTTTCGTGGTACTCAGTATCATAGAACATGCTTGGAATGTACTTTTTAACTTTCACGCCACAAAAATTATCACTTTATTTTCCATGCATATCACATAATAACTGGCTTATTAATTACTTTTAAAACTTCTTTTAGATATAATACTAACAGTATGCAATAGCTGCACGATATTCTGGTCTACACCAGCTTCCAAATACAGCCGAAAAACCATCACCCATCGCTCAAATCACATTTTGGCAGTTTTTGTGATAAAACGGGCGTATTTCTAATTTGGGGTAAGACCACATTTAAATTTTACATAGGCGCCCATTATAACGTTTCCTTCATTTCCTGCTAAATTTGACGAACAATTTTCTTGAAAATTTCACAGCATATTTAACCTCCATTGACACAAGTGCTGTGGAAAACTCGTAAAATTCTCATACCTCAGTTTTCAGAAAAATCCACCCAAACCTGACACCCCTCAATTTCGCCCCATCTGGTGACGGATTTTGAAATATTGGTGCGTTCAGCAAAATAGCCACTGTGCGAATACGCGAGTGACTACCTCGTGAAAGATCTAATGTAGTAGTACATTCAGTATTCACTGGACTGACATGTGCCATGCCAAAGTGCTCGAAAAAAATTCACATATGACACCAAAACGGTATTTTCAAGGGCACTCTTT
Source organism: Escarpia spicata (assembly GCA_963995525.1). Classification (NCBI taxonomy): domain Eukaryota; kingdom Metazoa; phylum Annelida; class Polychaeta; order Sabellida; family Siboglinidae; genus Escarpia; species Escarpia spicata. The sequence continues at coordinate 34,499,236 of OZ023209.1, forward strand.
CGGACGAATCCTTAATGTGGTCTTACCCCATAAACCAAAACGCAAGTTACCATTTGGGCGCCATTTTACATGAATGTCTAGATTTCTAGTATGTCGAAATTCCGCAAGGTGTCACCATTGGAGACACCGGGGATCCCGCAGGAATATTCCGTTATTGGACAACTGACATCTTTCACGTTGTCCAATGGAGTTAATTCCTAACTGCTCTGAGCGACGTTAAGACGACTAAACGACGTTGCTACAAATCTGTGATTATGCAGGAATATAAGTGACTTTGTGATATCATTTCGCCCGCTCGCTGATGCTGAATATATCGCGAAAGAACGAAAAAAAATGGGCGTATGACATAGCTACGAGGCGGCAATTTCGACATATTTTGGGCGAGGCGGCATAGAAAAACGGCGAGTCGGCCCGCCTCGCTTGTTATATACCAGGAGAAACACTGGATTTTCAACGGCGGCGGTGGTGGAATACTGCTGGTGTACGTTGTCACAATACGTTTAAGTGGAGGCGATGTTGGCGACGGTGGCGTAGCCGGCACACTGGACGGAGGCGTAGCCATCACAGTGTCCCTCACACTTAACGGAGTCTAGCCGATCTTATCAGGCACTGTTGTCGCAATCCTGCTGAGCCGGTAATTCAGCGATCATCCAGATAACGTAATCCAATTAACACGTAACGGTAGGTCACTTCCTGACACCATGTAACGGTATTGCTTGTATCTATATATTATATAACATACAAACAACACGTCGAGAGAGTATTTTTAATACACTGCTATCTGGATACACAGCTACACTGGTCTAAATCCTAGGCTAGACTGATTCACTACACTAACAGCGGCAGCGCCCACTACTCTATATGCCAATTATAATCCAGAGGTTGCTGCTAGCCAATCTGTCCAAATATACCCTCCCTGCTGGGCATCAGCTGGGGTATCTCGTGACAGACACTTTTTGTATTTTTTTATGGGGGCAACTACCCTCTGCCCCCCGCTAGCTACGGCCCTGGAACGTTATTGTCACCATGGGAACATTTTTTTGCAATCGAATGTTGTGATACAGTCTTCAGACTTTAATGGGCGTCCGGTCACAATCAAAGACATTTAGAAACATCCAGTTTTCTCGTCGACGACGGAAGTGTCAATCGTTGGCCGATCGGAACATGTATTTCTTGATCGGCGTTCACGGAGTCTGGCAATGGCACCGGCGACGGACTTCCAACTTGACGCCTGCTGATCGGTGCTTCGCGCGTATGATGCCGTATACGACGAAGTTTCGTTTTATGTAGTCCGGTCGGAGCTAACGCTTCTTGATCGACTTTGACGTTCGTTTTCTTTTCGGGCTTTGTCTTTGCGTGCAGTGACGTCGCGACGACGGACGTTTCGCGCAACAAGCATCGTTTTCTGGACGCGCCTAGACGTTGGTGCTAACGAGGGACGGTGGGAGATCGCGGTCCGGTATTTAATTTGCCAATCGCCAATCGTTGATCAGTCGTCTCGTTAACGTCGGGCTTCCCCGGAAACTGAACTAAACACTGAACGACCAATAATTCATAGCCGTAATGAATTAAAGTAGAATTTACCAACATGTCGTCACGTCCACTGCAGCCGTCACTGAATCTCCCCGAAGACCCCCGATCTACCGGAGCTTCTCCTCGTCCTAAAACTTAATTCTAGAAGTAAAATAATTACATAAAAATAACTTTAATAGCAACTCGTCGAAGCTGCCGAGCTCGGCGGCGTTATCGATGTTGTTGCTTCGCTGTTTTCACAACGAAGACCGCGTTCGAATACGATCGGCTGGCAACAGCGATTCCGCCGGCGAACAAGACGGACACGTGAGCCTGAGGCACCTGAAATACAAAGATAACCAATAATTAATTATTTAATTTGGTAATTATGCCATTATTTGTTTTGGTATTTATTTGGTTATGGCATATTATGTATGAATAACTATATACACTTACAAGACTGAATCAGTTATAAGACTTCTACAGAGTAATATAGTCTTACCTCGGAATGTGGGTGTCCCGACCGTGGAGTTCTGCGTCAACGGTTGCACTCCACAGTCCTGCTGTGCCTCACGTGTCCCTTTGCCGTTTATATATCTATTAAAATTAAATACGGCATAATAAATTGTTGTCGAAGTGCCAGCTCTTATGTGAGATGTGCCATGAGCATGCGACGTAACACACCGGTTGGTGGCGCCGCGGTGGCTGAAATAGAAGGAGTCGTGCAACGAATCGGCCGGTAGCGCTGTTGGTGTATGCGTAGGCTGTGCCCTTTTGCCGCCAGCGTGCGTGATGTTCCGACATCATGACCAGATGTTGGTATTGCCCGTGGTTGCTACAGTTCTTTGCTGCAGTATCGTTCTCGGCATGCATATCTTTCATTTTGTAAATATTTCGTTTTAAATTGTATATCATACCACATTCTCATAACTTGATTAAGAATTGTGGCATCACCACTTTGAGGTCTAATTAACATCAACAAAATGCTCCCCCTGGGTGCTGATACCACAACTCCACCATTATTCTTCAGTATTATATTTCCATCCAGTATACCTGCTCACGTACTTTTATGTACATAATTTATTATATTGTTTACATATATAAGTATGTATTATGTTTTTATCATAACGTATGCATGTTACCACTACCAAAACAGTTGTAACTGAATGTAGTCCGTGAACAGATACCTTGTATCTTGTTCAGCTCTCGGCTGTTGCGGTTGTTATGATATGTATAACCAAGAAGCCTATATTTAGGGGGGAGGCGTCACTGGGCGAGATCATGGCAGCCCACAATGTCAGTTTTTGTCCGCCATTTGGGAGAGTGGCGCGTGCGTCTGTGCATATGTTCTGGCTTGGCGCGCCTCCAGATTGGCGGACTGACCGCTCCATTGACTTACACATTTGCGCCCTGGACCGTTGTCCCGCTTACATTTATCCGGGCGTTAACTAATATCCGGGTGACGTTTCTGCACGTGCGCGTATCTAGGGACTCCCAAATTCACAAACGTATCTAAATTGGGTGCCGGTGTTTCAGAATGAACCAAAAACACTTTTATGTGTACGAAATGTGTTATTCTTGAAAAGGTTGTTACATTATGTTACGGGAACGTATTTTGTACAATTGTATTCGACTGATTTTTTACATCGAGTTATTTGCTTCAAAACCTCGTTCGTGCTTACTTAAATTGTTGACGCCAAACCATACATTTGTATGAAGCTACTGTATTGTGGTAGAATGTTTTACGAACTGCATTAACGTAGACGGTGCATGCACGGGTGCACGTCATTGTGGCAGCTAAGCTCGAGTTGCTGCTTATGTTACTCTGGAATAGAAAATAAAAAGCTATTTTGTTGATGCATTTTGTCATGACAGCCAACCTAAATGATTGTGTGCCGTTTGCAAGAAACAGCAAATCATAGAAACTGGTGATGATGGCAAGATAATAAATCTGATGATGATGGCAAGATAATAAATATGATGATGATGGCAAGATAATAAATCTGGTGATGATGGCAAGATAATAAATATGATTATTGCAAGACAATACATATGGTGATGATGGCAAGATAATAAATCTGATGATGATGGCAAGATAATAAATCTGATGATGATGGCAAGATAATAAATCCGATGATTGCAAGATAATAAGTCTGATGATGATGGCAAGATAATAAGTCTGGTGATGAGGGCAAGATAATAAATCTGATGATTGCAAGATAATACATCTGGTGATGATGGCAAGGTAATACATCTGATGATGATGGCAAGATAATAAATATGTGATGATGGAAAGATAATAAGTATGGTGATGATGGCAAGATAATAAATCTGATGATGATGGCAAGATAATAAGTCTGGTGATGAGGGCAAGATAATAAATCTGATGATTGCAAGATAATACATCTGGTGATGATGGCAAGATAATACATCTGGTGATGATGGCAAGATAATACATCTGATGATGATGGCAAGATAATACATCTGGTGATGATGGCAAGATAATACATCTGGTGATGATGGCAAGATAATACATCTGATGATGATGGCAAGATAATAAATATATGATGATGATGGAAAGATAATAAATATGGTGATTGCAAGATAATACATCTGGTGATGATGGCAAGAAAATAAATCTGATGATGATGGCAAGATAATAAATCTGATGATGATGACAAAATAATAAGTCTGGTGATGATGGCAAGAAAATAAATCTGATGATTGCAAGATAATACATCTGGTGATGATGGCAAGAAAATAAATCTGATGATGATGACAAGATAATAAATCTGGTGATGATGGCAAGATAATAAATTGAATAAGCGAATCAAAGAAACTGCAGCACCATCTAATTTAAACATGGGTTTTTAAAGCGAGGTCATGCTTAACAAATATGTTGTTTTTTGGAAGACATCACTAAGTGGGTAGATGAGGGATCACCAGTAGATATCGTCTACTTAGATTTTCAAAAAGCTTTTGACAAAGTACCACATCAAAGATTACTGCTTAAACTAAAGGCCCATGGCATAGGAAATGGTATAATAAACGGGATAGAAAAATGGCTAATTGACAGAAGACAACATGTGGTAGTTGATGGGGAGGCTTCAAACTGGAAATCAGTATTTAGTGGGGTACCACAGGGATCAGTACTAGGACCTATATTATTCTTAATATATATCAACGATTTGGATGATGAAATAATAAGCAAGATGTTGAAATTTGCAGATGATACAAAAGTGTTTAGAAGGATTAAAAGTGATGGAGATAGACAGCATTTACAAGATGATCTTGACAGGTTGATCAGATGGTCTGAAAAGTGGCAAATGCTGTTCAATTTTGGGAAATGTAAATGCCTCCACACAGGACATGGGAACGAACATGTAGAATGTACAATGGGGGGTACTGTACCAAGTACTACTGTAAAAGAAAAGGACTTATCGTTAACCATTAGTGCTGATATGAAGGTTTCAGAGCAGTGCGGAATTGCAGCTTCAAAGGGAAATCAAATCCTTGGATATATATATATATATTGGAAATATAGCATATAAGGAAAAAGAACTAATAATACCACTGTACAAAACAATAGTGAGGCCTCATTTAGAATATTGTATACAAGCGTGGAGGCCATATTGCAAGGACATCGATATGCTAGAAAGAGTAGAGGAGAGCAACTAAAATGATACAAAAACTGAGGGATCTTAGTTATGAAATTCGCCTAAAAGAACATGGTTTAACAACACTAGAGACCAGGAGATTGAGAGGAGATCAGATAGAAGTGTTTAACATAATAAATGGTTATGAAAATATTTTTGTTTCAGTTAAGAAAGATAGGACTAGAGGACATGAAGTTACATTAGCGAAGGATCAGTGTAGATTAGATATAAGAAAGTTCTCATTTTCACAAAGGACTGTAAATGAATGGAACAGATTATCTGCTGATTGTGTGGGTGCTAGTAGCTTGAATGTTTAAAAATTAAATTGACACATACCTCAGAAGCACGGGATACACATAGATAAAAGGGTTAGACTCTCGATAAGCCAAAGGGCTTCCTTGTCCACCTGCCAGCTAGAGTTAATTCTCTGGGTGGCAATCTTGTTAATGAAAATTAGACATGTAGGTGGGGCAACTGAACCAGATAGCATGATAGAAAGATAGGATTTGGAAGTCGCAAAAAATTTGAGAAATACTAAATCAAAAACAGCTGCAAGTTGTGTGGTGCAGAGTACAGAAAAAATGGCTGTTAAAAGCATGAGGCATGATCAGTTTGGTATGTTTTAACTGTAAGAGTAGATTACAAGGATAACAAGTACATATTGAGACTTGAACAGTTACAAAAAAGATAGAAACAGTTTATTCACTTAAGAAAGAACTAGAACAATGTGTACATTGGATATCAGAAAGTATTAATTTTCACAGAAGAAAATAAGTTAATGTAGAAATTATCTATAGATAGTCTAACGTATACTGATAATGTAAATGCTAACAGCGTGAATATGTTGAAAAACTAAATTGACAAATATCTCAGAAGGATGATGTATACATATATATCAGTGTATGGGCCATATTCAGCTCCAAAATGGTTATATAATAACATTTTTATTTCAGACAATCGATCAGTATATCAATACAAAAATAATACACTGATAAAACCAGTATATCAAAAAATTACACAAAGCTATAGCCCACTGATGCCGAAATTTTGACATACAAAACATGTCACTAGTTACAATGTTTACAGTTGGACGAACGACAGAACAAGATTTTGTTTTTATTTGATCACTTTATTTCTGAGCCCAGCAAACAACAATGAATTGAGAAAAGAATACACAATAACAAAAGTCTGCACACACACACACACACACTTAGACTTGGTCCGGCCGCCCTGCAAGCCCCATCCAAGTGGGGTTATTCACTCACAGACACACATATACTACTAGTGGCAAATATTATGTAGACTCACAGCTGATGCTTTCTGGTGCCACCACATCACGGTTGACGACAATACTGCAGCTCGTACATCACACGTGTTCCTGTATTGCCGTGTACTGCTCCAGCCCACACAACGTGGCATCACAGCCAAAAAGCATGACTAAGAAATTAATCTAAGAATCCGCTTTAAAAATAATCACATAACATACTCCAATGGAGCAGTCTTCTATCCGTCGTTGCAGGTTTCCCAATGCTCTGGTTTCCAAGCACCTCTCTCTCCCACATTCTCCCCCAATTGTCTGCCTTTCCCAGACGTCATTTACTTCTGGAATCGTTCTTGTTTCTATGGCGACTCGTGGTTAGACGAACCCGAATGACTTGGTCTTGATGGCAAGGAGGAGCTTTGTCCTGAGAACGACGCGGGAGGAGTAGAGAGGGATGTAGAGGCGGGAGATGCACGTGTTGGCCGTGGGTAGGTGGTTGTCATCAGCCGGGCGTACCGTGATACTGGGCATGGGCTGGAAGCCTTCCTCGCTTGCAGGCAGGGCTGGGCTCGACATCCAGAAGTACACCTAAAATAATAATATAATAATAACTTTATTTTTGCACTAAAATCACAGCAGTATTTACTAACAATAAATTAATACATCACAGGATAAATATAAACATGTAAAAAATGGGCCAAGTGGCCCTGAAGTCCTTTGGACTAATACATCTATATGTGACTCCCGGCTGACCAAATGAGTGATAAGTCAGAAAAATGGTAACATTGTTTTCTTACATCCTTGTAAAGGTTTGGTAGGGTGCTTTACACGGTTTCAAAAAATATGACTGCTACAAAAATTGGCAAAGTTATGTAGCATTGAACATGATAGGGTTCAAAAATTGAAAATGAAGAAAATGGCTGTTGAAGTTTTACATTATATATGCAAATGGATTGCATGGAAATATTACATGCACAACATTCAAATGTGGCACACAGTATGTAATATGTATGTTATGTTGCAATGATACACTGGAAGTATAAATGTGCTGCTACAAAAACTTATCAAGTTATGCCAGATTATGTCTTCATGTGTAAAACTAAGAGGACAGATTATTTGAGAGCAAAAGTTAGACTCACTGTTTGACACAGTTTAAAACCTACAGGCAACTGTCCAGTTTAACAGGAGTCTAGTGGCTTAATGCTGTCTGTTGACACAAGCTACTGCCAGTGACCAATTACACATTAGTCACAGTTTCCATCAAACAATAGCAGGCAGAGAATCTTAGCTCCACAGCTGGGTGTAATACCATGATTCATGGTCAAGTAGATTAGCTCAATGCACCAAATAAGACAATACACAACACTGTGAGTGACAGTGTCCAGAATGAGGCCTAAGCAGTGTCATCATTGCTGAATAGATCAATTAAACCTGCCAAGTGGGTGACATTCTGCACAAGTGTTCATTAATCCTTAGTGATTGTTCAGAACACCAGACTGACCACATACCTAAACAAAGCGAATGTAATAAGTGAAGAACAGGCAGTGTTCAAATAGGGATATTGGTTGAATTGTATTTGTCTCGACGCAAAAGGCTTTATTGTGCCTTCATCGATTATAAGAAAGCATTTGATTTAGTAGACCGGTCCTCCCTGTGGTCTAAGATAATTTCATGCGGTATTAATGGTATTGTGTTGAAAGTTGTATACAACATATACAAAAATGCTAAATCATGTATAAATTAGGGCCAGGCTGTGTCAGCCTTCTTCTCATGTGATGTATAGCAAGTATGGCAAGGAGAAAACTTGTGTCCTTTGTTATTTGCTATTTACCTGAATCATTTTGAACACTGTTAGTCACAATTATAACAGACTTGACATGGCAGCTGGTGAAATTTACAACAACCTTAGGGATGATGATGTAGAAAATGTATGTTCTACTATATGCTGATGACACTAGAATGATTCAATCAAATACAGATTTCTTGCTTGTGTATAGCGGAACTATGTCAACTCTTCTAATGGTTGACATTTGGTTGTTTCAGGTGTCAACTATATTGTGAATCTGTAATTATTAGTCTATATTGATACAATTGATTTACACAGTACCATGTCTACACAAGGCATGGCAAGCGTAAACAGAACAGTAGAATGCATTTGATATCAATAAAGTGTAGGATATTTCACTCTATAGTTGTCCAGAATATAAATTTTCTAGTCATTTGCAAAAGTTTAAGACCAGGCACGATTTTTAAGCATTTTATGGTATGGCATTAGACTGCATCAGATAATGTCTGGATTGCATCATCCTATTTGGGCCTTGAAGCAATACGCCTAGTCAGTAATTCCAGGTCATTTGTTTGCTGCTGTCAGTATCGATTAGGTGTTTTTCAGTTTTGTCTTCATCCCTGAAATGGGCAAAAAATCGTCTTTGACAGAGGTTCTAAGGGCACAAATAGTGACTCTACATGGAGAAGGATATACAGAAAGAGACATTAGTGCAAAATTATGTTATTCCAAGACAGCCGTGCACAACGCCACCATCAAATTCAATACTGATGGAACTTTTCATGACAGTAAAAGGAGTGGTCGTCCACGGAAAATTACGCTCAGGGATGACCACGCAATGAGACGCATCGTGATGTGCTCGCCAATGAGTTCATGCCAGAAAATTTTGGCTGCTTTACGCTTAAAAGGTACGGAAATAAGTCTCAGTACTGTTTCGAGACGTCTCAGCAAGGAATTTGGGCTCAAGTCCCGCAAGCGGCCTGGAAGCCATGCCTGACACATGAGATGAAAAAAAGAGACTGGACTTTGCCAGACGACATCGCCAGTGGACTCTCGCGCAGTGGAAGAAAGTGTTGTTCTCAGATGAATCAACCATGCAACAGTTTATACCTCGCAAGAGGCACGTTAGGCGGCCAGTAGGTAAGCGATTTGATGAGAAATATACAGCAGCCACAATTAAACACAACACAACAACGTGAGTAGACAGGATACAAACAACTACTGACCAGATCCTGTCGCTCTATGTTGGTCATCCTCTCGAGCACTGACCAGAACCACTTCTTGAAGCGCTGCACCTTCTCTCCACCTTCTCCTGCCAACAACACCCACAAGGTGAGACGTCAAGCACACACAGTATTCACTTCTATATTATACAACAATACGGTTCTCTGTCCATTTGTTTGTCTATCTGTGGGCCCATATATCCTTAAGTTTTGCATGTGTGGGGCTGAAATTTTGTGTGCGATCTAGCACAGGGTGGTTCTTAGATTTAGATTTTTTCAAAATTTGTCTGGGGTAGAGCTTTTAAGGGTCGCAATTTTATTAGTGGCACTTATGTCCGTTAGATCTACATGTTGTGTGCGAGCTAGCGGGCCCACTAGGGTGGCTCATAGGGTTAGATTTTGTCAAAAGTCGTCTGGGCGATGGTGATCTCGGGGGTCGCTTACATAGAACTGCCTTTTCCATGGGCAACACCAGGTAACTTGGCTAGTACTGTAATACTACAAATCCTGAGAGTCATTCTCTCATAGCTGTTTTTAACGACCAAATATACCTATCCTCTGGGTGAGATAACCTGGTTGTTCATAAGGGCAGAACATTGAATAGTATGTGTCAGAGGGTGCTACATATATACAAATGCAAGGGATGGTTTCACAAAGTATGTTTGACAAATATTACATAACTTTAAACAGTTGCTCGCAGTGCTGTGCATGTCCATTATGACTGTTCAAAGTTACTACTCAGTGAACTGTTGCCACCAGGTGAGTGGAGGGTTACATAGCTTGGAACATTCGTAGAAAGCAAGTGTGTGTGTGACGTAATGTTGTAAACAATCATCAGACGTCCAGTACGAACCCTTAACAAATGGATGGAAAATTATAAAATCAAAGCACTACTTTTCCTTTGTTGGTTCATGTTCAAGTTTGATACATGAGATGGAAAAGGAAAGGTAACTTAACATACATAAGCCAGCTGGATTATAGTTAGATGACCTAATGTTGTGCAGTGCAGTGTTTACAATCTTGACATGTTCATTTCTCAATAATGCAAGTCTGCATATACTGCACCAAATTTGCATCCTAGGTAAAAGTCGAGCACAATAAAAATAACATTATTTCAGTGAGAAGACCTTCCCCAATCATTCATGCACCAGATATTCCCATCGCCCAAGATGTATACAGACCACTCTCGTCATTGAAGGACGTGTAGCCAATGAGACTCTGGACGTTGATGTCGCCTACTCCGTTGAGCAGTAGACGCAGGTCTTCAGCGGTCAAGCCGTCCAGCGAGTCCCGCGGAATCACGTCAAACACTCCCTGCCTCAAGTTCTGGGGGAAACAAACACATCAGCATCACTTTGGACGAGGATATGGTAATGTAACGTCATTGCCATAGACTATTCTCAAACACTGCCTGGGTTGAGAGGTGAAGTGGTCTCATAGTCCAGCTCGGAGTCAGTATTCGCTGTGTCTGTTGTTGTTGTTTACTTTATATGTTTGATTTGATTGTATAGTCACAATCAAATGCCCGTATAAACAAATAATAATCATAATAGCTACATTATATAGATTGTAATGTGCCTCTAAATGGTAACAATTGCCAGATTTATGGTGCAGAGAAATACAGTAACATTATTATTATTACAAATACAACAGCCACGAATAAATACACTAGTTTTATATCAATTGTAATGTATCATAATATTTTACTAATGCCAGAGAGTCTGGAGACACCTTACTCTCCAACCCAAATGCTTCGCCAGACTAAACCTCCCAAACCCTATATCAACAGTGAAGACCCTACTTACCTCAAGTGACTTCTGGCACGCATGCAGCATGCGATGTTCTGCGTACTTCCGCACGTAGTCGTGTACGTTGGACGCATTCACCTCAATGTCCGTGCCATGAGGTATCAGATCAACTTGGTCAGAACCCTGCATACAACAGTCACAGGTCACCACGGGTCAAGACTTTATATAACACAACGGACTCCCAGGGCTGGGTTTGATAACAAACTCCCAGGGCTGGGTTTGATGACAAACTCCCAGAGTTGGGTTTGAAGACAAACTCCCAGTGCTGGGTTTGATGACAAACTCCCAGGGCTGGGTTTGATGACAAACTCCCAGGGCTGGGTTTGATGACAAACTCCCAGGGTTGGGTTTGATGACAAACTCCCAGGGCTGGGTTTTATGACAAACTCCCAGGGTTGGGTTTGATGACAAACTCCCAGGGCTGGGTTTGATGACAAACTCTCAAGGTTGGGTTTGATAACAAATTAGCAGTGTTCATTTTCATTACAAAACACTTTCAGAGCTGAGACTGATTACAAATTCCTAAATACAACTAAGAATGCAAGTACATAACTCTAGTTAAAGTGGAGGTACTACACTTTATATTAGTTGTTTAGACACTTTTCAGTAGAAAGTTTATTGAGCATTCTCATAAAGATACAGTCTGTTAAAACAAATTTTTGTAATCAAGGAGAACTGTTGTAATAATTACAAGACATGACTACAATTATAGGATGGACATTTACGGTTTTCAAGTCATGGTGCATGTTATTGTTATCGCACACAATCATTCATCACAAAAGACAATTCCACCTGTACAAAATACATAAAACTACCACATTCACACCTCCTCAGCAGAGAGATCAATGCTGAAGGTGAGATCCATGGCAGCAAACATGACAGAAGCTTCTTTCGAGTCAGAGTCAACAACAAGTTGTCGAAGACTCTCGTACATGACAGGGTCGAAGAAGGCAAAGTCATGCCAGCCGATCTTACGACCGAGGATATACTTGATGACATGACGGTTGAGGTGGAGGGGACACATCTCATTCTGTAGGAGGCACAGTCCAATGACCCTGAAACACACAAAAGTTTTATGCAGGAGGCGACAGGCCTACATGGGACGCAGCGACGGAGGAACTTCATTAATACGATTTTGTTGCTCCTCTCACTTCAAATTAATTTAGCAAAAAACATAACCTGGTATACACCAAGACATGCTATGCTAAGTTGTTTGTGCAACTTTTCTTGTTATTTTTTTAAAATCATCAGACAATCTGTTAGGGAGCAGTCAAAGTTGTTGATTTTTCAAAAATATCATTTTTAATTGCTGTATAAGTCTCTCAAAACCATACATGACAAAAATATTATTAAGTTACTTGGCTCTAAAAATTCAAGACAGCCACCGTTTCAATGGCAACTAAGTATATATTTTGAAATAAAACTCACTTTTTCTGATCAGATGGTCTTAACTAATATTAATTTGAAGAACCAGGACTTAGACTTGAAAAATTAAAACATTAATTATGTATATTTCTGTACCTTAACTTATTTAATACTCAACCGAGAATCAATTCAAGTGATTCTCAAAACTGGAATCTTAACATGAATGCACAATATAATTAATCAGTTGTTTCTGTGTTGATGATGTCGCCTTTCCTTGCTTCCAAAAACAATTTGACTGACAAATACAGCGTGTTGAAAAAAGTGGACCCAAATAAAACCTATTCCAACAGCACCACAATGATTATATAAACTACGGAAACAAGAGAATGTCACAAATACGGCATAAAGCACCTATAAACATTGCAACGTATATCACACTTGCCAACATTGCAGAATGTCACAATTATGGCAAAAAGTATTTATGAACATTGTTGCAATGTATATAACACCTGCCAACATCGTGGAATGTCACAGGTATGGCCAAAAGCATCTATGAACATTTTAGCAATGTATCACACCTGCCAAAAATGCAGAATGTCACAAATATACAGCCAAAAGCATCTATGAACATTGTTGCAACGTATATCACACCTGCCAACATTGCGGAATGCATTCAGTCGCTCTGGCGTGTTCTTCCCTGGACGAGGCGAGTAATAGCCACGTTTCCCAGGCTGCCAAAAGAGGGGGCTGTTGTCAACGAACTCGTCATCTTCATCGGGTGTCTCTGCACTCTTACCACCAGGTGTTGTTGCTTTCTTATTCTTGTCCGATGATGACGACAAATTGAAAATGTCGAGATCGAGTATGACATCGGCACTGAGCTCTCTGTAAGGGAACATATGGGGATTAGTCTTGGTGTAAAAAGAGAAACAATCTTGTTATTTTACCACACAAGGAATGATTTGTGTATAAACTGACCAAGGTGTCACAAGATCTACTTGGCAAAGAACAACGCTTTGGCTACTATTATCATCTCACTTAGTTGATTACATGGTTCCTGTTTCACATGAGCATGGTGAAACACATGAACGCACATGAACACACAAGCATGCACGCAAGCACACTCGTGTGCACACACACACAAGCATATATGCACGCACACATGCATTCATACATCCACGCACACAGACTAGCTTGCACACACTCATACATGAACATGTCGTACACCAGGATATTTGTATTTTCCGCACATGTAACATGATGTTTGTGGCCTTTTGGTGCCACAAAGTAGACACTGAGTCAGTTGACTGGACAGCCCTGGCATGACTCACCGGCCATGTGACATGATAATGTCGACCGCCTCATCCACCCATTGCCGTAGCGACTCCTCGGACGTGAGCAGGATAAGGAGTTGAGCTGGAGGCAATTCCAACAACATGCCCGTGATCTTGGCTGCCAGAGACTGCAGAAACAACAACGTACAACACTTACAGGTCATTATTCAGACACTGCTGCAGAGAACTGCTGAGGTAATACTTCCTTTCTCATGTACACATTGCAGTAATTACACTAGCTATCAACAATCTCCTCTCAACAAACTATTTGGAGCATGAGGGCCTGTGAATATTGAATCATGACGAATATTTTGATAAAGCAGATTTTGCAAGTGATACAGACAGTGACAGATGTAAATTCTTTGTCGAATGAGATTGAGAGACTGTTATCGACTATTACTACTACTACTACTACTACTGCTACTACTACTACATGTACTACTACTGCTGCAAAGCTTCTTTTAAGAAGGCCTACACTCTTCTAGAAACCTCTCTCCACCATTACATGTCAACCTCTAACAACATGGATACATAGTTCTCTAAATGATTACTTCTGCACGTGTCTGTATGATTCACAACTACTTTGCAATCCCAGTCTTGAGAATATCTCTGCATTATTACTTGCAGGGTTTCCGCCCCCCCAAATTATTTGGGTACAGAGTTAGTCAATTGTAAGCCCGGGTACGGTTCGCTGATGGGTGGGGGGTGTGGGGGCCCTCCCCCAGAAAAAATTGGATTTCTAGATGCTCGGAGAAGTGATTTCCCGGCAATTGGAGTCGGGCATCCCTCCCGGCTCATGGTGATCATTTCCATGTTTCGTAGGAGAATTAATAATAAATGTAACAGTCAGCAGGAAAATTGTAAACTGTAGTATAGTATCTTGTTGGGTTATTTTTCTTCACCAAGAAACAATGAATACTCGAAAACATCGTGAAAAATGTACAGCCATGACAGCACCCCGTATTCTTTACACTAAGCCTACCAATATACCGGTACGCCATGTTCTATCTTGAGGTGAAGGCTTCAATCCCGCAGTGAATACCACGTTTAGCCAATCACAGAATAGTTAGCATAAAAGTGTTGGCACGGGCTCATTCTTCACCTTTAAAAACATCATCAAGTAGGAGTTTCATTGCACAGAATATTAAACAAAATTTTTTAATCTGAATTTATTTTGGGTACGTATCTGTACCATATAATTTTTTTTGGGTACATAATTATACCCTTTTACCCTGTTGGCGGAAACACTGACTTGGCACCTTCTCCCTGGTACAATTTCTTCTCGATCTACACTTACAAACACATCCCTTTCAATGTTATATACTCTTCTCTATCATTACTTGGCACCTTCTCCCTGCTTGTGAACTCCCCCCATCTACACTTACAAACACATCCCTTTCAATCTTAGATACTCTTCTGTATTATTACTTGGCACCTTCTCCCTGCTACTACTTGTGAACTCCCCCCATCTACACTTACAAACACATCCCTTTCAATCTTAGATACTCTTCTCTATCATTATTTGGCACCTTCTCCCTGCTTGTGAACTCCCTCCATCTACACTTATAAACACATCCTTTTCAATCTTAGATACTCTTCTCTATCGTTACTTGGCACCTTCTCCCTGCTTGTGAACTCCCCCCATCTACACTTACAAACACATCCCTTTCAATCTTAGATACTCTTCTCTATCATTACTTGGCACCTTCTCCCTGCTTGTGAACTCCCCCCATCTACACTTATAAACACATCCTTTTCAATCTTAGATACTCTTCTGTATTATTACTTGGCACCTTCTCCCTGCTACTACTTGTGAACTCCCCCCATCTACACTTACAAACACATCCCTTTCAATCTTAGATACTCTTCTCCATCATTACCAATGTCCTCTGGATAAGCCAAACCTGCAGGGATCCATGGATATACTTCTACTTATCAGAGGTTTCACTCATCAGGATCTGTGTTTTGTTTTGTACGTTGTCATCAGTTAACTTTGCGCTTTCCCTATTGACACACTGAAGTATGCACAAATAAGGCAGTGTGAGAAAGAAATGTTGATGTGTAAGAGTGAATCTAAAAGCTAAATGAAAAGATCACTTCACCAATACGGTAATAGTGTTGTGCGGGCAGATAGAATTTAATTGTTTAGTACCGGTACTAGAGACTAAAAAAATTCAAATCAAATGGACTTAACTGAAATTTTTACTTAATACAAGTTGACTAATGCGGATTATTTGATACCATATTAGACACTAAGCCTTCCGGGACCGAGGAAAAAGAGTCAACTTAACCGAGTTCGAGTTATGTGGAGTGAACTGTATTTCTTGCATTACATTATTACTGGAATAATTCACTCTAATGTTACTGATGACCCTCCCAAATGACCACTGCTTGTTAGTATGACAGTTACCGGTTGCAGCATCTGTACTTTAGGATACAGTCTCTCCCCCAGCTGGCGCCTCTGTGCACTCAGCGGGTCGGCGGTGCTCGCAGTCCCGTCACTTGCGCCAGCAGCAGTGGCGCCACCAGTGGGACTTGCAGTGTTAGCGCCGCTTTCGCTGGCGCCCTCTGACATGTAGAAGGGCGCGGTGTCGTAGGAGAGGGTGCGGCGAGTGTCACGGTCACGACTCTTCTGTCGCTGCAGTCGTTGTCGCTCTCGCTCTCGATACCGTAGCTTCTGGATCAGGTCTGCACAACAACATACAGCACTATAGCAACACATCTCTTCACTGTGTTATGTCGTAGAGTCAGTTCACAACAACATACAGCACCATAGCAACACATCTCTTCATTGTGTATGTCGTAGAGTCAGTTCACAACAACATACAGCACCATAGCAACACATCTTCTCATTGTGTACGTTGTTGAGTCAGTTCACAACAACATACAGCACCATAGCAACACATCTCCTCATTGTGTACGTTGTTGAGTCAGTTCACAACAACATACAGCACCATAGCAACACATCTCCTCACTGTGTATGTCGTTGAGTCAGTTCACAACAACATACAGCACCATAGCAACACATCTCCTCACTGTGTATGTCGTTGAGTCAGTTCACAACAAAATACAGCACCATAGCAACACATCTCCTCACTGTGTATGTCGTTGAGTCAGTTCACAACAACATACAGCACCATAGCAACACATCTCCTCACTGTGTATGTCGTTGAGTCAGTTCACAACAACATACAGCACCATAGCAACACATCTCCTCACTGTGTATGTCGTTGAGTCAGTTCACAACAACATACAGCACCATAGCAACACATCTCCTCACTGTGTATGTCGTTGAGTCAGTTCACAACTACATACAGCACCATAGCAACACATCTCCTCACTGTGTATGTCGTTGAGTCAGTTCACAACAACATACAGCACCATAGCAACACATCTCCTCACTGTGTATGTCGTTGAGTCAGTTCACAACAACATACAGCACCATAGCAACACATCTCCTCACTGTGTATGTCGTTGAGTCAGTTCACAACAACATACAGCACCATAGCAACACATCTCCTCACTGTGTATGTCGTTGAGTCAGTTCACAACAACATACAGCACCATAGCAACACATCTCCTCACTGTGTATGTCGTTGAGTCAGTTCACAACAACATACAGCACCATAGCAACACATCTCCTCACTGTGTACGTCGTCGAGTCGGTTCACAAAGTCGCCAAAGCGTAAATCATTGCATACACAGTCCTCCTCTCGCCTCGTTCGTCACCACGTCCATCACAATGGCAAACAGCAGTGGGCTGAATACTGAGCCCTGGTGCACCCCACCTTCACCTCAACGCTGGTGCTGTCTCCATGCCCCGTCCTCATCACGGTGCTCGCCTCACTGTACAACGTCATCACTGCCTTCACCAGCCACTCCTCCACACCCGATTTTCTCATGGCCCATCTCATCACCTTCCGTGGTACCCTGTCAAACGCCTTTTCCAGGTCAACAAAGGCTAGGTAGAGCTTCTTCTTCTTGGCCAGGTGTTTCTCCTGCATTTGTCGCACGATGAAGATGTCATCTGTCGTCCCTTTCCCTGGCATAAAGCCAAACTGCATCTCATTGATCTGCACCTGCTCTCTCATTCTCACCCCTAGCACTCTCTTCATGCTCCAGGAGCTTGATGGCCCTGAAAGAACCACCCTCTAGGGAATCGCCCTTCCCTTTGAATAGAGGGACTAGGATGCTGTTTTTCCAGTCGGCGGGAATGCGGCCCTCTGCCACGATGTTGTTGCATAGGTTAGTCAACATTCCACACCCTTGTCGCCTGCTGCCTTCATCATTTCTGAGGCAACACCAGATGGACCCGCTGCCTTCCCTGTCTTAGTGTGCTTCAACGGCTTTGATACTTCCTCTTCTGTGATGCGGCAGCTCGGCCCCTCCACCACGTCACACTCCACCTTCTCATCACAGGCATTCTCGACATTCAGCAGCTTCTCTATGTACTTTTTCCACACCTCCTTCATTCCTTTACTATCTGTCACGATCTTTCCGAAATCATCCTTCACACAGCTTGTGCTGGTCACATCCCGCCTTTCTTTCACCATCTGTTTCGCAATCCTGAAGAACTGCCGTTTTCCCTCCTCGCTTGCCAGTTCCTCCACAAACTCCTGCCTTTCGGCATCTTGTGCCAGCCACACCGATCTCCAAGCCGCGTGTTTCACGTCGAGGTACGCCAATCTGTCCTCCTCCACCTTCGTCCTTTTCCACCTTCTGAAGTAGCTCCTCTTCTCATCGACCACCCTTTTCACCTCGTTGTTCCACCACCACGTCTCCTTGTGCCTAGGTGCACCTTTTGACCATCCGCAGACCTCCTCTGTGGCCTTGAGCCATATCTTCTTCATCGTTTTCCATCTCCCATCCACGCCCTTCATTTCAGCTGCTTCCTCAGCCAAGTGACTACCTTCTCTCGGAACTCATTCCTTTCTCTTCAAAAAGCTTCCACACTCTGAGCCTTGGCACATGTTTATTCTTAATGCGTCTAACGCTGCCCAGGGTCATGTCTCCGACAACGAGACGGTGCTGCGAAACACACTTCTCACCAGCAATCACCTTCACGTTCCTCACCAGTCGATCTGACTTCTGTGACCGCCGGACTGTCGGTCTATTCACAGACGTATAACTGAAATTGGACGGCCGTTTCCAATCTAGAAAAGTAGCACACTACAGGAATGTGCAGTACTAGTGGTAGAACCAACCAAAATTTCAACTTCAAAATATCTAAAAAGTAATTAAACCATTTATTAGAACACATTAACCTGAGTTCTCCTGCAAAATGTTATTGCAATATCTTTAATAGTTTCTGAGAAAATAAGGGTTGAAAATGCCTCAAAACGGTATATTTTGACATATTTAACGATTCGCCATGTTTACACCCCCATAGATTTGTAAAATGAAGACTTAGAACACCATAATTTGCAGTAATTATTACCATCAGTACCTAGTTTGTGTATAATTTTTTAGCTTGCACAGGACTATACTTAAATCAGATACAGAACCCTGAAAATACAAAAATCTTCAATTTTGACAAGCGTTGAATGAGAAAATTTTACATCGCAGCACATCCCACCTGAAAACGGCCATATCTCATTCATTTTTCATCATACAGAAATATGTCAAGTATCCAAATGATCAGGATAACACAGATTCAATTTTGACATGCAAAATAGCATTGTCAAACATACCTACTTCAGGGTGACTGTTCAAACCTAAGGATGACAGTTTGATAAAAATACTGTTTAATTTTATCCCGATACTCTGCTATTTAGACCGATTTCTAGTGGTTGTAGAAACCTTTCAGGAGAGTTGGTGAGCTGCAATCTTACATGTAGCAAGATTGCAGAAAATGTCTTGTTTAAGTTCTCATTTTGCCCCTACCACCCTCCCCCAGAGTGGAAATAACAAAGAGATGAACTATGATAAAACTTTATTTGTTCACAAGGTACATATACATACCATGCATTTTAACTTTAAAACACTTAAACAGTAACAATTAATGACATAATACTGATTGAATTTGGAATTAATAGCTGCAACATGTATTGCAAAACATCTGAATATAGAATATACCCTAAGATACATCTATGCAAAATTAGAGAAATAGCTGCTGAACGGTTTCTGAGATATGGCAGCTAACGGCGCACGGCAGGCCGCCATGGACGACGCACGGCGGCACAGCGGAACGCCGTGGACGACGCACAGCGGACGGTTAGATCGTTAGATTTGCAAGACATACGAAAATTAAATACAAAAAGATAATTCGATCAAACACTAAATAAAGGAAATGCCACAGTTAGACACCTGTTAGACAGAGAATATCAGAATCCTTCATCGTTGAAGTTCGACGACAGCAGAGCCGGCTGCCATCATTGGCTACGCCCGATCCGGTCGATCGCGCGACAGACGTTTCGGCCTCCAACTTTCACGTAGATACGCGTCACAGTATGAATTTATACTTAAAAACAGTGAACGCCACAAAAAATACTAACGCTCACCTTTCATTTGCTATAATTCTGAGTGATTTTTATCGCTAGTTCGTCTACAACAGAGCCAGAAACAACTCCATCTACTTCTATCCCATAATTAGAAAAGGAATCCTTTGGCGATCCCCACATAAAACCCACCAATGAAATCGTCGGAATCCGGGCTTTCCGATGACTTTGTTTCTATAATTATACACACAGACATTGAAACGCGCGAAAAGTATTTTTAGAAGCCATTCTCAGCGTACCGCACAAACGGCTTCACGGACGCGATTCACACTTGCAAAAACCAGCCAACACCATTTGTCTCCCAGCGCCTGGCGCATGTAAATACTTTATTCAATGAACAACAAAACACCACATTCTGAAATATAAGATAACAAACTTTATTGCAGTATAAGTCTTGATGTAATATTCTCACATTTACTGAGAGAAATGCGGGTTGGAAATCAGATAAAATCGGCTGACACCAGCTCTGTTAGCCACTGCTAGTGTGTGTGTGGGCCTACCTAGTTCTAGTGACATCATTCCATGATACACTGTAAAGTTTTTAACACTGCACAGTATAATAATAACAGCAGGGAAACAATATTTGAAAGAAAACAAAGCCAAACAAGTGTCACTTACTGTATTGCAAATTCTTTGCACCAATCAGAACATTTTCAAGGTTTGGCAGTTTCTCAGGGGAAAGTACCACCTAGTGGGAAGAAAAACATAACTGTGAACATGTCACTGTCAAGTAATGAGCTGGCTGTAGTCTGCTTTGTATACTCATTGAACAATTGAGAGATATTTACATTGGCTAACTAGAATTTAATTGTTTCTATTAACAAAATATACAACATGTTTAACCATACAAAATACTGTTCAACACAAGTTGGACACAATCTCTACATATGTTTTTATGTATATTAAATAATTTATTAAATTTATATACTCAAACACAAATACTAATGATGCTATTATATATAGAATATGGGGATGAGCTGCCAGACAAAGTCAAACATTTTTTAACCCATAAGATACTGTACAGTTTGGACAAAAAATACCACTAATTATGCAAGTGTAAAATAATCCTATTTACTGCTGCAAGGGTTTACCGTTTGTGTTCAAGGGTCCTCAGGACCCCCAGTCTTCTTCTGAGGGGGTCCCAAGCCTGTATTGAGGATCCCACTTATTGCTCTTTTTTAATTGTATGTATTGTTTTCTAAATATCACAACTTATACAACCCATGTAAACCTGGTTATTATTATTATTAGTTTGATACTAACAAGAAAACAAGAACTTAACAAAATAACATGCCTTGTTACAGTATATCATTTTATTTTTTGATATTTTTCCTTGATAATCGATGTAGTTTTGTAAGTTAGAGCAGCCTTCATCACTTATTAGAGGGTGTGCTAGCCTGCTAGATTCCGTGGCTTGCGTGCAAATATCACATTGCGAGATCTCCTAAGGCAAAGCTAAGGATATTAAGGAAGCCACAAGTAAATTTGGAAGGCTCCTGACTTTGTTTTGGTGGTGGGAAACCTGACCGTGGTGATGACAGTAGCATTGGAATAGCCAATAGGCAGCAGATGGAACTGCACATTACTTTGTGGACACTTAATTGTGGCATTGTGTAGAATCTGGACCCCCCCGTGTCGGCATTATGACAGTTGTGCCTAAATATTAGACTTCAGTGCGTTTATTCCATCATGCCACATTGCTTCAAGAAAATAATGTCCCAAATGGCGCTCTCTCCGGTTTGAATCAGCGTGCGCCGCTACGGTCGCAGGTTACTGCACGGTTAAATCGCCTGTTGACACAAACCGGAGCACTATTTGGACTTCAAAAGTGCCCTCGAATAAATATTTTATAACAATGTACTGTATATGGGAAACAATGTGTAATGATGGCATAAACACACTGATGTAACAAATCTGTTCGATTGTTGAACAACTGACTGGCGCGATCTGTCCCGCAAATGATTTGACAAATGCTGTGTTAGAGTTGATTAATGATTTAAAGCTATAAGTACGCTCACAATTGGCTTAACTTCGTCTTTCAATTAATATCAAAATACCAATTTAGAAAGCACATTTACCGTGCCGAACAATATTACGATTCACCAATTCATATGCAGTTGACGAATTAATATTTTGGCGCACCAGTACAGGCAGTAACTTTGCGTTCATCACAATGTTAGCTTGCTGATCTTGCCTGCTAAGCTGTATTAAAACGTATTTAACCCATTCTCAAGCAAGGTGTATTTGTGAATTTCAATTGCACTTTACAAGCCGCCCGGCACTGAAACCAGGCGAACTAGAGCATGACTAGCAGATTGGAAACGATTCATTTGATGTCGGCGCAAAACAAACAATACCTCGATCCACATTTACTGTTCCTAAAGTTAAAATTGACCATAATTATAGTCAAAGAAACTGATACCTTTGATAGCATTGGCAGTGCAGAATAAACCGTCCGTCAACTAGTCTTTCAATATACACATGTCGTGCATGGACAAAGACGGGGATAACTTCACACAAAACAATTGACAGTTATTACCGTGTTAATTTAGTTTGTCATAGCGCCCTTTTACCCCTGGCGGCAGAAATTTTGGGTCCACGACCGACCGCGTTATAACCGAATCCGCGTTATAATGGGGCACGTTATAACGAGGCGCGACTGTATAGAGTATTGTAAACATAAAGATTCTGAAATTGAAATAAATTTTAGCCATGACATTTTTGTACAATTACTACACATAATCATTATCATTACATAATTGTTTTGTTTGTATAAGCAGATATACAAAGGAGTGTTTCCCAACATGATCCCACCAAGCACTCATGACATCACTACCAACCTGAGCGAAGGCAGTGTAGAAGCTGCGTGCGACCCCGCTGCCCTCCCCTGGCTCGTCCTTGAAGGTCACCTTGACCCGGTGTACAGCGAGGGGTGGCCCGGCGGTGTTAGTGCGGCGGTTGTACTGTGTGTTCAGCTGCTTGAAGGTCTGCACCAGCATCAGGTTACGGTCTCTCTCAACCTGTCATAGACCACACGACTTACGACATTTGAATCAGTGTCACATTGCGTCCAACATGTGAAGCATATTCTCATATAACTGCTAAATTGTGAAGCACATTGTTTAAACTATGATGCAGCAGTGACCTGTCATTAAAATGGATCAAGTACAAGTGAAACCTGAACAGCACAAGGACTCTCAGAAGGCAATCAGGTCAGTCCCCGAAATCATAACTGCAACATTTCTGTCCCACTTGGTAAATAATCATATATATCTCTCTCTCTCTAGAGGGAAACAACAATTGAATACAACATTGACCAGTTTGTGTTTTTATCATTAGGCGGACACTTGTCTAAGGCTCTTAGCTTTACTAGGAACCATTTTTGGAGTATTTTCTTGCAATTTTATTTTGTGATGCTCGAATTTATGGCCAAATATATCTCTCTCTATAAGTAAATCACAATACAATGTTGCAACAAAATCTCAATTACATTTCAGGCTGTAACTGTACACATCTATACCACCCAATGACTACCACCTACGAGGCTATCAGTGCCAACTATAACCAGCTGCAGTTCCCTCCGTCAGGTCGTAACGAGTCTACACAACAAGTGCTGCCCCCTACCTCGAGTGTGAGGTCACGCTGCTGTGGGTTGCGGATCTTCTCCATCTCGCGTCTGAACTTACTCTCCTTGACAGGAAAGCCGCCCAGCTCACTGATCACAGAGCCTGACTCCATGCCCACGTCATCACAGAACACACGCCCAAACAGGTCCAGGGCAAAGCGCCACCGACCCAGCAGGATGTCATGTGACACCAGCTGACCAATCATGTATTGGTTCCTAAATAAAACGTCAGTGGTGTATTCACGGTGCACTACATGAAGTTAACTAGAAAAATGAGGTCACACAAAAGACAATATAACATAACATAATCTATACTGCTTCTAGAAGAATTCGTTTTACAAGCAAAGAAGACAACCTAACACGGGAAAATACTAAACACTAAATATGGGATGCAGTGGTTTCATGATTAGAGAGCTGCACTGTCAGTTGAGTGGATCGGTTTCAAATTCACCTACGGCTTCAAAATATGAGTAATTTTGTTCACTCCACGCTGGCTGAGTCTTTTGGCAGTGACACAGGACGTCACTGATTCCTTTTATCTCATGTCTCTTCCAGGGATAGTGAAAAACCCCACACATAGGGGAAATGTGTAATCTGTCATGGATTCACTCTCTCTAATACCGTGCAATATACACCCTCTCGCACACAGTGCAATATTCCACCTCTCTCACCCATTCTGGCACAGTGCAATATTCATCCTCTCTCACCCTTTCTGGCACAGCGCAATATTTATCCTCTCTCACCCTTTCTGGCACAGTGCAATACTCATCCTCTCTCACCCTTTCTAGGACAGTGCAATATTCATCCTCTCTCACCCTTTCTAGCAAACTGCAATATTCATCCTCTCTCACCCTTTCAAGCACAGTGCAATATTCACCCTCTCTCACCCTTTCTAGCACAGTGCAATATCCATCCTCTCACCCTTTCTAGCACAGTGCAATATTCACCCTCTCTCACCCTTTCTAGGACAGTGCAATATTCATCCTCTCTCACCCTTTGTAGCACAGTGCAATATTCATCCTCTCTCATCCTTTCCAACACAGTGCAATATTCTTCCTCTCTCACCCTTTCTAGCACAGTGCAATATTCACCCTCTCTCACTGTTTCTAGCACAGTGCAATATTCACCCTCTCTCACTGTTTCTAGCACAGTGCAATATTCACCCTCTCTCACCCTTTCTAGCACAGTGCAATATTCATCCTCTCTCACCCTTTCTAGCACAGTGCAATATTCACCCTCTCTTACTATTTCTAGCACAGTGCAATATTCACTCTCTCTCACCCTTTCTAGCACAGTGCAATATTCACCCTCTCTAACCCTTTCTAGCAAAGTGCAATATTCACCCTCTTTCACTGTTTCTAACAGACTAACATAATATTGCAATAATGTCCCAGGCTGGAAAATGTACTATATACAGTGTGTTATAACAAAAGAAATTGCTTATCATCTAAAAAGCAATTTAACTGACTGGAAGCACTTACTGTTTGACTGCAGCAGCTGGCGACACAAGAGGCTGTACGTGCGACGTTTCTACGACTACAGTATTTGATACATTTTCATTGGCTCCCACAAGGTCGAGAGGACTTGCATCATCCGTTGCAACAACAGTTGGTGTCCCAGTAACACTGAAACCAGGTTAAAATGTCATTACATTTACAGCTGCTGTGCCTAAATCAGACTCACTAAGAGCAGATGTTGTATCAAGAATCAAGAATTACAACAAAACTAAAAATCTTTTGTACTATATTGTGAGTTTGTAATTATTAATCAAATGTTTTTTATGAATCATAGTTACAGATCATTAAGGTTTATGATGGAAGTAAAATGTTGACATGTTTAATGGAGACTATGCGAAGTGAAGATACACCTGGAAATAAGAAAGTAGGCAAAATGTGAACATTTTGCATTTTGGGGGACCTGAGGTGCCCTTAGAATGATTCAATAAATCCAGATTTCTTGTGTATAGTGGCACTACCACATGAAATGTCCAGTGAAAAGGTTACTGTTTTGAAAAAATAGGCAAAATGTGAAAATTTACCAGTTTGGGGATTGGGGGGCTGTTAGAATAATTCAATCAAATACAGATTTCTCGTGCATAGTACCCAACGATGTCTATACAAATTAGAGAAAAAAGTTGCTGAACGGTTTCTGAGATATGGCAGCTATCGGCGCACAGTGGAGTGATGGTATAAGTCTGTTGGACCTTTGGCCCAAAGGACTAAAAATTAACCTTTTATCCTGCTACTAGATAATTACTGAATGGATGTATGCCCTACGTCCAGTGAGACAAATGTAGCCAGACATGTTAGCTACCAAATAACATAAAAATTAATCAAATCTCTTGAGAATTTTAATTTTTATGATTTTTTCCAATATAAAATAGGCCGATTCTAGCAGCCCAATGACTGCCACTTTCACTATGAGCGTACAGCCGCGGCACCACCCGGACAAACATCACGCTGCCAAGTTGTGGAATTTTTACCTCAAAAAGCATCCAAAGTCGTTCTAACTATCTGAACTAGTATAATAACCTTATTCATGAATACTGTCAGGCATTTTGTCAAAATATTGACACGTAACTTGAGATAGTCCGAAGTAAAGTTTCGAAGTGAATAATTCTCTGCAACGATATCCGCCATTTTGTTGTTTACTACAGCTCCGGAGGGCCGGGGGCGGGGTGCCTGAAATGATTTGTTCTGATTCACTGAATTACCATAGCGTCACATGTTTTGTTGGCCAGACCAACTGCTCATGACTAATTATATACCATCTTGAAAAAAATCGGCAAGAGGTGCCCTTAGTATGATTCAGTCAAATACAGATTTAAATACAAAATCAGAGAAAAGTTACTGAAGAGTTTTGTTTAAAATAGGCAAAACATGAAAATTTACCAGTTTGGGGGGCCCTGGGGAGGTTAGAATGATTCAATCATATACATATTTCTTGTGCATAGTAGAAGTAGCCTACGATGTCTATGCAAAATTAGAGAAAAGGCTGCTAAACAGTTTCTGAGATATGGCGGCTAATGGCGGACGCAGAGTGATGGCATAAGTCCGTTGGACCTTCGGCCCAAAGGACTAAAAACAACAGCTGCTTCATCTAGGAGGCATGGATAATTTATAATAAGTAATTTAGGAATGTCCCTAAAAAGGAATGTCAACATCACATAGCTGTCCCATTATGTACAATCCAGCAGTTATGCAACACATGAACATGCAGATCGTTGGGACAGAATCAAGTTCATAAATAGATCTCTTTTACAAAGAAATAATGGCTAAATTCTACCTAAACAGAGTGGACAATGTTTTAACCTTTCTCACTGTGTACGTAATGAGACATTTTTGCCGAGGCAGGTCATATTTTAGAAAAATCGGACAGAAAACATTTAAAATGTGCCTGCACACTTCTCAGTGTCCATTTTGCTGTAAATTCGTCCTCGTTGCAGTAAATCGTTTGCGCTACATCCTGGTACCCATGATGTTGTATGATGGTGAAGAAATTTTTTCTATTGGAACAAATTCTTTTGAGGTATGGAACTGATAAATGGACATGAAAAGGGTGCCTTTCATTAGCAGACAATGAGACACTGACTGGAAGTGTTGCCACTCACCTAGGTGGTGTGGTAGTTGCGGGTGTGACAGACGGTTCCCTCAAGTCGTCTCCTGTCTCCTCTGTCTTCCCTCCTTCCGTCCCCGGCACAGCCGTCGCCTTCATCGTGCCACTAGGGTGCAGCACCATAGACTGGGCGGTGCTAGCATGAACTATGACACTGGCCTGGGTACACTGTTTCTCGACCTCTACTTCGTGTGTGCCTGGTTCGGCTGTCCCCCTTACGGCAGCATCTGCTGGCGGGGCCACAGTCCCAGTGGCGACGCCTGCCCCAGTCCTCACAGCGGGCTCAACACTGCCACCAGGTGGCACTGCAGACGTCACCATCACATCGAGGTCAGAGTTCACTGCAGTGCTTCTGGCGCCCTCGGGCGTTGGGGCGACGACCTGACCACTCGGGCGCACAATAACAGTCGTGTTTGTCGGTGCTGCATTCGGGCCGCTTGTCTCAGTCGGTGGTGCCCCCTGACTGACGGAACATACCGGTGCTTCGGTGGCAGTCATCCCAATGCTGTAGCCTGCCTGGCTAGTGAGCCCTGCGGCTGCTCGAGTAGACAGGGCGAGGTGCGTGGGGAGGCGATCGAACGGGGTGGGGGTGGGCAGGAAGGGTGACTTGTCTGCCATGTCAGTCAGTGGGATGGTGTGTTTCGGAACACCAAACAGCTCCTCCTTACGGGCGTTTGGCTGCAGCAGCTGAGGACGCTCGGCCATTGGGATGGCGTCAACCAGTGGCACATGGAAGGGGTCGGGGGGAACACAACCCAAGAATGTTGTTGAATCCGTGCGCTGGAAGAACGGGTGTTTCCGTCCGGTGCCTTTCCCTGCACCCCCCACCTCCGACTCCCCGTCCATGCTATCTGTCTCCATGGCAACGCTCTGGTTGACTGGGTCATCATCGGCGTCGTCGTGAATCGTGTCATCGTTGTCGACCCATGACTGCACGGAGCCTGTGTCTCTGATGATGTCGGAGTCTACATCGGTGCCACTACGCATGTAGTATATCAAGGCATCGAGGACATAGGCGATGTGACGTAGCGACGCTATGTCGAGCACAGGCAGCGAGTCACCATGCTCAGAATTGTGGGAACGCATCAGCGACAGGGCGTACGTGAGGAAGTCTCGCCGCGCTGAATTGCCATCAAATCCTGTGAAAATTAAGAACTTCTATTAGTTTGAGTTATCATACTAGTTGGTCCTGCCAGTGGAGGTATTAAATGTCAGTGCTGATGTCCACTTAATGTTCACAAACATAATGTTAAAAATAGGATTCTCAAAGAAAGTCAGCAGTGTTTTATCTAGGTGGATATACACATGATCGTGCATGTATGGGATAACACACAGCAGAAATAATCTGTGTAAAAATCCGTCCATTAGTGGCCAATTAATAAGACCCTGACGTGTGTGATTACGTTTAAATTAATTTTGCTGAAGGATGTATTTACTGTGTGCAAATGACTAATGACCAATTTCTCATAAACTCAAACATACATTGGCCCAAATGTGTGCAGGACGAGTGCTACACTGGCAGCTGCCAAACTAATTCCAATAATGGAGCAAAGTGCTATGGATGTTTGTCTAGGTTACACTAGTGCAACAGAAGACACATCATTATTACTACCACATACCTTGTAGCAACATAGATATCAATAAAGAATACATGGAATACATATAGATTAAAGTAGTTGGGAGCAAACTGAGATGGGCAGGACATGTGCAGAGAACGACCGAGACAAGACTGACAAAAAGAACACAGAAATCAAAAGAGGATGATATATGCAGAAGAGGAAGAATGATGATGGAGAAACAGTGTCAAGAGATATGTTGGAAGGGCAGGGATGAACAGCCAAGAGTGGTGGACATTTGCAGAAGATTGGGCTAGATGGAGAAGGATCATCTATGGAGTCGAACAGATGTGATGCTGCCCCCCCCACCTGAGTCAAACAGATGTGATGCTGCCCCCCCCCACCTGAGTCGAACAGATGTGATGCTGCCCCCCCCACCTGAGTCAAACATATGTGATGCTGCCCCCCCCCCCCCACCTGAGTCAAACAGATGTGATGCTGCCCCCCCACCTGAGTCAAACAGATGTGATGCTGCCCCCCCACCTGAGTCAAACAGATGTGATGCTGCCCCCCCACCTGAGTCAAACAGATGTGATGCTGCCCCCCCACCTGAGTCAAACAGATGTGATGCTGCCCCCCCCCACCTGAGTCAAACAGATGTGATGCTGCCCCCCCACCTGAGTCAAACAGATGTGATGCCCTCCACCTCACAAGGATACTAATAATTATAAATAATAATACTAACGTTTATTTTATGTAGCGCCATATCCACAACATTCATAGCGCTTTACAGACGACTAATCTAATACACAAGTACTAGAAATAAAACAAATTTAAATATAACAATAAACAAACTGAGATAATAGTGCTGGGTAAACATCAGTAGATTAAGTAAGTTGGTTCAAATGTTAATATAAATCAATTCTCATGGTAAAATAAGTAGTTAACAAGAGGGAATATTGTCCAATCACCTGTGCCTAGTCGTGTGCGTGCGATTCCCCCAGGACATGTCCTGCGTCCTGTCTCCACTGTCTGTAGCAGTCGCTGTTCCTCCCGTGACGTCACGCCGCCTGTGACACCACCGGTTGCCGCGCCACGCTCCCGGGGCTGTGTACGTGTGAATGGTGCATGCATGGGGTGACCGGGGTGGACCGGGTCAGTGACGTCACTCAGCGCAGACCCAAACCGCAGCTGGGCCTCTGTTGAGTCCATGATGGTGATCAGCCAGTCCCACGTTGGCTTGAAGTGGTACTCCAGGTACAGCTACAATGAGAGACACTCGTTAGTCATATTCCCGGTACAGCTAGACTGAGACATGTGAGTCACATCGTCAACTTCAGCACTTGTTAAAGACAGAGGCACTGTCAACTTGAGTACAAGTTGTGGTCACTTTATTTTGTTATAATTATTGCTGCTTTGACATGGACAGACATGATGAATTCGCTTGCATAGTAATTACTAGTAGTAGACATCCTGCAGTCTCGTAAGACTATGGATCTGTGCCCTGGTGTCGAAGATCAGTTGTTGGCTGGGAAGCGTCTGTTGTGGCTGTAGAGGCCAATTCTTGAGTGGCAGTCTTTATTGCATATGCTGCAGTTGAAGGCGCTCTCGGCTGTTCTCAGCCTGGGTGTTTTTACTACCATTGCCTTAATCCGTATGCGAAGACTGTTTAGAAGTAACATGTGTAATTATTGTGTTACAGAATGTCATGCATTATTCCTCTGGAAGCTTAAATTGTGAAATTGATTCAACACTGTTGTGAACCAGAACAAGTCATTTGAGCCTGTCTACACTGTGGCCCCCTTATACCACCACTGACCTGTAGGTCAAGAGACTCCTGGTAGGAGATGTCGAGTACGCGGGGTAGATTGGGGGCGAGGGCGTGGTAGTCCTGCAACATCGTCAACAGATCCGCGATCTGACGGATCAGGATCCCAAACGCCCGGGCCAGTTGGCTCGCAGTCGTTGCCATAGTGACAGCACTGTCCTGATTGGTCTGTATCGCCGTGGGGATCGTGGCTGTGCGGCGCAGGGTCACGGGGTCAACGTAGATGAGACTGGTAGCACCTGCAGGTGGTGGGGAAAACAAACGAACAGGTTCACACTTGAAAGTATGATCATTGTTATCATAAAATAATGTTAAACCAGTTTGAAAATATAGTTTATCTTCATATTTTTAATGTTTTAAATAATATGCTTATATTGCATGTGAAAGGAATATACTTTACAGGTGTCAATAATATACCCATCACATGATACACAGATCCCAATAAACTTGATCCATAGGTATTGGAAATTGTGGACGCAAATGTTTTTAAAACAAGGTTAATATTCACAATAAGATAATTGTCAAATTATATTACAATGATTACGATAAAAATGACCACTTTGTACCTCAAAAAATCTACCTAGTATTAGCAAAAATAGATAAGCGAGCAAAAAATGAACAACTCAAAACACGTCTAAAACATGAAATTCTACGGTCGCTAGCAACCTCATGGCTCGTCCTGTCAACCCGATCTTGGTATCATTTGAAAGGATGCACTTTTTGTTATTCTAGCAACATCTAGATTTCCCGGTGACCGTTCAAAGAACACCAATAAATGGACCTACAATCATGCCGTTTTCGGTGTTCTGTACGGTTCCAAACGATGTTGGCGGCGGGTACTCAGTACACTAATCTTCCGATTGCGGCGCTGTTTTCCTCATTCGCATAGGTTCAGACATGCGCACTTCGCCATTTCTTGATTTCATGTGATAAGCTCCACCCACTTTTAAACCGCGGCGAAACTGATGTGCTTTGATCGCAGCGAAACCGATATATTTCTACGTCGGCGTGACGTCACAATAAAGTACGCCACCCAACGGGTCTAAATTCGTCGCGTTGGTTGGTTGATATACATGATTGTGACGTCACGCCTACTTCACGTATGTCATTTTAGCAGTCGTTTGAAAGTGGGTGGAGCTTATACCATGAAATCTGATAGTGGTGCCTCAATCGGTAGATTGGTGAACTGTGTCGACGAAACAACATGGTTCGCAGTGTCTAAGACACCGGAACGGGCCCGGTTGTAGGTCCATTTTCAGTTAATTTTAGGAATGACTATCAGGAAATCATTTATATGTTTGAATAGCAGAACGCTTAAACTTTCAAACGACGTCAATATTGTTGGGATCCGACGAACCGTAATGGTACTAGCAATCATTAAAAAGGCGTTTTTCGAACGTGTTTGACAGTTGTTTATTTTTCGCTCGCTTATCTATTTTTGGTATTAGGTATGTATGGCTTACAGGGAACAAAACCAGACATTATTTTGCAAGTAAATCTCTTGTATTCGCTGACCTGTTGTCGTGCCTACAGTTGCTGTGACTGGCCTTGAGGTGGCACCACCATCTCTCTGACGTACAGCCCACTGCATGGTTTGTGGCGGCTGCAACACTCGCTGGCCATGGGAGCCTGGAAACATGAAATATGAGACATATACATTAAATGACATATTTACAAAATATGACATAATTTAAAATATGAGACATGTACACCAAGACAAATATTGTATATATGATATATGGCCATACTGTTATATGAGTGTCATAAGCATCCTGTATGTTTCCAGCACCACTTACTGTTAGTCAGGGATGAGAGTGACATTCAGAGAAAAAAACGAAAATTTTGCTGTGGTCCACATTTCAGCCCGAGAGGACTGTCTCATCTAATCGGGGTGAGGGGGGACTCCTCAGAGATATTTGTTTAATTGTAGATGACATATGGTGTATTTTGAGCAATATTAAATAGAAAATCTTAACATTTCCAATAGGAAAAAAAGCACACGGACTCACGCACACATTGTCTTAGTACTAACTCACTTGTTAATGATATTTTCTGGGCTGAACCCGAGTTGGCTGACGGGCAGCTTTCTCCTTGACCAGCTTTGTCAAAACAACCCGTTGATGGGCCATTCTAATTTTCTTCGTTACCAGCTCAATTGCTTCCTTAGCTTTGTACTTGGTGGCTGCCTTCGTCTTTGACATGTTCAGCTCAGTTTTCTTCTCCTCCTTCATGTTTCCTTCCTCGACAAGATGGATGGAGTACATTTTGTGTGCACCCTTCGTGTTGTGAACGAGGCGACCAGTCCTGTTTGTGGAAGTCCTGTATAGCAGTCTTGTTGCTTGCCATGACGGCATGAGTGAGTACTTCACTGTTTGGATAGTGTTGAATGTACTAACATTCTTTCTGGCAGTGACAGTATTCATGATGCTAGACATGTGACTAAAACACCCTTCCACTTGAGGACCATGAAAGCAGCTGATCATTGCAGCCACCAGCTTTGACAAGGCTGGGAACTTGCCAGTAGAGAAAATGGTAGCCCACCACGAGTCCAATCTGGAACTTGTGGGTGCTTGTGGAAGTGTGGTGTCTACATGGAATCAGTGAACTTCCATATGATATGCTCTCTGTTTAGGTTCTAATAGAACATTGGTGACCAGCGTGGGCAGTGCCAGCGAGTGTATTTCAATACCTTCGGTTCCCCTCTGACTGCAGTGTAGCCTGTAGGATCCAATCCGCATAGTTGACATTGGCCTCGCACCACAAACAGTAGGCTTTCCCTGGTGCTGATAATTTACTGATGAATATATCCAACATAGTGTCTCCAGCCGATCTCTCCAGCCACACACAATTCCACTTATTCTTGACACTTTTGTCAATGTCCTTCACGCAACATTTACCTTGCCGTACAACAAATCGTCGATTAGCCATTGTGTTCGAAAATGATCGACATCTCCACAAAATACATCGTCATTTCCTATTGGTCCACTGCTTTTGTGCGCACACTTCGAAAGTGCTGAAGCGAACAGCCGACAGAACTAAGGGTTTTACTTCGCAGATTCACGGGTTCGGTTGGGTCGGTTCTGTCTCTAATCGCCAGGCAGCGTCATTAACATGTGGCGACACCCGGTGGAAAGATGGTTAACTCAACCCGCAGATAGATCGTCAGTGAATTGTCCAGGATTTTATATGCCCTACCCCCAACAATTTTTTTTCTCCCCGGATTTACACGATTCACAAAAGTGATCTATGGAGCAGTATAAAAACCAGAATTCCGGCAAAAACCGGAAATTTCTCATCCCTGGTTAGGTGCCCAAATACACATAGTCCATAATGACTGTTTTCAGTTACCAACATTTAGTTTGTACTGTATGTTTTTGGCACCTCTTACTGTTAGGTGCCTAAATACACAGTCCATAATGACTGTTTTCAGTTACCAACATTTTGTTTGTACTGTATGTTTTTGGCACCTCTTACTGTTAGGTGCCTAAATACACACAGTCCATAACGATTGTTTTCAGTTACCAACATTTTGTTTGTACTGTATGTTTTTGGCACCTCTTACTGTTAGGTGCCTAAATACACACAGTCCATAATGATTGTTTTCAGTTACCAACATTTTGTTTGTACTGTATGTTTTTGGCACCTCTTACTGTTAGGTGCCTAAATACACACAGTCCATAATGATTGTTTTCAGTTACCAACATTTTGTTTGTACTGTATGTTTTTGGCACCTCTTACTGTTAGGTGCCTAAATACACACAGTCCATAATGATTGTTTTCAGTTACCAACATTTTGTTTGTACTGTATGTTTTTGGCACCTCTTACTGTTAGGTGCCCAAATACACAGTCCATAATGACTGTTTTCAGTTACCAACATTTTGTTTGTACTGTATGTTTTTGGCACCTCTTACTGTTAGGTGCCCAAATACACAGTCCATAATGACTGTTTTCAGTTACCAACATTTTGTTTGTACTGTATGTTTTTGGCACCTCTTACTGTTAGGTGCCTAAATACACACAGTCCATAATGATTGTTTTCAGTTACCAACATTTTGTTTGTACTGTATGTTTTTGGCACCTCTTACTGTTAATTGTCTAAATACACACAGTCCATAACAATTGTTTTCAGTTACCAACATTTTGTTTGTACTGTATGTTTTTGGCACCTCTTACTGTTAGGTGCCCAAATACACAGTCCATAATGACTGTTTTCAGTTACCAACATTTTGTTTGTACTGTATGTTTTTGGCACCCCTTACTGTTAGGTGCCT
Organism: Escarpia spicata; assembly: GCA_963995525.1. Lineage (NCBI taxonomy): Eukaryota > Metazoa > Annelida > Polychaeta > Sabellida > Siboglinidae > Escarpia > Escarpia spicata. The sequence continues at coordinate 34,534,574 of OZ023209.1, forward strand.
AAATACACACAGTCCATAATGATTGTTTTCAGTTACCAACATTTTGTTTGTACTGTATGTTTTTGGCACCTCTTACTGTTAGGTGCCTAAATACACACAGTCCATAATGACTGTTTTCAGTTACCAACATTTTGTTTGTACTGTATGTTTTTGGCACCTCTTACTGTTAGGTGCCTAAATACACACAGTCCATAATGATTGTTTTCAGTTACCAACATTTTGTTTGTACTGTATGTTTTTGGCACCTCTTACTGTTAGGTGCCTAAATACACACAGTCCATAATGATTGTTTTCAGTTACCAACATTTTGTTTGTACTGTATGTTTTTGGCACCTCTTACTGTTAGGTGCCTAAATACACACAGTCCATAATGATTGTTTTCAGTTACCAACATTTTGTTTGTACTGTATGTTTTTGGCACCTCTTACTGTTAGGTGCCTAAATACACACAGTCCATAATGATTGTTTTCAGTTACCAATATTTTGTTTGTACTGTATGTTTTTGAACAGCTGAGAATTTAATTAATTTATACTGGGCTTGTTGACGAGCGTTACAATAATATAAACTCCTGTTTTCATAAAAATCTTAAGAAACATTTCCAAAAGATATCCATATTGTAACTCCCTACCATTCATTTGTGCCATGTTATGCCAATAAATTCTCAGAAAAGTTCATTTTAGTGAAATATTTAGGTTGCGCCCTGCGAAAACGTTGCTAACAGTGTTAAGTAATTCTCGTAAGTCACACAGAGACTAGTGGCTAGATCTTGCGACATTCGAGAGGACACATGTTGGAGTATGGTGGACAATGACCCGGTGACTATAGGTGTCCGAATATATAGTGATTACAGTATATAAGACGACACGTCATACCTGCAGTGGTCCTTCTCTCGAGGGGTTCGTTGAGTATGCCCACCTCGTCCCCGTCATTGTCTTCACTCTCCACCCCATCAGTGTCATCCTCCTCCTGATTGGATGATTCGCCAGATTCCTCCTCCAATGAGAAGTAGGCGAGACTGCCGACACCTAGTGGCCAACACAAGCATTGCATCGCATTAAATCATTTATCAAAGACCAACATTGTTCTAACTACAGATTACTTAATGTAATCTAATGAGTCCTTAGTACACACCATGTACTGCCAAGTCTACACAGGTCTTCCTGCAGATTATGAACCTCGTAATCTAATGAGTCCTTAGTACACACCATGTACTGCCAAGTCTACACAGGTCTTCCTGCAGATTATGAACCTCGTAATCTAATGAGTCCTTAGTACACACCATGTACTGCCAAGTCTACACAGGTCTTCCTGCAGATTATGAACCTCGTAATCTAATGAGTCCTTAGTACACACCATGTACTGCCAAGTCTACACAGGTCTTCCTGCAGATTATGAACCTCGTAATCTAATGAGTCCTTAGTACACACCATGTACTGCCAAGTCTACACAGGTCTTCCTGCAGATTATGAACCTCGTAATCTAATGAGTCCTTAGTACACACCATGTACTGCCAAGTCTACACAGGTCTTCCTGCAGATTATGAACCTCGTAATCTAATGAGTCCTTAGTACACACCATGTACTGCCAAGTCTACACAGGTCTTCCTGCAGATTATGAACCTCGTAATCTAATGAGTCCTTAGTACACACCATGTACTGCCAAGTCTACACAGGTCTTCCTGCAGATTATGAACCTCCAAACTGCACAAGATTCTCCTATTCTGCCACCATCATCACATACACACATCAGTTACTTTAGATTCTATCTAAGCCTGTCATCCTGTACACCGGAACACTGATCTTCTTCTTCACACTGGTGAACTGGTGGCCAAACAATAACAAGTGTATCACATTTCCAGTTTTCACACTAAATCTTTTGTACTAAAGATTCCTTTATATTATTATCACTGTTATTATGTACATGTGCAATACACATCATGCAGACCCCACAATCTTGGTTGAAGAAATAACTGTCAGATCATTACAACCTTATGTACATGTGCAATACACATCATGCAGACCCCACAATCCTGGTCGAAGAAACAACTGTCAGATCATTACAACGTTATGTACATGTGCAATACACATCATGCAGACCCCACAATCCTGGTCGAAGAAACAACTGTCAGATCATTACAACGTTATGTACATGTGCAATACACATCATGCAGACCCCACAATCCTGGTCGAAGAAACAACTGTCAGATCATTATAACCTTATGTACATGTGCAATACACATCATGCAGACCCCACAATCCTGGTCGAAGAAACAACTGTCAGATCATTACAACCTTATGTACATGTGCAATACACATCATGCAGACCCCACAATCCTGGTGGAAGAAACAACTGTCAGATCATTACAACCTTATGTACATGTGCAATACACATCATGCAGATCCCACAATCCTGGTCGAAGAAACAACTGTCAGATCATTACAACGTTATGTACATGTGCAATACACATCATGCAGACCCCACAATCCTGGTCGAAGAAACAACTGTCAGATCATTATAACCTTATGTACATGTGCAATACACATCATGCAGACCCCACAATCCTGGTCGAAGAAACAACTGTCAGATCATTACAACCTTATGTACATGTGCAATACACATCATGCAGACCCCACAATCCTGGTGGAAGAAACAACTGTCAGATCATTACAACCTTATGTACATGTGCAATACACATCATGCAGATCCCACAATCCTGGTCGAAGAAACAACTGTCAGATCATTACAACGTTATGTACATGTGCAATACACATCATGCAGACCCCACAATCCTGGTCGAAGAAACAACTGTCAGATCATTATAACCTTATGTACATGTGCATTACACATCATGCAGACCCCACAATCCTGGTCGAAGAAACAACTGTCAGATCATTACAACCTTATGTACATGTGCAATACACATCATGCAGACCCCACAATCCTGGTCGAAGAAACAACTGTCAGATCATTACAACCTTATGTACATGTGCAATACACATCATGCAGACCCCACAATCCTGGTGGAAGAAACAACTGTCAGATCATTATAACCTTATGTACATGTGCAATACACATCATGCAGACCCCACAATCCTGGTCGAAGAAACAACTGTCAGATCATTACAACCTTATGTACATGTGCAATACACATCATGCAGACCCCACAATCCTGGTCGAAGAAACAACTGTCAGATCATTACAACCTTATGTACATGTGCAATACACATCATGCAGATCCCACAATCCTGGTCGAAGAAACAACTGTCAGATCATTATAACCTTATGTACATGTGCAATACACATCATGCAGACCCCACAATCCTGGTCGAAGAAACAACTGTCAGATCATTACAACCTTATGTACATGTGCAATACACATCATGCAGACCCCACAATCCTGGTGGAAGAAACAACTGTCAGATCATTATAACCTTATGTACATGTGCAATACACATCATGCAGACCCCACAATCCTGGTCGAAGAAACAACTGTCAGATCATTACAACCTTATGTACATGTGCAATACACATCATGCAGACCCCACAATCCTGGTCGAAGAAACAACTGTCAGATCATTACAACCTTATGTACATGTGCAATACACATCATGCAGATCCCACAATCCTGGTCGAAGAAACAACTGTCAGATCATTACAACGTTATGTACATGTGCAATACACATCATGCAGACCCCACAATCCTGGTGGAAGAAACAACTGTCAGATCATTACAACGTTATGTACATGTGCAATACACATCATGCAGACCCCACAATCCTGGTCGAAGAAACAACTGTCAGATCATTACAACCTTATGTACATGTGCAATACACATCATGCAGATCCCACAATCCTGGTCGAAGAAACAACTGTCAGATCATTATAACCTTATGTACATGTGCAATACACATCATGCAGATCCCACAATCCTGGTCGAAGAAACAACTGTCAGATCATTATAACCTTATGTACATGTGCAATACACATCATGCAGACCCCACAATCCTGGTCGAAGAAACAACTGTCAGATCATTACAACCTTATGTACATGTGCAATACACATCATGCAGACCCCACAATCCTGGTCGAAGAAACAACTGTCAGATCATTACAACCTTATGTACATGTGCAATACACATCATGCAGACCCCACAATCCTGGTCGAAGAAACAACCGTCAGATCATTACAACCTTATGTACATGTGCAATACACATCATGCAGATCCCACAATCCTGGTCGAAGAAACAACTGTCAGATCATTACAACCTTATGTACATGTGCAATACACATCATGCAGACCCCACAATCCTGGTCGAAGAAACAACCGTCAGATCATTACAACCTTATGTACATGTGCAATACACATCATGCAGACCCCACAATCCTGGTGGAAGAAACAACTGTCAGATCATTACAACCTTATGTACATGTGCAATACACATCATGCAGACCCCACAATCCTGGTCGAAGAAACAACTGTCAGATCATTACAACCTTATGTACATGTGCAATACACATCATGCAGACCCCACAATCCTGGTCGAAGAAACAACTGTCAGATCATTACAACGTTATGTACATGTGCAATACACATCATGCAGACCCCACAATCCTGGTCGAAGAAACAACTGTCAGATCATTACAACCTTATGTACATGTGCAATACACATCATGCAGATCCCACAATCCTGGTCGAAGAAACAACTGTCAGATCATTACAACCTTATGTACATGTGCAATACACATCATGCAGACCCCACAATCCTGGTCGAAGAAACAACTGTCAGATCATTACAACGTTATGTACATGTGCAATACACATCATGCAGACCCCACAATCCTGGTCGAAGAAACAACTGTCAGATCATTACAACGTTATGTACATGTGCAATACACATCATGCAGACCCCACAATCCTGGTCGAAGAAACAACTGTCAGATCATTACAACGTTATGTACATGTGCAATACACATCATGCAGACCCCACAATCCTGGTCGAAGAAACAACTGTCAGATCGTTACAACCTTATGTACATGTGCAATACACATCATGCAGACCCCACAATCCTGGTCGAAGAAACAACTGTCAGATCATTACAACGTTATGTACATGTGCAATACACATCATGCAGACCCCACAATCCTGGTCGAAGAAACAACTGTCAGATCGTTACAACCTTATGTACATGTGCAATACACATCATGCAGACCCCACAATCCTGGTCGAAGAAACAACTGTCAGATCATTACAACGTTATGTACATGTGCAATACACATCATGCAGACCCCACAATCCTGGTCGAAGAAACAACTGTCAGATCATTACAACGTTATGTACATGTGCAATACACATCATGCAGACCCCACAATCCTGGTCGAAGAAACAACTGTCAGATCATTACAACCTTATGTACATGTGCAATACACATCATGCAGATCCCACAATCCTGGTCGAAGAAACAACTGTCAGATCATTACAACCTTATGTACATGTGCAATACACATCATGCAGACCCCACAATCCTGGTCGAAGAAACAACTGTCAGATCATTACAACCTTATGTACATGTGCAATACACATCATGCAGACCCCACAACCCTGGTCGAAGAAACAACCGTCAGATCATTACAACCTTATGTACATGTGCAATACACATCATGCAGACCCCACAATCCTGGTCGAAGAAACAACTGTCAGATCGTTACAACCTTATGTATTGTGTTGTTTTCAAGAAATATCTCATGGTTTGCTAAATGTTTTCAAGCATTCTAACATTTTCTACCACCTAAGCATGCTTTGTGCATAATGCACAAGTTTGCTCAAAACAACAAAGTGAGTTTACAAGCAATAAGCATGAGTTTATCATAAGAAACGTAGGTTTACCATCAAGAAACATGAGTTTACCCGCATCAGATCCAGCCGTGGCTGCGGTGACTGCACTACGCTGGACGCTCGCATTGTCCTGGTTACTGTGGTTGCTATGGTCACTGTCACTGTCACTATCAAGGAGGTCCAGCTCCATGTCACTCTCACCGACACCTGCAGCATGACAGACAGGTGACAATTTGGTGACACACAGGTGACCATTGGGTGACAGACATGGGACACACACACACACACACACACACACACACACACACACACACACACACACACACACACACACACACACACACACACACACACACACACACACACACACACACACACACACACACACACACACAGGAGACAGAGAGGTGACACACAGGTGACAGGTTATAGACAGGACACAAAATTAGTACAAGTTCCAAAAATGTAACATGTACACATGTAAAGACATGACCTTGGTAACATGACATATTTAAAAACAATATTCTTCAAATGAACTCAGTTTACATAACTCTATCAGGATTCGCTCATAAATGTCACAGTAAGTAAAAAGAAAGTATTTATTCATAAATCAGAAACACAAGCTACCATCTTCGTGGTCTCCAGCTTGCTGTTCATGGTCTGACACTTCCGAGTGGTGATCATCTTGCTCACCAGGTGGCTCCATGTGTTCATTGTCTCCGTCAAGGTGATCCGTAATGTCAACCTGTGTAACAAAGCACAATGTTTTGATTTGTGTATAAAACAACACTAAAACTTCAGAAGTTTTGTCCAATAAGGAGACAATAATTATAATGTCATGTTAGAATAGTTATATTGCAAAAAAATTTATTCGGATGGGTAATTATTGGGATTTCCTGGTTGCTCTGATATTGGGTGTGGGTGTTTACTTCCTACAATCACAACTAACAAACACAGCAACAGGGACGAAATACAACTGACCCAGTGAACTTGCACAAGTTCTGTATTGAAGTAGTACTTTACTCCTGGCTTCTTCTTCTTCCAATACCCGCCTAGCCTAAATATGCTGAGGATTCAGGTGGCATGTGGCAGGCGAACAGGAAAAGTATTTTTGTTTTTAAAATGCAATATATTTTGTTTTTAGAGTGCAATAAATATATATATATAAAATATATATATATATATATACAGTAGTAGGTTGGTAGAATAAGTATGAGGAAACAATAAAAAAAATTTGATCCAGACTCACTTCAGCGTCCCCTGTCGAGATATTGTCATCATCATCCTGTCTCTGATCGCCGTGGTCTGCTGAGCCAAGGTCGGCCATGCGTGACTGCTGTATGTAGGTGGCAGCACTGGCTGGGGTTGCATTTGAGCGGGTTGGGAGAGGGTCAACAGAGAAGAGCTCCTCACTGCCCTGGATCAACAAACACAGGGAATCAAGACTTGTTCACTTAGGTCATGCCTCAACTGTACTCATCTCATGTACAAATATTACCAATATTTTATCACACAATGTTTTTTATCAGATTTCATCAATTAATTAAATTAATTAATTATCATCCATTTTCAAAGGATGTTGTTACAGACACTTTCAGACTTAATTTTCATGATCGAAATTTTTTCTACGGAATCCTATTTCTCCCTTGAATTCAATATTCCACCACCATGCACAGAAGATTGCTCAATAGCAACATAATTATCACAAGAAAACCCATAAAACAGTTCATTTTCTTAAAGCTGAATAAATGTGCTATCCAACAAGCCACAATTTATTATTAAAACACAAACAGATACATGGCAGTTACCAAAAAAGCAACAACAGAAATGTACAGAAATATGAAAAATTAACATACAATTTTAAAATGGGCCAAGAGGCCCTGAAGTCCTTTGGACTAATATGTCAATATGTGACCCCGGCTGACCAAATGAGTGATAAGTCGGAAAAATTGTACCATTGTTTTCTTACATTCTTGTAAAGGTTTGGTAGGGTGCTTTACACGGTTTCAAAAATTATGACTGCTACAAAAATTGGCGAAGTTATGGAGCATTGAACATGGTAAGGGTCAAAAAGTGAAAATGAAGAAAACGGCTATTGAAGTTTTATATTATATATGCAAATGGATTGCATGGAAATATTACATGCACAACATTCAAATGTGGCACACAGTCTGTATGTTATTTTGTAATGATACACTGGAAGTACAAATGTGCTGCTTTATTTTTGAGAGCAAAAGGTAGATTAAAGAAAATAAAAAAATGACGAAGCTAATGCAGAGTTAAGAGAATTGGCTAGTGGGTATAAATGCTTTATAAAACAAATATCAAAATGCTACGATAAACAGTTACATGAAAACTTGCGCAACCTAAAACATAGCAAGCCTACAGAATACTGGGATATACTTAATACAGCAAGTAACAGCAGTGAAAAATGTGGAAATATTTCACTGGATAAGTTTATGAACCACTTTGAAAAACTCGGTGAAAAACGTGAAAGTGAAACTGCAGCTAGTGAGATACCTTTTGATCTAAGAAGATTTCCCAGTCAAACGAACACATAAACAGACCATTCACACAAAATGAGGTACTAATGCAAATAAAAAAACTCAAAAACAAAAAGGTATGTTGTATTGATAAGGGCCAGGCTGTGTCAGCCTTCTTCTCATGTAATGTAGAGGTACAGCAAGACAAAAACTTGTCTCCTTTGTTATTTGCTATTTACCTGAATTTTGAACACTGTTAATCATAATTATAAGGGACTTGACATGGCAGCTGGTGAAATTTACCACCTTAGTAATGGACAATTTTGGTGACATTTACAACAACCTTAGTGATGATGATGTAGACATTTTCTTGAAAATGTATGTTCAACTATATGCTGATGACACTTAGAATGATTCAATCAAATACAGATTTCTTGTGTATAGCGGAACTATGTCAACTCTTCTAATGGTTGACATTTGGTTGTTTCTGATGTCAACTATATTGTGAATCTGTAATTATTAGTCTATATTGATACAATTGATTTACATAGTACCATGTTATTAGTCTATATTGATACAATTGATTTACATAGTACCATGTCTACACAAGGCATGGCAAGTGTAAACAGAACAGTAGAATGCATTTGGTATCAATAAAGTGTAGGATATTTTACTCTATAGTTGTCCAGAATATTAATTCTCTGTTTGTCACCTACAGGTGACAATATATCTTTAACCAATAGACACCACAGTCACACCATTTTATAATAATTAAATGATCAAAATAAACACAACTTGCAATTATAGAAAATCAGTAGTTTTGAAGATACAGTTTAAAAGCTGCAGGCAACTGAGTTTAACAGGGGTCAAATGTGTCTGCTCTGTCTGTGACCAATTAAATATTAGTCAAGGTCTCAATGGAACAATGCAGAGTGGAGTGAGGCAGAGGGGGGGGGGCAGTTTCTGGCACAACACACAACATCTACTGTTGGTGGTGGTCTCAAGGGCCCTTCTCAAAACCAAATCACTAGATAATGTAAATTTTTTGCACTTTGGGGGCCCCTGAGGTGCCCTTACAATGATTTAATCAAATACAGATTTCTTGTGTATAGTGGCAGCACTCTAAAATACATCTTTGCAAAATTTGAAAAAAGTTGGAACAGTTTTTGAAAAATAGGCAAAATGTGACAAATTACCAGCTTTTTGGGCCCTTGGGGGCCCTATGGGGTCCTTAGAATTATTCAGTCAAATACAGATTTCTCGTGCATAGTGGCAGTACCCTAAGATACGTCTATGCAAAATTAGAAAAAAAAGTTGCTGAACAGTTTCTAAGATACGGTAGCTAACAGCGGACGCAGAGTGATGGCAATAGTCCCTTGGACCTTCGGCCCAAAGGACTAAAAATGGGCCAAGAGGCCCTGAAGTCCTTTGGACTATATTGTGATTTTTTAATTATTAATGAAATGTTTTTGGGTGAATCATAGTTACAGATCATTAAGGGTTATGATGGAAGTAAAATATTGACATGTTTAGTGGAGACTATATGCATGCCAATATAGATACACCTGGAAATAAAATATTCGAGTAGACTGTTTCGTGAAGATTGAATATATTAGTTAATGTGTTATTAAAAATACTGTAGAATTTTATCCCGATACTCACAAAGTACATATACATAGTGTGCATTTTGAATTAAAAACAGTAGCAATTAATGACATACTACACATTGAATTGGAGTGAAGTAATAGCTATAACATGTGTAGTAAAACATCTTAATAATATTCCTGATAATTTTGGCTAAATATACTTTAACCTTTTCGAGTATATCTAAGTTATTTTATACCTAAGTTATTTTATTTTAATCCTAGATCATATCGTTACATTGCATTGATAATTATGTCTATTGCTGTTTTTAAGTATCTCATGTTCTGCCAGAGCAGTAGGGATTCCCATTACACATTATAGTTACAGCCCACATGGAGGCATTCAGTTTGACACTGGGACAATGGCAGGCAGAGTGCCTAGACTGGACCAATACACAGATTTACAGCTGGCCACTCCACTCAGGGCCACCCCAGTGATCAGGGCAAAGTCCACTATCCAGTTACATTAGTAGGATGGCTCCCATGATAGCTGCATATAATTGTCTTAATGGGAGCCTCCCTGACCTTACAATGAATATTATATTGTAGTTTATGTGCTTATGATGGTCAAACAAATACTGTCTGTCTGTCTGTTTGTCTGTTATAAATAGAGATCAGCAGGGCTGCAAGAGGGAGCAGCTGTTTCTCTGCAGGACAATTTTGCATTTTTGGGGGCCATGAGGTGTCCTTAGAATGATTCAATCAAATACAGATTTCTTGTGTACAATGGCAGTGCCCTAAGATACATCTATGCAAAATTAGAGAAAAACTTGCTGAACGGTTTCTGAGATATGACAGCTAACGGCGGATGGCGGATGCAGAGTGATGGCAATAGTCCGTTGGACCTTTGGCCCAAAGGACTAAAAACCCGTATGAATGTCAATAACATATTTGTACTTACAACCATACAAATTTTTCTTTTGGGGAGTTTCTCAAAATTAAATTAAATGCCATTTTATGGTGATTTTTGACATATTTTTAAATTGTCTTTAAACACATTTAAATATCACTAAACAACATAAAAATCAACTCTTTGGTCTGGAGTATTGATTAATGTGTTAGGCATTGTCTGAGAAAAAACATTTTTACTTTATTTTCAAAACATTTATTAATTTGATTTAAATCAAAACAAGCATGTCATAGACATCCTTACCACCTTGATGTAATTTCATGGTTTTACTTAACGTCACCTTAAGGCCAGACACGGCAGGTAGATAGGATTATTTTTAAATTTGTGCAAACAGTTCAATTTTTTCTGCCCAATGCATGAAATGGGTCCAACTGAGTAAAATATATATTGAACTTTTTTCAGCCAGACCCCCCCGTTTCCATGGTAACAAACAAAATGGCCACCATTTTGAGCAAATATTGGCAAATTTGGAAAAGCTGTCACTTTTTATTGAATCCATATATAGGTATCATTCTTGCAAATCCATGTTCTCTACAGAGTCTATTGTGCAATGATCAGAGCATTTTTTGAAATGTTTTTTTTTTTTGTAAAATCAAAAAAAAATCTTGTTTTTTGCAACAAATATGGCTATAACTTTCAAACTATTCATGATTTTAAAAAAATGTCTGATCATTGCACACATTAAAATATGCTGAATGCAACACTGTAAACTTTATTTACATAGCATAATTATTCCAAGAGATATCCCATTTCCAAATGCAGAAATTAGAAGAATTTTTTTGTTGAGAAAATGGCTGTCAAAGATTGCATAATGGATTTCATTACATGATATCGACATGCTTGATCCATGATTAAAACTCACTTAGAGGTATGTAATTGTCACAGAAGTTAACTTTATTGACAGTATGCATACAAAAGTATTATAATCTGGCAAAAAACCATTTTCAGTATTTTTTGTCAAAAAACACCATTTCACCTGGGGTGTCTGGCCTTAATTTCTTTCTTTCATTATATAATTTTACACCTATACATTTTATTAATGTCTAGACGTGCATTAATGACACTGGTATTTTTTGGCCGCTGTAATTGCTGTTGACTGACAGATGCAGACATAATAATATGCTCACATGCCACGGCAGTCATCAGCAGGCTGGTGGCAGTCACAGTTGTAACATTGTACATATGCACAGCATTGGATGATGTCACCGTACTGGCTTTGTAGAACTTGTAGTGAACTAAATATTTGTTGATAAATTATAACAAGTGAATGATGAGTTTCTTCAGGGCATCTGAGCAGCATTTTTTATAGATTTAGTAATTGTGTAATGTGTAACATTTTCTACAGTCCGATATTTGTATTCCCGTAATACGACGGCAGTTTCCGTAATGCTGTAATCTGAGGTGAATTTTCATAATGATTACTGAAAATCCGTAATGGTAGGCAGCCCTGAGTTACACATGTGCAGCGCTGTTCATTTCTGCCATTGTTGTTGCGCAGAAACCATGACAAATCGCGATGATTTTTTAATGAAAATGTTGCGTAAACTCCATCGAAAGTAAACAATGCCGACATTACTGTGAATAACAACAATGAACAAACATTCCTCAACCTATCGAATCAAGCCCCGTTCACCCCATAATACCAGTTACCCCACCAACCCCTAGCACTGACCTGGATGGCTTCGACGTTGGCGTTAACGAGAGAGAAGAGGGCGGTAGGGCGGGCGGTGCCCATCCTCACAGGAGAGATTAGGGCATCGGCAGTCTCACACAGCTCCTCTATAGCAATGTTGATGAGAGCCTGGAAGACTCTCTTACACTTCACCAGTGGCTGTGACACGCTAAGATTCCTGTCAAACAACAACAGTGGATATTATGACAACAGTTGATATTGTGTCAACAACAGTGGACATTTTGACAACAACAATGGACATTACTGTGTAATTGGGAGACTCTTACACTTCACCAATGGATGTGACACGCTCAGAGTTCTGTCAACAACATCAGTGAACAATATGACAGCATTGCAAGACTCTCTTACACTTCACCAATGGCTGTGACACGCTCAGAGTTCTGTCAACAACATCAGTGGACATTACGACAACATTCCAAGACTTTTTTAAGCTTCACCAGTGGATGTGACAGGCATAACAGTGCGACAACAGTGTATATTGATAAAATGTCATCTTAGCCATTAATGGAGATAAATTAACTGTTCTCAAAATGTGTACACATCAGTCCCCCCATAAAAACATATTATGTAACATGTATGACAGAACTGGAATGAAGAAATTACCCACTAAAATAACCTTGTAATCATTACACTCTTATATTCTACTGACAGTGGCAGGACAAGTGTGCTAAACCTAACAATTCTGACGGATTGTCTTCAATATTCTACTGACAGTGGCAGGACAAGTGTGCTAAACCTAACAATTCTGACGGATTGTCTTCAATATTCTACTGACAGTGGCAGGACAAGTGTGCTAAACCTAACAATTCTGACGGATTGTCTTCAATATTCTACTGACAGTGGCAGGACAAGTGTGCTAAACCTAACAATTCTGACGGATTGTCTTCAATATTCTACTGACAGTGGCAGGACAAGTGTGCTAAACCTAACAATTCTGACGGATTGTGTTCAATATTCATTCACAATACACGTTATATGCAAGTCCGCTCAGAAGATCGCTTCTCGGGATTGGAACTCACATTTTCTTGCGACTGCTCTGTGGTGCCATCTCTAGGCTGAGCACAGTGAAGATGCGTGCAACGGAACGTACAAAGCGCCGGGCGACTAACTTGGCCTCACTGCGATGGGCCACGGGACCTTCTCGCTGCATCTCGCGGATCAAAGTCGTCAACAGGGTGTCAAGCATCTGGAATACACCGTTGCCATGGTTAGTATGAAGGGTAATTACCCTTGCATCCCTCCAAACAAAATAACAGAAAGGCACTGTCAAGAGAAGGGACATGAAAAAGTCATCATTAGAGCATCATTGACTGTCAAAGACTTAGGGTGGAGAAGCAATTTAAAACAAATATGTCCCCAAGTATTTTATGAACAGCAGCTATAGTTGAACAAATTATTTTTATACACCTGCCTAAAAGACATTGCGATTGTGCAACACAGAAACAGCACTGACGACACTCTACAGAACATGTGATGAGTTAAGTGGGTAGCTTAAAGTGGTCAGTTTTAAACTGGACAATGCACACTGACCTCGAGACTACACTTGACCAGCATGCAATGGGTGAATTTGTCAAGTTGCGACGTCCCAGTCTGAGTGTCCAGGTAAACATGGTCTCCCAACACGTCCGGCTGACCACTGCAACACAAGAGCACAGGTCAAACACAGGTGATGACCTTATTAAATCAGTACTGTACACTACAGTTGTCATCTACAATACGGGATGGTTGGGTAAGTACAAACATTACATAACATCACGTATGGGTGGGTAGTGGTTTGGATCACTACATTGACACCACCTATTGGGTGGAACCGACATTAATGCACATTGACGCTATATTGGATATCAGAATCGGACAGCGTGATGGGTAACACATTGTTCACCCTGTCATGTCAGTTGAAAGCGGCAGTTGCAGGATGGAGCCATTTAGGATTGTTCAAAATCTTAGAAGTCCTGCACCATGTATTGGCAGGATTGGGCGTGGTTTGAACCAACACGAATCACTAATTTTATTGGCATTATGAACTTATGATGTCACAGGAGCACAAAAAATAAATTATAAAATTGCGTTTTTTATATAAATATATCTGAAGAACCGTCTTCAGTTGGTATTTTGTCAGTCACAGAAAAACATTATGGATACTCATCCATGTACCTATCGCGTTATAACGAGGTAGTCGGGGTTCACGAAATGAAACAGCGTTATAAACGGGGCGCGTTATAAACGTGGTGGGTTCCCGTATCTGCCGTCAAGAGCGCTACGACGACGACCGACACTGCCGCTGAAAGATGAACGCCATCGTCGCATCGAAGCCAAAGTGTGCACGTCGCGCAGTCTATATAGAGTTTATGAAGCTTATTAAACTGCCAGCCAACGTCAATGTGTATTCTGTTTAAACGTCATACACTGTTGGACACTGTTGAATGTTGAATTGAATAAAATTCATGAAGTGTGTACCGTTTTTAAATAAACAACGAACCAACAAGCCACGGTCAACTGAACGATAATATGGTACCGCTGACGTAAGATCTAAAATAATGCCCTGGCACTCAGCAGCTGAATACGCAAATGATTTGACAAACGCTGTTTGAGTTTATTAAGGATTTAAAGCTATAAGTACGCTCACAATTGGCATAACTTCGTCTTTCAATCAATATCAAAATACCAATTTAGAAAGCACATTTACCGTACCGAACAATATTACGATTCACCAATCCATATGCAGTTGACGAAATAATATTTTGGCACACCAGTACAGGCAGTAGCTTTGCGTTCATCGCAGCGAAAATCTAATATTTGTTACGCAATGTTAGCTTACTGATCTTGTCTACTAAGCTGTATTAACACGTTTTTAACCCATTGTTAAGCAAGGCGTATTTGTGAATTTCAATTGCACTTTACAAAGGCTGCCGCCCAGCACCAAAACCTGGCGAACTCGCGATCTGCGGAAGCCATGACCATGACTAGCAGATTGGAAACGATTTGTTTGATGTCAGCGCAAAACAAACAATATTTCGCTCCACATTTACTCTTCTTAAAGTTAAAATTGACTATAATTATAGTCAAAGAAACTTATACCTTTGATAGCATTGGCAGTGCAGAATAAACAACGGCAACGTAGTGACGCGCCTGACACTTGATTCGTTGCAGTTGTACGTCATTCGTCAATGTTAAATTTATCGACCGCCAACTAGTCTTTCAAATATACACATGTCGTGGACAAAGACGGGGATAACTTCACACAAAACAATCGACAGTTATTACTGTATTAATATTGTTTGTCATAGCGCCCATTTCCCCCCGGCGGAAGAAATTTGGGGTCCACGACCGACCGTGTTATAACCGAATCCGCGTTATAACGGGGCGTGTTATAACGAGGCGCGACTGTATATCACTGTGTATCTACAAAACAAACAATCAATGCCATCTGCTAGTACAAATGAAACTCATAAGGTTATCTTCACATCTACAGATAAGATTCCCACTGTACAGCCAACACAAGTTTAATCAATGATGACACTATACTACATGGTTATATATAATAAGCATGTTCGCATTTTAAATGATGAAAGATTCGCTTATGCCATTTCAATGATCTGTTTCGTCAGTTTGTGCCATTCGACGTGGCTGAGAGCACATAGCTTTCTGCTGCCCTGCGCAGTTGCAAGCCAACTTTGTTCAAGTCCCCGTTGAGCATCGTTGGCAATGTCACCCGAGGTCGCCCACGAAAGCCGACTTGTCCGGCTTGAAGTATTCTTCAATGGTAAGCTGGGCCAGGACATTCGTTGGCAAACATAGCACGTGTCTGAAGAGACGCCACCGGGCTTTTCGGACCAACCAGCTGATCAACTCGCACTGTAATGAACACCGATTATCTGACACAAATGACAGCGTTGGTATGAATCCAGTCGGTTTAAGTCCGTCCGAGTCAGACCCCAGGCGCCCATGTTGTCGGTCAGCACTGTCAAAACGAATGATGCGTACAGGTAGAGCTGCAGATTCAAACTGATCTGATTCTGCCTGAACCAGACTGTCCACAGCTTCCAAAATGCTACATTTGCGAGCTGTTTACGGCATGCTACATCCTCTGCGTCTCCAAGTAGTGAGCCTAGCTTTGTCATCCGCCTCTCCTCAGATATTTGGTCGGTGTGTCTCTGGACAGATGTTCTTTCGGTTTTGGATTCGTTGATGGTGATGAACCATTCTGCCAAGCTGTGTGAGGCAATTTCTTTAATTCAGTCCAGGAAAATTTGGGAATAACTAACAAAGTCTGTGTCATCTACAAATTTGATGTAAAATGGCAGGTCGATGTCAGCGACTAGTCGTTGAAGCAGCTCTGCCAACAGGTTTCTCAAGGCCGCTTCAAGGTATACGATAAACAGCACTGGGCTGAGATTATCACCTTGGGGTGTGCCTATCGCTGTCACAAAAGAAGAACATTCTCCGACCGATATGCATGGTTCGTGTGATGTGTTTGAAAGGAGAAGTCTTATCATTTGAATTTCCGACTCTTCAAGGAAGGTTGAAAGTGTACCCATCAGCTTGTCTCGACAGATGGTATCGAATGCTTGGCTAATGTCTATTCCAAGAATCTCGACTGTGACACGGCATCTCTGTGCCTTAGCACCATCGGTACCCAAACACTATGTCAGTCGTACTTCGACCTCGATGGAATCCACTCTGACCAGGTGACAGGAATTCGTCGACTCTCAATGCGATTCAGGACAAAACCACTAGCGACAGCATTTTGTACAGGACAGTCAGTAGGATGATAGGTCTCAAACTCGTTAGAGACCCCGTCTTACCGGGCTTATGTAGAAGGATTAAGACACCTCTACCAAGCTCCAGTGGTTCATGTTGTTCTGGCGCATCATTGAATATTTTCAGGATGGGGTTTGCCAGACATGTGGACACGTACTTTAGTAGCTCTCCCGGGATGCAGTCGTTGCCACTTGCTCGGTTGTTGTTGAGCTTGCCCATCGCTGCTAAGACTTCTTTAGTTGTAACAGGTGTGGGCAGCGCTGTTGGGGGCCTTCAAAAGATTGGATCCCTTCGGTTACGGAACCGCGGTTATGGAACCCTGTTTGCCGAGTATTCACTGACCCTTGTACCGAACTTAGTTCGACCTTCTTTGTCGTATATTGTGGCCTAAACGTAAGGCTTGCGAGTCAACATCCTAACTGCACGGTACATCTTGTCTCCATCGTGCAGCCTTTCGACCTCAGTTGGTAACTCGTCTAATCTAGCTGACCCGTTATCATATAAACTGCTATTTGATCATCTGTACCCCACACCCTGCCTCCTTTCCTTTAGCTGACACTTACGTGGTTGGTTTGTCCTTGACCCCACTGTTGAGCATGGCCTTGACCGCTGGCCAGTCGTTGAGGACACGCTCCAGTGCACGTCGACTGAAGCGTGGAGGCTCCAGGTTGTGGTCTGGCATCTCAGCCTCTGACACACAAAACATACAACTGATGTAAACAAAATGGCTGTCTGTTACAATACAACAATGGCATTATTACGTGTTAGCATTAGAAAATAACAACACCATCTGTAACAGAATCATCACAGCAGTTGTACACATCAGCAGAAGGCGTAAAGAGCACCACTAACACAAAACAAACATTACAAAACAACATTTCCAATGTATTAACATAATTGATTTCACTATAAAATGTTCAACAACTATGAAGTTTAATATTGTGCTTATACCAGCACAGGCAGGTAGAGGTACTGATATCAATTAATCTGTTTGAGAGGCAGCATACTGTAGACCAATGATGGACCAAGTTACCCTGTTGTCCAACCACTAGCGCCACCTACCGAGATCGGAGGTGGGTGCCTTGCGACTACTGCGCATCCTTGTGGGACGGTACTGGCGTTGTTCCACCAACTGTCGCCCCACGGTCTGCACCAGGAACAATAGGATGTTCTCCCTTCTAAAACAACAACCGTGAGCCAGTGATGATGTTCATCATGACAACTCTTGCTATCGCTACATTTCTGTAACTCCGCAAGTAATAATAATAATGTGGTCTTATCATACAGTGCCAGTATCTGCCAAATAACGGCGCTCGTAACACTTTCACAGGATCTCACCACTGAGTCGGTTGAGTGTATAACTGCATTGATGTAAACATAGTCAAATTAACAATTATAAACCACTATCCCAAATACCAAAAGTGCAATGTTTTAACGATTATAAAATTAGTTTCCAACAGTGTACTATGTACATGCAGTCTCAAAAACAAAGGTTGGTGGCGTAACCAGAAAAAATATATTAAAAACAATTCAAATTAGTTTTAAGACATCTTCTAAGGATGATTTAAGCATAATTTTTTCAAAATTTTATTAAGAAGCATTTTAAATAAGTATTTGTTAAACAAACTTTGTATCAAATTATCACAAAACTCATAACAAATAAATTTTTAAAGAACACATTGTGCAAATGCACAAATTGCAGTATCTAATACAATTGATCTAACAACTACAAAATATTTAATATGTATTAATTTTTAAAGCACCAAATTTATGCAACATTTTCTTTGGTGTTATACATAAAAGACACAATTAGAATTATTATGATAGGAAAAATATACAAACACACACAGACACAACACACACATGCATGTAATCAAAATACTGATATCATGTAATGTTGTGGACTATAAATACAAAAGATATATGTAGATATCAAAGTAATGAGTCTACTTTGTTCTTTAAAATTTACAATTTTTTTAAAATGTCACGATATGACAAAAAATTCTGTATCGATTCTGGCGATGGCCTAGATGAATTAGGAGCCTCACCTTGAGTTGGTGAGCTTGACGAGGTCTGTCTCAGTGAGGAGGCGATTGAGCAGTTCAAACCTGACAACCTGGTTACCTGCGATGAGGGAGCGACACTTGCACTTCTCCCAACAATCACAGTACGCCGTCGGGTGGGTCTTCTTCAGTCTACAACACAAGCATGGGTTAAAGGTCTCTCTCTACCAAGGCACCCAATCAGTCTGGGTGGTCACTGTTAACAGGATGTTGGCTGAATTACTTTTCTTGTATGTGTGAATACTGCGACCGCTCTGAACATCAAAGAGTTGTGCGGTTATTGCAGCTGGTATCCATTATGTGGCAAATACATTTTTATAATAATCTGAATGTGTTGTTTACTTTTCGTCGGCTAAGTATTCCAATAACAAACAATGGATTTACTAAATGCAATTTGGCAGGCAGTACTCCTTCAACATACTTATTCTTGTTTTAAGAAGATTATATTAATTAAACAAAAACCCAGGAACAGACAACGACATACAAAGACACATGACAATGATGGACAATGACCCACTACAATAACAGACAAAGACATAGGACAATGATGGACAATGACCCACTACAATGACATACAATGACACATGATAATGATGTATGACAAACATTCATCTTAGACAATAAACACGGGACAATGATACACAACAAAGGACAATGACACAAGACAATGTATAAAACTAAAACAAATCAAAGACAGACACAACAAGTGAGCTTACTTGCACTCATGCCCCTTGTGACAGACGCGGGCACACTCGGTACAGCAACAGAGGGAGCCCATGAGGCCACATGTACGACACTCAAAGATGTCCTGAAACAACAACATTCACATGTCTCACTCAAATGTCTACATCACAGCTATTGTAGTCATATCTAACAAACATTTTATTTTACAAAATAAAACACGAAGGAGACAGACTGCAATTTATTTGCTGCAAGGAATTATTAGAATTACTACAATGGAAAACAAATTCTACAGTGATTGAAGATTGTGTGAGAGCGAACTAGAGATGTCTTCTCAAAATGAATCGGTAGACAATGTGTTGTGATAGAAATTACCAGTTGGTAAGGGTTTACTTTGACCAAACTATTGTCTACAACAATATATAAACTGAACTCGGTGAACTGACTGTTATCCGACATAAATGCCATTGTATTATTGAAACTTAATGTTTCATTTGTGTGCAGCTCAACCCCATCATAGATTTATTGTCCACATATCACAGAGAACATTACACCGCAGATGACATTCTTACTCAATATTTTATAAAATGTCTTAAAAGGCTTCAGTGCAACATAACTGATTGCAGTCGAACCTCACTTTATGGTCACCTCAGTAACACAGCCACCTCACAATTAAGGTCATCCTGGGACATTACAAATTATTTCCATAACAATGAAGTATAGGAAATGAGTCCTACTAATAAGGTCACCTCGCCATTCAGGTCACTTTGACCCAGTCCCAAGGGTGACCTTAACAGTGAGGGTCCACTGTAGTTTCTAACCAGATCTTACACTATATGAGCATGATGTTAGTATTGCAATGACACACAATCATCTGATTCAACATCTTCGCCTTGACATTGATAACATTCGGCGAGATGACCTCGACCTGTGTGACCTCACCTGGTTGATGTGTTCGGCTCCGGTCCACGTGAAGCTGCAGGTGTCGTTGCAGCAGACGACGTGAAGGGGCGAGTTACTGAGACTGGAGTTAGGGGGGTACAGCATGCTCATGAGGGCAGTGCGACTCACGTCCCCACTACTCGCCCCGCTACTAGTCCCGCTACTAGTCCCGCTACCTGTCCCGTTACTTGCCAATCTCTTGGCCGTATCCATGAGAGTGACGGCACCCGCGTAGGCCTGACAGCAGATTGCCTGCATGAAGGGTGTACACCCCTTTGCATTCCTGTGGGAGGTAAACAGTAATAATAATAATGTTTTGTCTTTTATATATAGCGTTAGTATCCACCTTTAACAAGGCTTATGGCGCTTAATACGTTCTTGTTAGAGCAAGCATTTTGGAAGTAGCTAATGCAGCTACATATTTGGTGTTTACCATTGGCTCTGTGTGTCCACAACAGTTTGTTTTCATTTCCTTTTTGTTCACCTGCTATAGACACCAGGTAGACGCGAAATGGGCTACAGTTTCTCCTCAAAGACATGGACAAAGTGTGATGAATGAAAAAGTTGACGACAAGTGGAGTTGAGCCACTGTCCCCTTGATTGACAGTCCAATGCTTTACCACTCGGCCACAGAAGTATTGCAATCTTTTCTAGCAATTTGTTCGGCATTGGACAGAAATAGGCAGGCTTATTTCTGACCTGTCGAGCAGTTGGGGATAGTTCATTGTTTAGTTTACCGTTAGCAACAATGTTAACATTTTTAAAGCTGTTGGCAAGTTTATATTTTGAATATTTGTAAAACAGAATATGCAATGAACCTGTTTAAATGTTAAAATTTTAATAACCAGAGGGGGCACCATCTCAAAACTACAAGCCCTTCATCTATATACCACAAACCTGAAAGTGAATGAGTGATCTGTCCTGTTCTCATTAATGACAGGAAGATCAGCTGATCACTAGTCAGAATAGTGCACAGCAAGTAGAGTAAAATGTGGAAGTTTGCCAAAATTAATTTTTAGAAATGTTGATGATGCAACATTTAATTTATTAAATGCACAGGTTGTTGTAATAATGTTGGACCCAAAAACTTCATTTTGTGATATAAATTAGAACAATTCAGTATACTAATTAAAATATAAAAACACATAAACAGTGGAATCACAAAGTTTACTAAATCAAAAAAATCAAAACAGTTACAAAGCCACCTGCCATTAGATGTCACCACTGACCTAGCGCTTAGAAGATCCAGCAGGTGGGGCTGCAGTAGAGGCGACTCGCACAAGAGCTTCAGAATCTGCAATGCGGCGAGCTGTCGTTCCTTGTCATCCATCTTGACCGGAGGCATCATGTAGGCATTCACTGGCTCCCCCTGGTGGACCGAACTGTTAGCCGCAGTGGACGCTCCGGCGGAGTTCTGACGTGACAGACTTGGACATTCCGACTCTACACAGATCACGGAGACATCTGGTGTTTAATGGAACTATACTCATTTGAAGCTAGGATTTCAGACACTACAGCAAGTAATACTATAAAACTACTTTCTTTTAAAATATATGCAATATTAATATCATATATTTTGACAAAAATATTCCAGCATTTACTGTGTATTCCACATAAAGCCAGACTGCTGAACACTATAACAGTAACCTAGATATAACTTCTTTTGCCCATTACATTCTTTATAAACAAAATGTTACCTTTGGAAACATGTCCTTTTCTAAGGTTAGTTTTTCTCTTTTATTTTCTGTATTACAATAATTTTATAAAAATGTTTAAGTTTTCTTCAAAGTAACTTGCTTTATAACTTATCTGCAGTGGAATTTGTGAATAAAGCCCAAAGAATGAGTTGCTAACAAGAACACCAGAGGTCACATGATATTGGAAACCATCAGCAGAAAAAAATAATGCCGAAAAGTAACCTACTAACGAAAAATAGGCAAAACAACATAAAATAACAACACAAGATGTAGAAAGAATGGAAAAGAGCTGGATGGCGTTGACTGCCCGACAGCACAAGGATTATGTAAAGTGATAATGAATCCATACCTGGGCGACAGCTGTCCACAGTTGGTGGATCTGGTGGCCAGTTCAGTGTGGGTATCGCTACGCCACTTCCCGTTGCCGCATCCTCTCTTTCCGAGCTGCCGCCAGCAGTCGTGTCGCGCATGTCGATTCCACTGATGGTGCGTGATGCCGTCGTGGCGCGACGCATCATCTCACGTAGACTAACACTACGCGAGGACATGCGTTCGCTCGAGTTGCTGCACTGTGACTGGATGAAAGCAAGGACATCCACCGCGCTACTCACTGCGTTGATGGCGTCTAGTGTGGAGCTGAAGCCTAGGCCACTGCTGGCTGGGGTGGTGGTGGTCGGATCTAAACACACACACGTACACATCACACTGACAGCACATAGCCAATAAAACATACACGTACACATCACACTGACAGCACATAGCCAATAACACACACACGTACACATCACACTGACAGCACATAGCCAATAACACACACACGTACACATCACACTGACAGCACATAGCCAATAACACACACAATTACACATCACACTGACAGCACATAGCCAATAACACACACAATTACACATCACACTGACAGCACATAGCCAATAACACACACACGTACACATCACACTGACAGCACATAGCCAATAACACACACAATTACACATCACACTGACAGCACATAGCCAATAACACACACACGTACACATCACACTGACAGCACATAGCCAATAACACACACACGTACACTTCACACTGACAGCACATAGCCAATAACACACACACGTACACATCACACTGACAGCACATAGCCAATAACACACACACGTACACATCACACTAACAGCACATAGCCAATAACACACACAATTACACATCACACTGACAGCACATAGCCAATAACACACACAATTACACATCACACTGACAGCACATAGCCAATAACACACACACGTACACATCACACTGACAGCACATAGCCAATAACACACACAATTACACATCACACTGACAGCACATAGCCAATAACACACACACGTACACATCACACTGACAGCACATAGCCAATAACACACACAATTACACATCACACTGACAGCACATAGCCAATAACACACACACACGTACACATCACACTGACAGCACATAGCCAATAACACACACACGTACACATCACACTGACAGCACATAGCCAATAACACACACAATTACACATCACACTGACAGCACATAGTCAATAACACACACACGTACACATCACACTGACAGCACATAGCCAATAACACACACACGTACACATCACACTGACAGCACATAGCCAATAACACACACAAGGCCAGTGAAAATAGACGACAAATAAATTACATTTTTTGAACAATTACAGTTTTTCCTTGTCTTTTAGCAAAAATCATCAATGAACTGAAAAGGCTTTGATTGAACCAATGAAATACTAAGGCATTCAAGGATATCCAAGTATTTTGCAAATCCTGTCAGTGCATAATCGGTAATATATGCTTTCAAAGGGTAGTTATTTTCACTACAGAAGTAGTTTCCTTTTGAAGTCAAGAAGTACTTACCGATCATGACAAATGTGCGTTGCTTCTATACCATTATATTTGTTGTGCATTTCACAACAGTACAATGTACATCAGTATATCAGTACAAGCAATATTATTCTTCATAAATGTTATGTAGCAAGTGTAACTAACTGCTAAATTACAATACCACTTTGATGAATAGTGTGTTCTCTGACTCTAGAATCCTGACTCTAGAATCCTCCTTAAAAAGCATATTTTCCATTATTGCTTATGATACACAATCCCACTTGAAGGATACAACACAACTCTTGTTAAACCTCTCAGGCAATAATGCAAGGCTAGGATGCCCTGTCTATGATCTTACCTGCCACAGTGTCCTTGTTGGAGGTTGGTGCACACATCATGACGCAAGTGTGAATGAAGTTACGATTGCCATCACAATACTCCTGCAAAACGTCTGCCAACTTCCGCTCCTTTGTAGCACCACCTACATGCAAGACCAGTGCATTACTCATTAAAGACCAGACCTGGATTTGGCCTCCAATTGACATAACGTGAAAATATAATCTTTCTATTGGAACTGAACCTCAAAGAAATACGAATGACTGACGTCCTAGCAATAATGCATGTAAGCAAATTGTAAAATTTATTTACCCCCAGGCCTATCCCCCCACACACAAGCCTCAGTTATATCTCATGCATGCAGCAATCTTGAAAACCATCAAAAATCCATGTTAAAAATGTATATTTCTACCAATTCACAGAAAAAGCCATGTATTATATATGCAAACAAATACAAAGGGTAGAAACAAATGCCTGATTAAGAGCAGGGCGGGAACAGTAGTGTGAGGAAACAGCACCGGATGCCGACACATTCCCCACTTACATTCTTCTTTCTCTATTGTTGCCAGGACGGCTCTCACATGTTCTATGTCACAGCGCTGAATGTGTGGAGTCAGGGTCTGGCGCTGAGGACACAACAGTCACTTAGTGACATCACAACACAGTCATTTACACAACGAAATCACAATTGTTACATACTCCGAGACACCACAACACAGTCACTTATTCAGCAACATCAACTGTAACTACGTCATTTCAAATACATACATTAAAATTTTACTTTTAAAACCTTGTAACAAATTAACTGTAAGAGGAACGTTAGCACATATCAATAAAATCTGGCATATTTCAAATCTAGATTGGCTATGTGTTTGATTGCATTAATCTAATTGCTAACAACCAGAGAATAGAAAACTAACTTGCTCTGAGTACTGACACCTTCACTAAACACAAAACAGTCTAATGCATCAATATAACAACAAACGGTATTAAAATATGCCAAAAGCAATACAACACAAGATTTCAGTGATACGGTTTTTTTACCTAGCAGAATTTTCCTGTCACAAGTATAATCCTACATTGCTAATATGAGAACAGTTTGTATGACCCGAGCCTTACCTCGAGGGCGAGGGCAATGACACACAACTTGTTCTTGCAGTTGGGGGCAACATTTGGCAGTGACTGGACACATAGACCTATGCTCTGGACAGAGGGCAGGTTGAGCCAGATGGGGTCACGAACCCCCGATATACAGTCCTTGGCGAGGGGGTACACTGCCTTGTTCCCATCTTGTAGGATGACAGGGGTACGCTGGGAAGAAATTATCTAATAAGTATCATACATGTAACATACAGCCAGGTTCAAGATTTTATTTATAGTAGTAGTTTAGTAGCAGTCTTCACTAAGGTGCAATGTTGTTGTTTTAATAGCAATATTTTAAAGACATTTACAATGATTTTGAGAATTTTTTAAGGGAAAATTATTACTCTTTCAGAACTCAACACATAACAAATACGGTGTCCTACTTTGAAGCAAGCTAAGAGTGTGGATGTGAATGGATGTCGAGAACCATCCGAGTCTGCATATTTCCAATGGCTACATATGGATGCGAAACCTGGACTCTTAATAAGAACATTACTAAACATATAAATGCATTTGAAAACAAGTATTCTAGAAAAAAGTTTCGTCGACTGAACATACAATTAACGAATCACTCGCAGATAAGCTTGGTGTTACACCCAGGACTTTATTGAACTTTGTAAAGAAATAGAAACCAAGTTATTTCAGCCATGTGAAACGGCACCAATCTCTAGAGAGTAGAGACACTAATAATGGAACAAAAAGTGGAAGGCAGCAGAAGCAGAGGAAGACCTAGGAGACAATGGGAGAAGGACATAGAGGAATAGTCAGGTGCAGACGTCTGGTAAGTAGGGAGACTGGCAAACGAAAGAGCTGTCTACAGACAACCCATCTAGGCTGCAACGTCTGGAAATGGATAAAAGCAAACTCAACAACTTTGAATACATTTTGAAATGAAATTTTAGTGACCTTGGTTTACTGTTATTCATAAAAAATATTATTTTAAGAAGTAGCATCTGTCTCAGAATGACACATTTTAAAGAAATCTATCTGGTTTTTGATAAATGACAACTTCCCGCACACACCACTGCTTAGCAACAAGTGCTAAATGTCTCTCAAGACACAATCTTGTGCGCAGACCAGTGTGCAAATTCAGCAACTTCTTACTCCCCAGATGACACTTTTTTATCAGTTACCATTACACAAACTCATTTGCATGCACTAGACTCAGCACCTGAACTGTATTTGGAGAGAAAATAATCTTTGCGGGGACAAATTTGATGCACAACGTTATGGTGGCTCTGGCGGCAAAGACATGCTTGTTTTGAATTTCTAATAAAAGTTTTGAAGGTAGACTAACAGTTTTTTTCAGACTCTGCCTAAGACATCAAGCAATGCTCTAGTCCAAAAAAATAAGTTTCTAAGTTGTTTAGTGACAAAACTTGAAGCGTATTTTTGGTACAACTTCCTCACCGATCATAAATCAATCCCGTGCAATTTGGCACACATGTAAGGCCAGCTTGCATGCCAAGTTATAGCTTCGCAATTATTGCAGTTAAATTACATTAAGTAATGCTTCCTGGTTGTTTTTGATAACAGACATGTCACCAGATAGGCGGGTTTTGCATAAAAAAAGTTTTTCCGTTGGCAAGCAGTTTAGTTTAATACAAATTGACGGAGACATCTGTTTTTGAGATATCCCTGTGTTTTCCTGCCAACTAGGCCCTGCAATTTGTATTTGTAATGACTAAATGTCGAACGACCTTGTGGCATTAATGCCATGTTTTCTTTTTTGGTATTTATGTTCATACCAACATCTATGAAGAAAAAAGTAAAGAAATCAACTGACATGATAAACACCCCTGGAACCATAAACAGCTGGTGATTCTCACTGCCCCCGAAATAAATCTGATGCCGTGTCACACATCAATATATTGAGACCACCCCATAGACTAGAGACTTAGCATGGTTCCTAGTCCTAGTGGGATGATTACCCCAGCTGCTTACCTCGCCCCCATTGTGTAGTTGGATGTTCTTGTCACTGCGGCCGATGAAGGCAGTGGCGTCGCTGGGTGACAAGGACTCCTGGTCCAACTTGCCTGTACTCAGGTTGTACACGAGGTACATGATGCGACTGCCATTGCGTGTCACCAGGTGGAGCCCTACAGTACAGCAGTTGTAAAGTGACAGTTGACTTCTCAGATAGCGATGTATATATGGTCTGGGGACCGGTTTCACAAAATTATTGTACAGTACAAACCTTTGTATGATTGGTAGATCAGTGACATACAACTGTTCACAAGGCATTGTCTTTCCTACAACTGTTCTGCGTTACGTAATCTACACCAAACATCAATGAAATAAATATAACACAATTTGAGCAATAAAAAATAAACTCATATCCAGGATGAGACTCTGTTCATCATTTACAATTTAACACTGAAGACTGCGACTAATAAGACTAAACACGGCAGACCACCCACCTTGATTGTCGACGGTCACGGCCAGTATCTGCCCGGTCATCTCGATGTTGAGTTTCTTTGGGGTGCGTTGGAAGCAGTCGGGGATGCGAGGGGCCGTCGTTCCCTTGACAACCTGCAGCTCGTCCTTGCGCAGCAGTCGACAGTCGCACAGCAGTGACGTCACATCACCTGACGCAACATTACTGTCACAGTCCTTCGACGGGAACTTCACCGCAGCGTACACTCCATCCACCTGGTGGCAGGGAGGGAACCATAAGTTCGACACAATCTACACACAGAAGTTTGCAATTAAGAATGGGCAACAGCATGTTTTCTTTATTTAATGGTTTCTTCATAACTAAAAAAATCTGTTAACATCAATGTCTCTCCGTGCTATATTACGCCCCATTCAACACATGCACTTAGAACACTTAATTGGTTAATATTTTAATAGTATTTAAGGTCTACATTAGCAATTTGGCACGTCTGTTCATATCTAAATGTCAATCATATTAATTATTATGCCAACTAGAAATGATACAACATTTCAGTGTCAAAATCAAGGACATCAGATACCTCACAATATGTATTTACAAATCTAGTTGTAATCTTAATATGTTCACAACAAATATTTCCACATCGAACCACTGATGGGGAGGCATACTAACTGAGATACAACATAAGGCCCCAGTGAACCGATGGCTAGAATTATAAACAAAACAGTCATAACATCAAGCAACATTAAGCAGTAATCTCAAACAGAATCTATCATACTTTGGGTATATCATGCGGGTAGAAGATGACAGACTGGAACAATCGATAATGAATAAAATGATTGAAGGCTACACTTGAGATGGATGAGATCTGGGATACAACAAAGTTGACAATGGATGAGTTGAGAGTGGAGCGCAGTGCCAGACAGTTGATCAGAGGAACTGGTTTGGAATCCTGATGCCAACCAATCAGTGGTTCAGTACCAGTATCAACCGCCATGTCGAAACTTGGGCAATTTCGTTCACTCTAAGTTACCTGTGTCTTTCGGAAGAGACACTATAAGCCGTTGATCCCTTCTATCTGTGTCTATGTCAGGAGAAGTAACATATCCCACGCAGTGAAACAAAAAACCTATTGTGGATTCACTGAGCTGGGATTTGATTCTCTCAACTCCCACTGGCATTAATGTCCAAAAATTAACCCTGCCAATTAAGGTGGCTGCATCAGTTATTATATGCTTCTTTTGAATTAATAATTTATAATATAAGTTTAGAAGATAAGCTAACAATTTTTTCTCAGAGTTTGCCTCAGATACTAAATACTCTAGTCATTTGCAAAAGTTTAAGACCAGACACGATTTTTAAGCATTTAACGGTATGGCATCATATTGCATCAGATAATGTCTGGATTGCATCATCCTATTTGGGCCTTGAAGCAATACGCCTAGTCATTACTTCCAGGTCATTTGTCTGCTGCTGTCAGTATCGATTAGGTGTTTTTCAGTTTTGTCTTCATCCCTGAAATGGGCAAAAAATCGTCTTTGACAGAAGTTCTAAGGGCACAAATAGTGAATCTACATGGAGAAGGATATACGGAAAGATACATTAGTGCTACATTACGTTATTCCAAGACAGCCGTGCACAACGCCATCGTCAAATTCAATACTGATGGCACTTTTGGTGACAGTAAAAGGAGTGGTCGTCCACGGAAAACTACGCTCAGGGATGACCACGCAATGAGACGCATCGTGATGCGCTCACCAATGAGGTCATGCAAGAAACTTCGGGCTGCTTTACGCTTAAAAGGTACGGAAATAAGTACCAGTACTGTTTCGAGACGTCTCAGCAAGGAATTTGGGCTCAAGTCCCGCAAGCCGGCCCGGAAGCCACGCCTGACACCTGTGATGAAAAAAAGAGACTGGACTTTGCCAGACGACATCGCCACTGGACTCTCGCGCAGTGGAAGAAAGTGTTGTTCTCAGATGAATCGACCATGCAACAGTTTATACCTCGCAAGAGGCACTTTAGGCGGCCAGTAGGTAAGCGATTTGATGAGAAATATTCAGCAGCCACAATGAAGCACCCACCAAGTCAGATGATTGGGGTGCCATGTCATGTTTTGGCCCTTCTGGTCTGTATTTTGTCCACCTAACACCACTATGAATGGACCTAGGTACGTGGAGTTGCTGAAGGAGAAGTTGAAACTGCATATGGACATCCACAAATGTACGATTTTCATGCAGGATGGCGCTCCTTGTCACCGATCCAAGGTAGCCACTGATTTCCTCAAGAACAAAATCTCCGTTCTGGAATGGCCTGGGAACAGCCCAGATCTAAATCCCATTGAGAACCTGTGGACTATAATGAAGGATAAGGTGGCAGACAAACAACCATCAAGCGCTCAAAACTTGAAACAAGCGATCAAGGACGTTTGGGTCACCGAAATTACCCAGGAGTACTGCGAATCTCTGGTTTCTAGCATGCCACGTCGCATCCAGGCGGTCATTGACAGCAAAGTATGCCACACTTAATACTGAAAAGTAGAGACACTGACACTTTTGGACGACATAAAGTTTCAAATTATGTCGTACTACGTTTATTTGGTGAAATAAACTGATATAATGTGATGTGAAGACCAACAAATCATAGTTTTGTCAAATTTCTTCAAAAAATCGTGCCTGGTCTTAACCTTTTGCAAATGACTGTAGACCAAAAAGAATTTATTTTTATGTTGTTTAGAGATATTTAAATGTGTTTAAAGACAATTAAAAAATTTGTAAAAATCACCTTAAAATGGCATTTTATTTCATTTTGAGAAACTCCCCAAAGAAAAAATGTTATGGTTGTAAGTACAAACATGTTATTGACATTCGTAGTTTTTTTTGTAAACAATTGCATATTAAGTTTGATACACTTTCATAAACATTTTGCTACAATGTTGAAAGACAGCAAAAATCCGTACTGCATTTTTTGGCATGACCCCTTCACCAAACATAAAACCATCCTGTGCAATTTTGGGTAAACACAAGTCGAGTACATATGCCAAGTTATGGCTTTGTGAGTATTGTAGTTTTTATAAAAAGTTACATTAAGTAATACTTCATGGTTGTTGATGATAACACAAGTGTCACCAGATGCTTGATTTTTGCTTAGAAATTGTTTCACTGGCATGTGGTTTATTTCAACACGATTTGTCAGACACTTCTATTACTAAGATTTCCCCCCCAAGATTTTTTAACTCAAAAATCGGGGTGCATATTATACATGGTGCTAAAGCTAAACAAAATTTTCTCTGACCAATTTATCAATGTCTGCAGACCAGGATAATGCTGCTAGAAAACTAGTATTATCAAATTCGGCATGATGTCACAATCACGTAAACCACTGCAGCAACGCAGACGAAAGGCAAGAATCGCACTCCCGTAACCGCCTCTCTAACCCTAAACTAGCAGCGAGAAATGACAAAGACGAGAGCCCGTATGTCTGACATTGCTAATAACACTATTGAGCGGGACGCGTACGAGACGAAGCGCAGCCCGGGAAGAACACGTGTTGCTCCCTGAGCGTGAAAAGTGAAATCAGAATGACACAATGTAAGTTCTAGCAAGCGCTGAATTAATCAGTTGCGCAATAGTCATGTTAGAACACAAGTTACATAGAGTCGTAGTGCTTACACACTAGTCACTAGTGAGAGACAAGCCGGCAGCAATGCCATAACTTGCACAAGGTGACATGTTTACGATTCTGAGATGGATTCATGGGTTCAAGCAAAATGTTAGAAGCGGAGAAATCGGGAATTGATGTCAAAAGTCGGGGTGCGTATTGTACATGGTGATGTAGAAATACTATCAAAATTTGGCAAAAGTCAGGGTGCATATTATACATGGAGGCGTATTATACACGGAAATTTACGGTAGTTGGTTATAGTACATGCACAAGACCGCCAATAAGCACACCATTCCGTGGTTCCTTGACTATACGCAGCAAGAACACTGTGTGTCCACCTGGCAGGAACATCGAAAGGTGGTAAACAAAACAGAGAGACCAAAACCTGCATGAAATGAACCATAGCGTTATTGGATATAAAAATATTTATTATTAGTTTCAAACAGAACCAAACTAAAGAACGTTGATTGTAAGTCTTTGTTATGATCACGGCACAGCAAAGTCGAGTGTATCAATACGTTAGTTCGATATGCTCCACCTACAGCGAAGTCGCCAGACGCTGATTTGGTGTTTCCCTGCGTGTTTCCCCAGAGTTCCCAAATGGAAACGAGATATATTGATGTCATTAAATTTGAATTATCCAATAGCCTTTCACAATGCTAAGCACTTATGAGTTTTCAGCCGAATGATATCTCTTGAGCAATCAGAGGGCATATGACAGTACTTCGTTTGGGACAAGTACGACAGTTTACACCCAACTTATTTACTTTTACTCAGCTTTACTTTTACTCAGCTTTACCTGTATATAAATCCCCAAAAAAATCTCCTCAGATTTGGACAAATAACACCAATGACCCAATTGGATGCCCAAAACTTGGAAATCCATGTTTCCGCGGAACTCTCTCATCGCTGTTAACAGTAGAAGAGAAAGGCAACAAGAGACGGGATTAGTTGGAGATAGCTTATCTTGGATGTCAACAGAAGTTGTACAACTGAATGGCACACAGTTCACATGGTACACACTAACACACTGTCTAAAACACACTAGTTCTAAGTACCCTCACAATACCAGTTGCCATAGTAATGAATGCAGCCTCACCTTGATGACTTTGCCAAGAGGCACAGACCTGACGTCCTCAACAAAGACAACATCACTGAGCGGCCATTCCTCCTCGTCCTTCTTCTCCACCGCCTCCTTGCTCGTACTCGGCTGCTTCTTACGCTCTGACAACATGACGCGGCACTAGTACTGTCAACAACTATATCACTGGGGTGCAGTGGCTAGAGCTTCGGACTTTCACCCAAGAGAACCCGGGTTCGAATCCTGTGCGGCGGTGTCGAACCTTGGGCAAGTTCGTTCACTATACGTTGCTCCAGTTCACTCAGCTGTATGAATGAGTACCTGGCTATAGACAGTGGTGGATATTTGTGTACGAATAGTCTTCGCGCATTAATTGCAGCTTTGCTGGATGCTTCCCAGAGAAGTCGAGATGGTGTTCGATTGAACAGGTCTGCCAGGGAGTAAAGTGTAAAGCGCTTTGAGCAGTCCCGAGGACTGGATACTGCGCTATATAAGAACTTACCTTTACCTTTTCACTGTAGCAACAACTATATCACTGTAGCAACAACTACGTCATTGTGTTAATAACTATGTCAACAACTAGGTCACTGCATCAACAACTATGTAACTGCATCAACAACTATGTCACTGTGGCAACGATTATGTCATTGCATCAACAACTATGTCACTGCATCAACACCTATGTCACTGTAACAACATATATGTCGCTGCATCAACAACTACGTCACTGTGTCAACAAATGTGTCACTGTGCCAAAAACTGTGTCAACAACTATGTCACTGCATCAACAACTATGTCACTATATCAACAACTATGTCACCACATCAACAATTATGTCACTGCATCAACAACTATGTCAGTGCGGCAACAACTATGTCACTGTGTCAACAACTATGTCACTGTTAACTATGTCACTATATCAACAACTACATCCCTGTGTCAACACCTATATCACTGTGGCAACAACTATGTCACTGTGGCAACAACTATTTCACTGTTTCAACAATTACACTAGTGTGTCATAACTATGTTGCTATGTCAATAATCATACTAGTGTGTCATCAATTATGTCACTGAGTCAATAATGACACTAGTGGGTCATAAACTACATTACTGTATCAATAGTGACACTAGTGGGTCATAAACTACATCACTGTATCAATAGTGACACTAGTGGGTCATAAACTACATCACTGTATCAATAGTGACACTAGTGGGTCATAAACTACATCACTGTATCAATAGTGACACTAATGTGTCTTCAACTAAGTAACAATGTTATAGGGACAAACTGTTGTCATTAGTTATGTCAATAATGACACTAGTGTGTCATTAATTATGTCACTGCATCAACAATGACGCTGGAGTCATCAACTACTGGCACTATGTCATTAACTCAATGACAAGCCAGTGTCAATAGCCACAGGACACCAACATGTAAAAATATTGTAGCACTAGTGAAAGGTACTTATCAACAAATAGGAATCAACTGTGCATCTTGGGAGAATTACACCTTGTTCAATTTTATATTTTAAAATAATTTCATAACATTTATTACAATGTCATAGATATAGAGTAATGTTACTGTGACTTACTGAATGGTCCTGGACTGACCATGGAGTGGCCGCTGTGGTCACTACAAGTGGACGAGGCAGGGGATGGTGGTGGTGGCATGTCAGGTTTGAATGTGTCACTTGACTTTGTGTCTGACTTGTTCGAGCTGCTAAAACAACACACCATTGTTATGTAGCATGACATCGGTGCTACAGATCAGTTCTGCACAAATTATCAATACCTTTTAATAATGCTAATTATCTGTACCATGCCTGCACGCACACACACATTTCTCAATAGGTTTTATAATATTAACCATTTCAGTACGACAGGCCAGATTTCCGGCCGCACTGTCTGTGATGTTTCAGTATGACAGGAGGGTTATATTCAGCATTGACGATGTCTGCTATTCAAATCGTTTTTACTCATAATTATCCACTACGTGGAGCCACTTGTTATATACGGTTGTCAAGGCAAATAAATTAGCTATTCAGCATTGGTCATCATTTATTATCGCTCAATAATAGTTTATGGAGATTTTCGCGGTTTTTAATGATGGATTATCAAAATCTGCGGTGGCCACAATGGCGGACCACATTACTTCAACTAGCAATTTACCACTGTATGTTTTGGACAGATTATTTGACAGTTTTAGCGAACAATCTTTGTCGGATGTTGACGATCGACATAATAACAATGTCGGCAAAATTAGTATACAACTGTGTTCAGCAACTGCAAAAATTTTGAAATCATGGCAGCCATCTTGGATTGCTGGTTACCATGTCGACATAGTATAAAATCGTATGGCTCATTTTACTCACTGATTATCATACTTTCCGAAAATATATAATATTCCTATTCATAAATGCATTTTTGTTGCTAAAATCTTGACTTGAAGTGAGGAAGTCCATTGTCTCACATATTCACTGGGAATGCAGTGTTCAGTGGTCATAACTGGTCAGGGCTGTAGTACTGAAATGGTTAAGGGTAGCCACTACGCAAAAACGGCTATAGGCCATATCTCTGTTAGTACTGAACATATCTTAGCCAAATTTTGAGTACTAATTAGTTAAAAGTATAGTACATGATATGTGGAATGTGGGCTCATTTGCTTGTGCAGTGCCATGACAATCAACATTTCTAGTGTGGTAGAGGAGCATGCATCCTTGACAATTATTCTGAGCTAACAACTGTATGTGTGATCATGCAGATAGTAAGGTGGTTTTGGGCAAGGAAGTTTGACTGCAATGACTGTTGTGAGATGGGACTTTAGGTTTGAGCTTTTTTCATGACGTCTTGAAAAATGCTCAAACCTGAACAACAGTCACTGAAGTCAGATATCCTTGCCCAAAACCATCTTATTGCACAAAGGAATATTCTAACTAATGATTCTTGACAGTTGCATGATCACACATACAGTTGTTAGCTTAGAATAATATTCAAAGATGTGAAAATCCATCTCACTTAAAACATTCATTGCCATGGTAACACACAACCAAACGTGCCCATATTTCACACATCATATACCATTCATTTTTCTACTCAGTGCTCCAAATCTGGTTATGAAATGTTCAATATTATCAGAGATATGGCATATTGGTTATATGGGCGTTTTCGAGTAGTGGCTACCCTTAATCCATCCGATCCACTATAGCCCATTCTGCAGGAATGAAATTGCACACAAGGCAACACTTTAATGAATCTGCCTCAATATCATTGTATACTAACGTCACCTCAATGATATAATCCCGTCTCTCTGATAGCATCATATTGAAGCTAAACAGCACAATCGTAGGGGAACAGCTAAGCATTGGGTATTATTTTGCCTAAATGTTTTTTTTGTTTATTCTGTGACAACGCCCTGACCTCTGCAGCAAGTTGCAATGACATGTGACTGATCCCAGCCCCCCCCCCCCTCCAGTTGTCAATCATTATTGTTGTCTACCAGTTCAACACATGGCCCTTGGTAACATGATATCATTAGACATTTGTCATTACAAATACAGATGGTAGAGCCAACTTGGTTGGGAAAACCTTTGGGGGGAAATCTCAATAGAGAATATCACAGTAGAATACAATAAAATGTGACAACAATAACCCAAGTACCTGTGTGAATACAGTAAATAACTGAAACTACTCGTCTGGGATGATCGGACTGGCCTATTTTCGTAGCCTGTGTTATAAACAGGGTTATTTCTGTAGTACAACATATATGAATGGCAAGTTGAATAATTTGTATACGTAGAAATGTCAATAATGTGAAACTCACTTTATTTTCCAAAAATACGGTTTCAAAAATTATGACTGCAACAAAAATTGGCGAAGCTATGGAGCATTGTAGGGGTCAAAAAGTTAAAATGAAGAAAACGGCTGTTGAAGTTT
Source organism: Escarpia spicata (assembly GCA_963995525.1). Classification (NCBI taxonomy): domain Eukaryota; kingdom Metazoa; phylum Annelida; class Polychaeta; order Sabellida; family Siboglinidae; genus Escarpia; species Escarpia spicata. Next base: position 34,571,708 of record OZ023209.1, read on the forward strand.
TACATTATATATGCAAATGGATTGCATGGAAATATTTCATGCGGTATTAATGGTAATGTGTTGAAAGTTGTATACAACATGTACAAAAAAGCAAAGAGAAAACTTGTGTCCTTTGTTATTTACTTGAATCATTTTGAACACTGTTAGTCACAATTATAACGGACTTGACATGGCAGCTGGTGAAATTTACAATAATCTTAGTGATGATGATGTAGAAAATGTATGTTCTACTATCTGCTGATGACACTACAATGATTCAATCAAATACAGATTTCTTGCTTGTGTATAGCGGAACTATGTCAACTCTTCTAATGGTTGACATTTGGTTGTTTCAGGTGTCAACTATATTGTGAATCTGTAATTATTAGTCTATATTGATACAATTGATTTACACAGTACCATGTACCAACAGTAGAATGCATTTTATATCAATAAAGTGTAGGATATTTCACTCTATAGTTGTCTAGAATATTAATTTTCTATGTTTGTCACCTACAGGTGACAGAATATTAATTTTCTATGTTTGTCACCTACAGGTTTCTACAGACATTACATCTTTAACAAATAGACACCACAGTCACACCATTTTATAATAATTAATTGAACATCAAAATAAACACAACTTGCAATTATAGAAAATCAATAGTTTTGAAGATACAGTTTAAAAGTTTTAGGCAACCGTTCAGTCTAACAGGGGTCAAGTGTGTCTACTCTGCCTGGACCCTGTGACCAATTAAAGATTAGTCAAGGTCTCAATGGAACACAAGCACTAGGCTGCAGAGTTTAGTTATGCTGCTGGCTTTCTGGCACATTAAACAAAATCTACTGTTGGGGGTGGTCTCAAGGGCCCTTCTCAAAACCACATCATTAGATAATGTGAAACTTTTGCACTTTGGGGGCCCCTTAGAATGATTCAATCAAACACAGATTTCTTGTATATAGTGGCAGCACCTTAACATACATCTATGCAAAATTTGAAAAAAAGTTGCTGAACAGTTTTTGAAAAAATGGGCAATTTTTTTTATTTTTACCAGTTTTGGGGTCCTTGGAGGCCCTAGGGAGCCGTTAAAATGATTCAATTAAATACAGATTTATCGTGCATAGTGGCAGTGCCCTTAGATATGTCTATGCAAAATTAGAGAAAAAGTTGCTGAACAGTTTCTGAAATACGGCAGCTAACGGCGGACGCAGAGTGATGGCAATAATCCCTTGGACCTTCAGCCAAAGGACTAAAAAATGTTGACCCGAGTCCCTCGTCACCAGTGATCTTGTATAATGAACACTGTCAACACCAGGGTGCACCACAGAGACACTTTCACCGGTGTATCATGGAAATAGTGTCCGCTATGTTAAGTTGTTAAATATAACAACGGATTCTGTCAGCAAAGTACTTTCATTATCAGCTCATTATCTTTGTGAAATCAGTCCCACGAGATATCTTTATCTTGTTTATGTGTTATGTTGTTTACAATGTTGTTTTTGATATGTTATTTATGTGTTAGCAATGACTATGAGAAATGATGATGTAACCATGGAATACAATGAAGGTTTCATCACAGTATCACTTACGTGGAGAAGGCCTTGAGCTTGAAGCGCCGGGTGTCTGCCAGTGTCCACGCTGCCTCCATCAGCTGCCCTATCTTGGGCACCCCGTCCGCTGTGTACAGCCCTATCGACCCCACATGGTAGATGGGGCTGTTACGTAAACACACCTGGCTGCCCGTGACAACCTCAGGTGCCCCCTTGTCTCCAGACCGACCCTTCCTGCCCTTTGACCTAATTCTGTCCACAAGCTTCTTTCTCTGGCTGAATGGCATGACACCCCTGACAACAGAAAATAAACAGTTAAGGGAGTTTTAAGGATTACGTTTGTCAAGTTTTTACTATCAAGTATTCAATATTAAACTGCATGCAAGGTGTGGCTCTTATGACATTATTGTTTAATGGCTACAAAGAGTAATTTTTTATTTGGCTACATTCAATGCGCAAGTTTGTATTGCTTTTAGTAAAACTAATAAAGCAAGGTGATTTCTGTCTACCCAACTTCAAGAAGACAAGCTATAGTTTAGGCATAAATGCTTCTGCAGAAAGTCAATCAAACTGAAATAAGTGCAGACAAAATACAACTATGGCTACAACTAAACCAACACCTATGCCGTTTAAACCGAGATAGAGACTGAACTTACCACCAGTACAGGGCGCCACTTTCAAGCCGGGCACAGGTGTACAGCGTACATGTGTGAAGCGACACTATTTTGTCAGTGTGGAACTCTGGGACTGACTGTGCAGGGTGGTCCAGCTTCACCGAGACGTTGCTCAGCACTTCATCCACCCATGTAGCCACCTAGCAGAGGGCAAAAGAACTAATGTCACCACATGATGATTCATGAAAAACACAAACTGCTTATCTACGACACATAATGGCCTTAGGAGGGTTACATTCTATGTACAGTTCAAATTACTGCAATAGAAAACAGAAAACTCTGACTTTGTGTTCAAAAACACCACCACCTTATTAGAAATAGATCCACTTCTATCGTTTTTTTGGTATTATTATTAAACACAAGTTTGGCAACAACATACAGATGCATTTACTATACACATCCATTGTGACCCTGAGCTCTTACATTGTACACTTCAATGTCACAGTTCTGTTATTATAAAAATACAAAGTACGAAACATTGCAGTTTGTTGATAAGCCATGTGTCTTTCCCGGAAACATGCATAAAATCAGGCAGAATAGGACTACCTCAGATGTGAGTGAACAGTTGTTACAGACCCAGACTCACCTTGCCAAACTAAGTGAACAGATGTTACAGACCCAGACTCACCTTGCCAAACTAAGTGAACAGATGTTACAGACCCAGACTCAACTTGCCCTACTTAGTGAACAGATGTTACAGACCCAGACTCACCTTGCCCGACTCAGTGAAGACCGAGGCGCGGATGTTGCAGGCTGACAGCCCCATCAACTTCTCCCCACTCAGGCCTAGACTCGCTGTTTTTGGGTGCAGCACAGCAGTTGACTGCACAAACAAACCAACAGGTCACAACAATGCCGATGTCGTTTGAAGGGTTTCAGGACAAAACACAATACAGGGGCTGTATATGCCATTTCTGATATTTTGCCCAAATGGGGATGCTGGATGTTGTTTTTTTAACCACGTGTTGAGCTAGTATATTATATAATTTATAACAAAACGTGACAAACCCCATTAAGGTTTGACCGGCGGTTATCGTGTCAGTTGATTTCTTTACTAAAAATTGTCTTCCTAGAACATTAGTAGGTGTTGGTATATGGAACATATGTACTACAAAAAAACGTGGCGTTAATGCCATATGTCACCAGTCCATCCTTTAAAAACTACTACTTTGTGTGTCTCAGTGGAATACCCCTTCAAATTCTTGGAAACTATAACGACGTTTCCGTAGAAACGATGACGTCAATTTCAAACCAGCGCAGATGTCTGCGAGTGTAAATTCCACGCTCAACAACGTCGACATTTGTCAGTAACTCGGAGTTGACCCCTAACCAATCAGGTGCCACCAAAACACAGACTAGCCATAGGCCAGTCACAAACACAAAGTCATTCGACATTTAGTCATTACAAATAAACAGGGGAAAAACGGGGATATCTCAAAAACAGAAGTCTGTCAATTTGTATTAAAATAAACTGCTTGCCAATGAAAAAACGTCACATTTTATGCAAAACCCGCCCATCTGGTGACATTTCTTTTAAACTGCAATAGTTACGAAGCTATAACTTGGCATGCAAGCTGGTCTTACATGAGCGCCAAATTACACGGGATTGATTTCCGATCGGTGAAGGGGTTGTGCCAAACATACACTTCAAGTTTTGGCTGTCTTTCAACATTGTTGTATAATTTTTATGAAGCTTTAGCATGCTTAATATGCATTTGTTCACAAAACAAACCCGTATGAATGTCAATAATATAATTGTGCTTACAAACATGCACATTTTTCTTTCAGGGTATTTCTCTAAATGAAATAACATGCCATTTTGAGGTGATTTTTTTACATTTTTTAATTGTCTTAAAAAGCATGGAAATGTCTTAGGCAGAGTCTGAGAAATAATGTTTGTCTATCTTTAAAACGTTTATTAGAAATTATTAATTCAATACAAGCATGTCTCTGCCACCAGAGCCACCTTAAACGACATGCACAAAAGAGTATTTGTTTTCAAAATGCGATAAACGCCATCAGTCTTTCTTTATAACAAAACGCGATATATCCATTTCATCCAATGAGCACCACCTTGCTGCTATCTCTTCTATGCGTAGTGATGAAGCTCACTATATGGACATATCGCGTTTTAACAAAAAAACATGGACATGTCATGTTTTGATAACAAAATCAATTAATATCACACAAAATCTGCCAAAAAAAGTTATCTTTCAAGGTTGAGTTCTGATTCTTAATACATTTCAGTTTTATACACAAGTTTTGATTTAAACTTTGAGAATGAAACACAAAAGTGAGCTGTACCTCTGAGTTGGCATACGGCTCCGAGTCGCTCCACTTCCACTGAGAGAGGTGCCCTCCAGTGGTGATTGCCACTAGCTCCGAGTACAACGCTGCGATGTGGGTGAAGTGCATGCTCGAACATTCCTGCAATGACACAGCACTGTCTGGGTGAATGAGCCAAACATGTTGAAATTAAATTGTAAACAAAAAATTCCATAGTAGTAAACAATCGCTACTGGCACTTATTGCAGAGGTAGGTATAATTATCCACAATTATTTTGAAGTTGGCTAGTTCTCACACTCCAGACCTTAAGTGCACAGAAGTACAACTGATTCAGCAAATGTTCTGTTCAGACTATTACCCCCCTTGGCATGAGGGCGATTCTCAGTACTGAAACAAACATGTTGCTTTAACAAAGACAATCTAGGAAATACAACATCAGTTGAGGATCTTGTTCCCAGTGAGGAGAGAACCCAAACCTCTACTTACCTCTGCAGAATACATTACAGCTACTATTGTGAGACAAAGGTGTATTCACTGCTCCTCGCCTGTTGACAAATAACTGGGTTGAGGACGTTCCTCAGCTGCTGTGCACCCACACCCCTACTTTTCACCATCTAGTTCTCCTACCTTTCCACACCAGAACTGAAGTTCCTCCCCAAACATGAGGGCATTTGACGGAGACTTCTTCTTGCCGTCCACCCCTAGGAACACATCCGCCTTGTCCGCCCGACTCGCCCCGGAGCCGTCCTCCTTTGGGGCATTGTCCATCCAGCGCCGCTCCCGGATACGGAATACTGAGTCCCGCTCCCTGTCGCGATCCCGATCACGCTCCCCAGAGTCTCCGGTACGGGGGAAGTCACCTGGGGAAGGAATCACCGGCAGTGTCACGCAGAGTGATACTTTCACTAATCTTGATGAAATATTTTGTCTCAAGAGGCTCTCTCTGAGATCTGATCCTGATATACAATGGGTCAATCAGTGTAATCTCTCTTTACATAGTTATCCCATTCTCCACATTTTCTCTTCTCCTCTCCGCTATTTTCACAGCTAACAGACATTTAAAATTGGCATTGACATCTATACCATTGACAATTCTAAGAAATCAGGGAAGGGGAATGCCACCAGATTAAAGTCTGTCTTCCTTGGTGTCAGACTTCAGCCCCCACTCACAGCTGCTAAGTCAAGGGAGAAAACTACGTGGAAAAACAACCCAATTACACCGACAGTAGCCAGTATAAGATGAGAGCTAGTAAACTGGAGATAAATGTTTTACAACATCACCCAATCACAACTGAACTATGTGGTAGCACAGATGAGTAAATAATGAGAATCAACAAGGACGTACTTGCAGTGCGGACGCGACTGGTGCGTGCACGCAGGGTCGAGTATCCAAACATGTCCTCACTGCTGAACATTACATCCGCTGACTCAGCACTGCCATGATCCATGTGTACACCAGCATCAAGCAGCGACAACAGATCATCTGTGGCAACAACACGACATCACAGTAACAACATTACATCACAGAGACAACAACATGACATCACACTAACACCAGCATCAAGCAGAGACAACAGGTATTCTGTGGCAAAGACATGACACCACAGTAACAACACGACATCAGAGACAACAACATGACATCACAGTCTCAACATCAAGCAGAGACAACAAGTCATCTGTGGCAATGACAATAACAACAACATGACATCACAGTAACAACATAAAGCAGAGACAGCAGGCAATCTGTGGCAACGACATGACACCACAGTAACAACAACATGACATCACAGAGACATCAACACGACATCACAGTAACAACAACACCAAGCAGAGACAACAGGCAATCTGTGGCAATGACGTGACACCACAGTAACAACATGACATCACAGTAACAACAACATCAAGCAGAGACAACAGGCAATCTGTGGCAATGACATGACACCACAGTAACAACATTACATCACAGTAACAACATCAAGCAGAGACAACAGGCAATCTGTGGCAATGACATGACACCACAGTAACAACATTACATCACAGTAACAACATCAAGCAGAGACAACAGGCAATCTGTGGCAATGACATGACACCACAGTAACAATATTACATCACAGTAGGGGCTTACCCAGGGACCTGTCTGCCTGTCTTCAAGACAGGTAATTACAACTGATAAGACTGGTGGAATTTATTTAACTTTAGAATAGTTCAAAATCTAGGGGTCTACATATATGACTATCATTAGCACAACTGGTAGTGAAACAAATCAAATAGATCAGTCAGTATTAATTAAATAAATGGCTCAAATGACACTGGTCTGTCATTGAACAAAATTAAACTGGTCAATAATGGGTGTGAATGATGTGAATGGCTTCCATGCAAGTCTTTTGCATGCTAAAGGGCACACTTTTGATTAATTCAAGATTGGTAAACAAATTACAATCACAACTTACAACAAATATGGCTATCTTTCAAAATATTCATGATTTAAAAAAAGTGGCTGATCATTGCACACAGTACAGTACAGTATGCTGAATATATATATTTTATATAGTATAATTACTCCCAGAGTTATCATGTTTCCAAAAGCAGAAATTTGATGAAAAATGTGTTTTGAGAAAATGGCAGTCAAAAGATTGCATAATGGATTTGATTACATGATATCGACATGTTTGATCCATGATGTATGTAATTGTCAGAGAAGTGAACTTTGTTGATAGTATGCATACAAAGGTATAATAATCTGGCATAAAACCATTTTAAGTATTTTTGTAAAAAAACACCATTTCACTTGGGGTGTCTGGCCTTACTGTAGTATTAGAGCAGTGGTTAACTCAATCTGATTGTGTTTTACATGAGAGAACACCAACCTGACATGTAGGGGTCGCCACTGTCATCGAGGTCATCTTCGCCTTCATCGTCCCGACTGAGCAAGTTGTTAACGGCAAGATTCACGTCCAGATTCTAACAATAATAAACTGTCATAAACAACACAACTGCACAAATGACATTCACACAGAAACCACTTCAAATTAAACAATTTACAGAATTATTGGATAACCACCATAATTTTATCATCAAACAATTTTTTGTTTCATTATTTAAAAAATCCTTATTCAACAATCAGTGGAACACCAGAAAACACATACTCCCTTCTGTCTCCACTGACCCTCAACACCAGACAACACATACTCCCTTCTGTGTCCACTGACCCTCAACACCAGACAACACATACTCCCTTCTGTCTCCACTGACCCTCAACACCAGACAACACATACTCCCTTCTGTCTCCTCTGACCCTCAACACCAGACAACACATACTCCCTTCTGTGTCCACTGACCCTCAATACCAGACAACACATACTCCCTTCTGTGTCCACTGACCCTCAACACCAGACAACACATACTCCCTTCTGTGTCCACTGACCCTCAACACCAGACAACACATACTCCCTTCTGTCTCCACTGACCCTTAACACCAGACAACACATACTCCCTTCTGTCTCCACTGACCCTCAACACCAGACAACACATACTCCCTTCTGTCTCCTCTGACCCTCAACACCAGACAACACATACTCCCTTCTGTGTCCACTGACCCTCAACACCAGACAACACATACTCCCTTCTGTGTCCACTGACCCTCAACACCAGACAACACATACTCCCTTCTGTCTCCACTGACCCTCAACACCAGACAACACATACTCCATTCTGTCTCCTCTGACCATCAACACCAGACAACACATACTCCCTTCTGTCTCCACTGACCCTCAACACATACTCCCTTCTGTCTCCTCTGACCCTCAACACCAGACAACACATACTCTCTTCTGTCTCCTCTGACCCTCAACACCAGACAACACATACTCCCTTCTGTCTCCTCTGACCCTCAACACCAGATAACACATACTCCCTTCTGTCTCCTCTGACCCTCAACACCAGATAACACATACTCCCTTCTGTCTCCTCTGACCCTCAACACCAGATAACACATACTCCCTTCTGTCTCCTCTGACCCTCAACACCAGACAACACATACTCCCTTCTGTCTCCACTGACCCTCAACACCAGACAACACATACTCCCTTCTGTCTCCTCTGACTCTCAACATCAGACAACACATACTCCCTTCTGTCTCTTCTGACCCTCAACACCAGACAACACATACTCCCTTCTGTGTCCACTGACCCTCAACACCAGACAACACATACTCCCTTCTGTCTCCTCTGACCCTCAACACCAGACAACACATACTCCCTTCTGTCTCCACTGACCCTCAACACCAGACAACACATACTCCCTTCTGTCTCCACTGACCCTCAACACCAGACAACACATACTCCCTTCTGTCTCCACTGACCCTCAACACCAGACAACACATACTCCCTTCTGTCTCCTCTGACCCTCAACACCAGACAACACATACTCCCTTCTGTGTCCACTGACCCTCAACACCAGACAACACATACTCCCTTCTGTGTCCACTGACCCTCAACACCAGACAACACATACTCCCTTCTGTCTCCACTGACCCTCAACACCAGACAACACATACTCCCTTCTGTCTCCTCTGACCCTCAACACCAGACAACACATACTCCCTTCTGTGTCCACTGACCCTCAACACCAGACAACACATACTCCCTTCTGTCTCCACTGACCCTCAACACCAGACAACACATACTCCATTCTGTCTCCTCTGACCATCAACACCAGACAACACATACTCCCTTCTGTCTCCACTGACCCTCAACACCAGACAACACATACTCCCTTCTGTCTCCTCTGACCCTCAACACCAGACAACACATACTCCCTTCTGTCTCCTCTGACCCTCAACACCAGACAACACATACTCCCTTCTGTCTCCACTGACCCTCAACACCAGACAACACATACTCCCTTCTGTCTCCTCTGACCCTCAACACCAGATAACACATACTCCCTTCTGTGTCCACTGACTCTCAACACCAGACAACACATACTCCCTTCTGTCTCCACTGACCCTCAACACCAGACAACACATACTCCCTTCTGTGTCCACTGACCCTCAACACCAGACAACACATACTCCCTTCTGTCTCCTCTGACCCTCAACACCAGACAACACATACTCCCTTCTGTCTCCACTGACCCTCAACACCAGACAACACATACTCCCTTCTGTCTCCTCTGACCCTCAACACCAGATAACACATACTCCCTTCTGTCTCCTCTGACCCTCAACACCAGATAACACATACTCCCTTCTGTCTCCTCTGACCCTCAACACCAGACAACACATACTCCCTTCTGTGTCCACTGACCCTCAACACCAGACAACACATACTCCCTTCTGTGTCCACTGACCCTCAACACCAGACAACACATACTCCCTTCTGTCTCCACTGACCCTCAACACCAGACAACACATACTCCATTCTGTCTCCTCTGACCATCAACACCAGACAACACATACTCCCTTCTGTCTCCACTGACCCTCAACACATACTCCCTTCTGTCTCCTCTGACCCTCAACACCAGACAACACATACTCCCTTCTGTCTCCTCTGACCCTCAACACCAGACAACACATACTCCCTTCTGTCTCCTCTGACCCTCAACACCAGATAACACATACTCCCTTCTGTCTCCTCTGACCCTCAACACCAGATAACACATACTCCCTTCTGTCTCCTCTGACCCTCAACACCAGATAACACATACTCCCTTCTGTCTCCTCTGACCCTCAACACCAGACAACACATACTCCCTTCTGTCTCCACTGACCCTCAACACCAGACAACACATACTCCCTTCTGTCTCCTCTGACTCTCAACATCAGACAACACATACTCCCTTCTGTCTCTTCTGACCCTCAACACCAGACAACACATACTCCCTTCTGTGTCCACTGACCCTCAACACCAGACAACACATACTCCCTTCTGTCTCCTCTGACCCTCAACACCAGACAACACATACTCCCTTCTGTCTCCACTGACCCTCAACACCAGACAACACATACTCCCTTCTGTCTCCACTGACCCTCAACACCAGACAACACATACTCCCTTCTGTCTCCACTGACCCTCAACACCAGACAACACATACTCCCTTCTGTCTCCTCTGACCCTCAACACCAGACAACACATACTCCCTTCTGTGTCCACTGACCCTCAACACCAGACAACACATACTCCCTTCTGTGTCCACTGACCCTCAACACCAGACAACACATACTCCCTTCTGTCTCCACTGACCCTCAACACCAGACAACACATACTCCCTTCTGTCTCCTCTGACCCTCAACACCAGACAACACATACTCCCTTCTGTGTCCACTGACCCTCAACACCAGACAACACATACTCCCTTCTGTCTCCACTGACCCTCAACACCAGACAACACATACTCCATTCTGTCTCCTCTGACCATCAACACCAGACAACACATACTCCCTTCTGTCTCCACTGACCCTCAACACCAGACAACACATACTCCCTTCTGTCTCCTCTGACCCTCAACACCAGACAACACATACTCCCTTCTGTCTCCTCTGACCCTCAACACCAGACAACACATACTCCCTTCTGTCTCCACTGACCCTCAACACCAGACAACACATACTCCCTTCTGTCTCCTCTGACCCTCAACACCAGATAACACATACTCCCTTCTGTGTCCACTGACTCTCAACACCAGACAACACATACTCCCTTCTGTCTCCACTGACCCTCAACACCAGACAACACATACTCCCTTCTGTGTCCACTGACCCTCAACACCAGACAACACATACTCCCTTCTGTCTCCTCTGACCCTCAACACCAGACAACACATACTCCCTTCTGTCTCCACTGACCCTCAACACCAGACAACACATACTCCCTTCTGTCTCCTCTGACCCTCAACACCAGATAACACATACTCCCTTCTGTCTCCTCTGACCCTCAACACCAGATAACACATACTCCCTTCTGTCTCCTCTGACCCTCAACACCAGACAACACATACTCCCTTCTGTCTCCACTGACCCTCAACACCAGACAACACATACTCCCTTCTGTCTCCTCTGACCCTCAACATCAGACAACACATACTCCCTTCTGTCTCTTCTGACCCTCAACACCAGACAACACATACTCCCTTCTGTCTTCACTGACCCTCAACACCAGACAACACATACTCCCTTCTGTCTCCACTGACCGTCAACACCAGACAACACATACTCCCTGGTACTCGTGTCCTAACCTTTACATGACAGTGCCCCACCAACCAATACTGGCATGGATCAACAACCGAAAGTAACGAGGCCACGAGAGACATAGATATATGACTGGTGGACATGAGTTGGTGGGTGAAGATAACAACAGTGATTAGAGACTGACCGTGCGCTGGAGTTCTCGGATGATGAGGCTGCGAGACTTGCCCTGTAGCACTACTTGGCACTGCAACAAGACACACACACACATTAACAATGACACACTTCTATACTGCCTAAATCTCCAGGAACCTCACCTCAGAGGAATGACAAACCAGAAGCATTAAGCATTAAGCATGAAATCATGAACGGGCACAAAAATGTATTGGTCAATTCAGCAGAGGAATGACACAGTGTTAAGTGTTATTTATTTTTGTTAAACAGCTATAAAATGCTGTTTCTGGGTGATATATCTGCACAAAGGGTGATAAAGTAATACTCATATAAGTAAAATAAAACCACATTTAGAAAGTTTCGTTAAAGTTATTACAGTCCTACAGTACTACTACTACTACTATTGATGTCATATATATTTATATAAATGCTGCTACTATTACTGTATGCTGATACATATTATCACAATAAATTATGTTTATTAATGTTGCTAATTACTGTACTAATGCCTTTGCTGGGAATATAGCTAATTTAGGATTAATAACAGGCTATGGCAATACAGGATAGTGTTGATGTAAAACTGTAAACATTGTAAATTTATCTATAGACAGTAGTTAACATCGATTCCCTACTAGCCTTAGGAGCGCATACCCTACCTGGTTGATGAGATCCTCAGGAACAACCGATGCAGGTACAAGAGGGCGTGATCCAACAATCACCCCTGAGCCCCGCCCCCGCGCGACTGCCCTCAGTACACGCCCCCTGGTGCGTTGGGGGGCACGAGCCGTCTGACTGTTGTTGTTTGCGGTGCGAGCGTGTACAGCCGCACCTGAACTTGTCACCGACCCCCATCGACTGAAACAACCCCGGGGATAAATAGTCTCAAAATCCTGCACAACAAGGTTGTCTGTTCCCAGAATCAGCCAGGGTTGTCATTATTAACATGATGTTGGCTAAATCAGTGGTTCTGAATGTGGGAACCACACAAATGTGCCAAACAACAGCTAAACCAGCTGGCAGCAGTAATATTGTATTTATAATTTGTATATTTTGTTTATAATTTGAATATTTCTCTGGTGCAACATTCAAACTGCAAATCATTCTGGGCTTATCAAACATAATTTGGCAGACTGAATATCTTGTATTTGGAGAATTTGGTCTGCTTGAGCATGCATATTTGCATGCACATTTTATTGATCTTGGGGTGGCCGAACTCACCCCGTGACCGGGTCAGAGATGACAGCCAGGTCATCGCCCCGCATCAGGATGAGGGGGTTGTCGGCCACGCATATGTTGTGGTTGGCTCGCTCCGACTTCACCGCAACATGCTCCTTGGTTGGCCTGAAACAACACAACACGTCACTGTGTTAGATCACCACGTCATGGCGTCAAATCAACATGTCATTAAGTCAGATTAATATGTCATTGGGTCAGATCAACGTGTCACTGTGTCAGATCAATTCTTCACTGTGTCAAATCAACATGTCACTGCATCAGAGCGACATGTCACTGCTTGAGATCGACATGTCACTGGGTCAGATCAACATGTCACTGCATCAGATCAACATGTCACAGCGTCAGATCCAACACTCCGCTGTGTCAAATCAACATGTCACTACGTCAGACCAATGTGTCACTGGATCAGATCAACATTTCATGGTGTCAGATCCAATACTTCACTGTGCAAAATCAACATGTCACTGCATCAGACTAACGTGTCATTGCATCAGAGCGACATGTCACTGTGTCAAATCAATACGGCACTGCGACAGATCAAGATGTCACTGTATCAGAGCGACATGTCACTGCTTGATATCGACATGTCACTGCTTGAGATCGACACGTCACTGCACCAGATCAACATTTCACTGGGTCAGATCAACATCTCACTGCGTCACATCAACATGTCACTCGCCAGATCTTCATGTCACAGAGTAGACAAGAGCGGTGTAAATTGTATGTTAGATGGTGGCAAGGACAAGGCAAATACCAACAGCACAAAATGCACCTACAAGATCAGGGGCATGCCACTCTGTAATTTTTACTACAATGGTACCATCACCTTTGACTATGTGGTGTACCTAGAATAAATGTTCTGGTGTTCTACATTATATGTCTCAGCCTCACCCAGACACAGCATACAACTACTTCCCTACACACCTGTTGTTGGCTCAATTGCATTTGAACATTAATTTTAAATCATGATATCATCATGATAGACAAAATTGGTGTGTGAACTAGATAGTTCTAGTAGGTAAAACCAACCAAAATTTCAACTTCAAAATATCTAAAAAGTAATTAAACCATTTAATAGAACACATTAACCTGAGTTCTCTTGCAAAATGTTATTGCAATATCTTTAATAGTTTCTGAGAAAATAAGGGTTGAAAATGCCTCAAAACGGTATATTTTGACATATTTCACGATTCGCCATGTTTACACCCCCATAGATTTGTAAAATGAAGACTTAGAACACCATAATTTGCAGTAATTATTACCATCAGTACCTAGTTTGTGCATAATTTTGTTTAGCTTGCACAGGACTATACTTAATCAGATACAGAACCCTGAAAATACAAAAATCTTCAATTTTGACAAGCGTTGAATGACAAAATTTTACAGCGCAGCACATCCCACCTGAAAACGGCCATATCTCATTCATTTTTCATCATACAGAAATATGTCAAGTATCCAAATAATCAGGATAACACAGATTCCATTTTGACATGCAAAATAGCATTGTCAAACATACCTACTTCAGGGTGACTGTTCAAACCTTAGGATGACAGTTTGATAAAAAATACTGTTGAATTTTATCGTGATACTCTGCTATTTAGGCCGATTTCTAGTAGTTGTAGAAACCTTGCAGGAGAGTTGGTGAGCTGCAATCTTGCATGTAGCAAGATTGCAGAAAATGTCTTAAGTTCTCATTTTGCCCCTACCACCCTCCCCCAGAGTGGAAATAACAAAGAGATGAACTATGATAAAACTTCATTTGTTCACAAGGTACATATACATAGCACGCGTTTTGACTTAAAAACACTTAAACAGTAACAATTAATGACATAATACTGATTGAATTTGGAATTAATAGCTGCAACATGTATTGCAAAACATCTGAATATAGTTTAACTATCCTAAGATACGTCTATGCAAAATTTGAGAAATAGCTGCTGAACGGTTTCTGAGATATGGCAGCTAACGGCGCACGACGGACCGTGCACGGCAGACCGCCGTGGACAACGCACGGCGGAACGCTGTGGACCACGCACAGCGGATGGTTAGATCGTTAGATTTGCGAGACATACAAAAATTAAATACAAGAAGATAATCCGATCAAACACTAAATAAAGAAAATGCCACAGTTAGACACCTGTTAGACGGCGAATATCAGAATCCTTCACCGTCAAAGTTTGACGACAGCAGAGCCGGCTGCCGTCATTGGCTACGCCCGATCCAGTCGTTCGCGCGACAGACGTTTCGGCTTCCAACTTTTATGTAGATACGTGTCACAGTATGAATTTATACTTAAAAACAGTGAACGCCACAAAAAAATACTAACGCTCACCGTTCATTTGCTATAATTCTGAGTGATTTTTATCGCTAGTTCGTCTACAACAGAGCCAGAAAAAACTCCATCTACTTCTATCCCATAATTAGAAAAGGAATCCTTTAGCGATCCCCACATAAAACCCACCAGTGAAATCGTCGGAATCCGGGCTTTCCGATGACTTTGTTTCTATAATTATACACACAGACACTGAAATGCGCGAAAAGTATTTTTTGAAGCCATTCTCAGCACACCGCACAAACGGCTTCACGGACGCAATTCACACTTGCAAAAACCAGCCAACACCATTTGTCTCCCAGCGCCTGGCGCACGTAACTACTTTATTCAATGAACAACAAAACACCACATTCTGAAATATAAGATAACAAACTTTATTGCAGTATAAGTCTTGATGTAATATTCTCACATTTACTGAGAGAAATGCGGGTTGGAAATCAGGTAAAATCGGCTGACACCAGCTCTGTTAGCCACTGCTAGTGTGTGTGTGGGCCTACCTAGTTCTAGGTGGCAATGATGCACTGAGAAAGAGAGAGGACTGAGAGAGGCAGATTGTGTAAGAGGAGGTACTCACAGCTTTGGTTCTGCCTTGCTCAGATCCAACTTGTCTGGGTTGATGAAATACGGCAACCGACACACTCGGCCATCCTACAAAACAAACACACTTGATCACCACTTCCACCATTGTAGTGATGTCTACCTGCTACATGGCAAACACCTTTATATGCCAGAACTGAATGTCAACAAACCTTAACCAGTATTGACCGCTGATCTGGATACCACTCATGCTGACCCGCATTTTGCCAACCCAATCCTGCCAGTGGTGGACACATTGCATACAAGTCAGGTTGATTATTTCTCAGCTCAACTTCAAAATAGTGACAATGAGTAGGTAAAATCACTGCCTTTTGAAAGGCAGTTTAAACCATTGACATAATCAACTTAAGAGTTTGACTCAGTGTTCCACAAGTAATTTTCAAATACAACAGGAACATTATAAAATAGCAGCTTCTTTTAATTTGGTGGATATAGCTACACATTCATTAATGTAACATTATACAAACTGCACATTTTTTTTTTTTTAAAGAACCGCTTTAACATGTGAAATAAACAACAGGACGATGAAACAACCAAGTGGGGGAGGGTACCTGCAGCAGCAAGGCAATGTGACTGTGCCCCACGACCACTTCCTGAACACAGACATTCCTGAGGGCGTGTAGGGCAATGGGGCTACAGAAGCCACGCTTGCCAATCCATTCCGACACCTCCTTCAACCTGCAACACACACCAGTTTTCATCAGGTAGGATTCACAGAGCCCATCAGAACAAGTATTTCATAAATTCAAGTCAGATATTAAATTTGTTCTCTGTTTAAATCTGAGGCCATATTATTAGGGAGTTAATGCACGACCAACAAGTCCACTGATTGCTATAAATTACCCGTGAGATGAAATTTCCTAATGTCCTTGTCAGACTTGGGTCCAGATACGTATTTGTATTTGAATACAGAAATCTTGTGTATTTGATATTTGGTCTGTATTTGAACGCATTTGCAAATATAACCAAATATATATACATTTTAAATCTGTCAAATATTTCAACAATTGTCTTCAATATTTTTGGTAGGGTCACTAGTGGGCAGGCAGCACTAAAAAAATTGGCCTAAGATCAAACATTACCCAGCAATTCATCAGTGAATGAATGGGAAGCCAGTGAGGTCTATCCCCATCCATAGCCATGAAAACAGGTTTTGGCTGGGACTGTGCTTCAAAGAATCCTATTATCACCCGCTATGTAAACATCAGGGCTAGCACAAAAGAAGCCAGGTTTCCTCCAAAGTGTAGTCAGTCAAGGATTACAAATGCAAACAAAGGCAGCACATCAGAGTAATTGGCTTGCTACTCCTACATTCTTTCATTGAGCAGTTTTATCTGAAGTCAGGAATTTATATCCTGTGATCCTACTGATCTTTTCACATTGTTTCACCAATGGCTCAGTCATAGTGTGCACAGCAGCTGGGACTGGAGTTAGGACCAAGACCAGGGAGAGAAATTGAAACAGGAGCCATCTATTTGAATCAAAAGTTTCAATGTATTTGAATATGTAATTCACTACATGAACATTTTAGTTTGTAATACGTATAATAATATTGTACACAAGTTCATTGATATGTTGAGCATTTACACTTGTGACCCCGTACACTGGAAGTGTTTATTATCCAAATCAAAACTTCAAAATTGACTGTATGTACTTGTGGTCATACTCGTGCAAAGAACATGCTGATGCGAAGACAATCGTATGAATGTCAAGAAAGAGTATCACAACATGAACATTCTGTGTAATGATTTAAAGTGCATATGAACATTGCAATGAACATTACATTTTTTTAGTAGGAAGATATAGGGATGTCGCTTACTAATTCAATTTATATCGCGAGTATGACCGCAAGTACATACAGTCAATTTTGAAGTTTTGATTTGGATAATAAACACTTCCAGTGTACGGGGTCACGAGTGTAAATGTCAAAAGCACATAAATTCATTAAAACTGAATTGTTGACGTGTGTTACGAACATTCGAAGTATTACAATCCCATGCATATATACCAGCCCTCTAAGTTGTGACTGAATTGGTCGCATATGCGACTGTTTTTTCTGTTTGGCGATTGACACATTATGTGGTGACCGCAACAAGTCTGTAATAATAGATCATGCGTTGTCATTTGCCGTTTCATAAACCATGTGTTGTCGTTTCTCGGAAACACTGTAAACGATACTGACTTTATTTTTGGTGATATTTTGAAACAAACATGATTACTCTGCAACGGTATTAATAAATTTTTGTGGATTTATGACACTGGATTTTTAAAATGCGCAAGGCAAATTGCTACGAAGTGTCATGGCGCAAGGTACCCCATGTCAACCTACGTAAACGGGGATGTGAGCAGAAGGCACTAACGTAAACCGTTTCGCGATCATTGTCTGGCTGTCTGATAAGCGCATTGAAGACATGTTGCTAATTAAATGTAGTTGTCACATCGTTAGAACACACATAAGTGTACATATTCCGGTTTCTGATACAAAACTCAAACAACAGCCTAGCTTATGCTGGCTCTAAGTGATATAGTCCACGTTTTGTCACAAATTCCATTGGATGGCGTCATAATAGTTGAACAAAATTGTCAGTGAAAAGCATTAGTGATTTAAACATTCACAACAGTTAATATGACTGCGTGTGTAATTTACATTAGTAACTTATATATTAAGCACTGCTGCATTAGAAACAACCAGTCATTTATGTTATTGAGTGCCATTGTACCGTGTTATAATGCATAAAGTTAGTATCTGGCCACATATTCATACGTTTTAAATTTATTTATATTTCAGACGGATGTCTGTGGTTAATTTGGATTAAATTGGTACTGAAAACACAATTACATATGCATACAGAATTACTTGGCTAGTACTTTTTAAATTTGGCTCCTAAAAAAATGTAGGTAGGAGCCACTTGGTTCCTAGACAAAAAAGTTACAGGGCTGATATATGCATTGTTACAAAAATATTACATCTTAGCGCACTTTTTAAGCCCAAAGAGCTACCTGGTTTGTATCAACATACTCTGCTATATATATCGCTCACTACGGTAATGCACATCGACAGTGGTGCAGACTCGTGCAAACCGGGTCGCTCTTTTGGCCTCAAGTATGCTAAGCCTAAGATGCAATATTTTTGTAATATAAATTTGTTGGGGATGATGTTGAATGATGGAACTAAGTCACTGAGGTATCATATTTAGGTAAACGTGTAGTTATAAACACGAAAGTGAGGTTGGCCCATATACTAGACAAGCGCCAATAATATTTACAAATACCTCTTTTAAAACAACCTTTCTAATGGCGGGTTTGCACAAATTTGACTGAATAGGTGTTCAAGATTTAGCATATTTAATTTAATATCTTGGGAATTTTACTCCCACTAGTAGTAGGTACTCAGACAGACAGACAGACAGACAGACAGACAGATACCAGTTTTACGACATGATTTATGCAGATTAAATTCATCATAAATACATTCCTGCCTTTCCCAATACAATGTTACATTTGAATAAAAAAACAAGCATAGTGTTAACTAAAAATGCAAACAAACGCCAAAATAGCATGTGGAATATGCACATATTTTCAAACTAAAACTTAAAAGTCAAAGCCACGACGAACGAAAATGTGAATCATGAATGTGACGAATTTTCTTGGCACAACAAAAAACTGCTACATACCTATCATTTAGCTGGTCCTCGGTTCCCGGTAAAGGATGGACCGCAAAATGGATAGAAGTCATGTCATCTGTAACACCCTACAAATTCCAATCAACGTCTAAATGAATAAAAAAGTTAGTAAATCTCACAGTAAAACCCGACTAACTTTTCAACAAGCAAGATCAAACGCCATGTTTTACTGCCCTGCGATTTGTAAGGAAGGTTTTCATTGGTTAACTCTTCGGCGTTCCTGATAATTAACTAATTCGCTGTATATTATATTTTATCTTCAGCGATCTTAAATCGCTTACAACTAAGACTTAAATATATTTTTAAGCATGCATAATTTTTTACTTATCAAACTACAACATAAAGTTAGTAGATTTTGTATTCAAGTAAATGGTGTGTATACATATCCACCATGGACAAGGAAATTAAGAGGGGATTAAATAATAACAAATGAACATTGCTAAGTGGTTAAAGAAATATTTATTTTTTATTTGTGGAGAACATGCAGCAATGTATACAGCAATACACCACTGTAAAAACTTGCCAATCGCAATAAAACAATGTCAGTGTAAAACCGGTTTTAAAAAGGAGTTGAAGTGTCTTTTATGTACTTGTCTGCTTGCCCAGGAAGTAAATCGTTATGTTATAACTTAACATTTACAAATATTTTTTTAAAACAATATTACTAGTTTTATTGTGTACTATTTCTATTATATTTTCATCATCATTATTTATTGTTTTTAAGGACCACATTGGAAATAAATGTTCTTTTGTATGCTTTTGTGTGTTATCCTCGGTATATATATATATATATATATATATATATATATATATATATATATATATATATATATATATATATATATATATAACGTATACATGCATATACACAATTAATTGTTAGTAATAATTGTCATGTATACAATTTTATTTAATAAACTTAATCAATCGATATGTTTGAAAAGGAATAACTCATTACCACAGAGAGTGACAAATAAATAGAACAAATCAATAATTTATTTCCAACACTTAGTTACAATAACAAATTACTGCACGATTTGCAATAAGTATAAATCACTGAAGAAAATACAACATTTGGTGAAATAGAAAAGGCGTGAAAAAATGCCCACCTTATGTACGGTTCAGTGAAACGTCATATTATTAGAATCAAATTTCAGCATAACTAATATACACATGTGCATATAACTATGCCTTCATTTCTTGCAGCAAATAACAACTAATAACCGTTTCTGCCTGTATGTGTAACTTACAAATTGTCACACGGACAAATCATCTAGTGTACACGGTGGTTAGGTTTCGCTTAATCTAATATTGATTGAGACTGCTCTTGAATAAATAAATTGTAAACATACATAATATCTTAACTTAATTGTAGCACTGGTTATTTGTTTAGGTTTTGCAAGTGATGGCGTTTTGTTCCACATTCTCTCTCCAGATATACCGGACGCCCAGTATCATAAATGTGCCTAGAAAGCGATTTTTTTTCTCCAAAACTATGGGGGCAAACTGCTGTTTACATAAATGGGTAGTCTACATGTTTGGGCGTCCTGGGGTAAAAAGTTCTTCACGAGATAGCTGCCAGTTTTTTTGTAACATGAAACAAATTAACATGAGCAGCGTACGATGCGTTGACTAAAATAAGGGGTAGGGGAAATACAGTAGTCCATATCATCTAACAAAATGTTTGCTAGACTAAATAATGACGTTATAAAATAATTTTACGACATAACCATTACAAATCTGAAAATCTGCCACCATAATCAGTTGCATCAAGATATAGTACACTTAGAATGTAGTGTTTCAGTAATGCTATATGTTGTACATTCAGCACTACAGTAAAACGTACACGTGGTTCTTTGCACTTTATTTGCATATGTGCATATAACTACTCACACAGTTCTCAACTACAACGTGTATCACTACGCATCACTATACGTGTAGTCCACCACATAGACATACATTCATATAGTCCACAACATAGACATGCATATATAACATATAATCCGGACTAATTATGAAAAAGTCTACTAATATTACTCACTAGTATAACTTCTTCTGTATGCTTATAGCAAAATGATCTACCCAATTAACACAGTAACATAGTTTTATATACTAGCAATGTAATTCAATAATACAATAAAATTTAACTAACCATGTTATTTATATCTACACAAATATACTGTAGAATCACAATAGCATTTCACCTCGCTACTTTTGCTAATCTAATGTAACGTAGATCACAGTGGCTCACGTATCTCTTTTACACTACATAGTCTATCTGGTGCCTTTTTCACACGAGAAGACCTTCGCAGGTATGCTTCACTCTCAACCTGAGTTGGTGGCACCAATTCTGCCTGAGTCCTCTTATGAGCTGCTTGCTGTTGGGGGGCTTTGTACGTCAACTCGCTATTATTCCTCTGATTCAGTGATGGCATAGAGCCCACCAAGTAGCCATGATGATCAGTCGCTGCCGTCAGTGGTAACACTTTCAGAGGCGCGTTAGTCGAGTTTACCCTTGAACTTAACTGATCAATGTGGCATTTCCACAATCCCTTAGAAACAATGACTTGATACGTCAACGGACCACACTTTGACTTATAGTTCCTGGCACCCACTTATCTTTCCCATGGTAATCTCGAACCCATACCATGTCTCCTTCCCTGAATGGTCTCAGCTTTTGAGAAACACTTTGCATTTATTTCTCTAATCGTGAGTTTTCTTGTCGGTTACCTTGCTTCACCCTGTCAAGTCGTGTACACAACTGTCTACCCATGAAACGTACCGCTGGAGTTCACCCTGTCAAGTCGTGTACACAATTGTCTACCCATGAAACGTACCGCTGGAGTTCACCCTGTCAAGTCGTGTACACAACTGTCTACCCATGAAACGTACCGCTGGAGTTCACCCTGTCAAGTCGTGTACACAACTGTCCACCCATAAAACGTACCGCTGGAGTTCACTCTGTCAAATCGTGTACACAACTGTCCACCCATAAAACGTACCCGCTGGAGTTCACCCTGTCAAGTCGTGTACACAACTGTCTACCCATGAAACGTACCGCTGGAATTCACCCTGTCAAGTCGTGTACACAACTGTCAACCCATAAAACGTACCGCTGGAGTTTTTATTGTGAAAGCATGCGGAGCATTTTGATATGCCAGGAGGAATGTATTAAATAAAACCCGGAGTGACTCCCCCGACAATGCCATAGCTTTCATAGCATGCTTTACCGTTTGAACAAATCGTTCAGCTTGCCCATTCGAACTCGGGTGATATTGCAGGGTAGGTTTATGCAACACCCCCAACCAATCCAGGAAGACTTTGAACTCCTGCGATTTAAACTGTGGAGCATTACCTGAGACCAAAGTCTGTGGAACTCTCACTCTGGTGAACATGGTTCTCAGTGCATTCACAGTCGCTTCACTGGTTGTACATTAACAAGATTTAACTAGATTTAACCAGATTTAACAAGGTTGCCATCCAGAGCTATAAGCTCCAGACGGCATGCGGACAAGGAAGCCTTTGGCTTATCGAGAGTCCAACAATTTTCCACCTACGTATAACCCGCCCTCGCCATATAGCTGTCCATTTTATTTTTGAACATATTCACACTGCTAGCATTAATACAATCATCAAATAATTTGTTCCAGTCATTTATTGTCCTCTGAGAGAATTTATTAACTGGTAATGGCAGTGAACATCTTCTGTGGTAAACACTGAGCTGAAATACTAGTTCAGGGCCTCTGTATTGTTGACACTGACAACTTCTGGCCACTTTGAGAATGAGTCGACTACAATGAGGAGCATTTTACACTCCACGGGACCAGCATAATCAATGTGTATGCGTTCACCTGGTTGCGATGTAAGTATCCAAGGATGAAATGGAGCATTGGTTGGATTCCTCTGTACCAACTGGCATGACTCACAAGCCTTAGTACATGCTTCAATGGCTGCATCCGTGCCTGGCCACCAGAAATATGAACATGCGACACCCATAATTTTCACTACTCCGATATGTCCTGTGTGTGGCTCATCTAGAATTTCTGCTTGAAATTGCTTTGGAATGATCACCCTCATTCCCCACAATACCACATCACCATCGAGAGATAGTTCGTCACGACGACTGAAGAACGGTTGTAAATCTGACTGATCAGTTGACAACCTATCAGGCCAACCATTTGTGTGTACCTCATCACCTGTGCCAACAATGGGTCTTTCCGAACTCCACCCTTGATCTGTTCATTATATTGACAGGTAACACCTCAAAACCAAGAACGAGAGCCACATCTTCGTATGTAGATGTACCTGGATCATCGTTTTGTGTGAGTAACCGTGAGAGCCAGTCCGCATTGGCATTCTGCGCACTGCTCCGGTTGCGCACCTCATAGTTGAAAACAGACAAATACATTGCCCAAAGCTGGATGCGTTCTGCTGCTACCGCAGGTATATGTCCTTTCTAGGACTGATGATTGCCGCTAGTGGTTTGTTATCACTGACAAGAGTGAACGTCCTGCCAAACAGAAAATGATAGAATCGCTTCACACCAAATACGATGTTCTGCTTCAGTTGTTCCTGACACAAGGATATCATTTAGATATACCTTGACACCTGGCAATCCCTGCAACATTTTCTATCGCATTCTGCCACATAGCTGCATGGTGCAGCTGTGATTCCATACACTAACCTGTTCTGTTGGAATAGTCCTTTATGCGTTGATATGGTCAGGTACTGCCTAGATTCCTCAGAAACGTCCACTTGGTTGTACGCATTTGCTAAGTCAAGTTTTGAGAATTTTGCTCCACCCGCCAAATCTGCCAGAATATTGTCAATGTGGATATTCTGCGGGGACACGGTTTTCAACCGAGGGTTAACTGTCGTCTTATAATTGCCACACAGTGTAATGGCACCATTCTTCTTGAACGCAAACACACACTTTGTAGAATGCCCAGTGTCTACTGTTATTTCCCTTTATCGCATCTGCCTATTCCGTTTGTAGACTCGGTATTCTAATTTGGGCACGTATTGCAACGTTCTTCCTCTGCGTTGATTTCCTAGACAATTTAGACATCGACCTACTCAGTTCAGCCAATGTGTCATTGACTAATATAAATCAGATACTCACAGAGGAAGGTTCTAATTACTCAATTATCGCAGAAGACTTTCCATTGTTCGTTTCAAGAACTTTAATACATACAGTTAGCATGATACAGATCAGTACAATCAATACTGGTCCTCCGTGGGAACCAGACGTGTTGTTACATGATTCTCCTCCAATGCATCTCTCAATCCAATCCCAATCACGCATTACTCTTTCCTTCTACTTCACTCTCTTCCTAGTGACTCACGATTCCCACTGGTGCCTCTTCTGTATTTCTTAAAATGGCGCGCTCTAGTCGGGCTCGCTACCTGGCTACCTGGTCTCTGATCCCGCATTACCTTATCGGCCAAATGACTCATCTCCCTACTATTGTCCAGCCTAGCTATCTTTGGAGATGACCTGAGCTAAACCTATGGAAACATCCTGTATCTCAGATCTAATTATAAGAACACAAGCTACTACACTAAAGCAGTTCTAAGCATATACTTATTAACATAACTTCCTATATAATAATTACTATATTTCATAGACAAGTAATTACTAGGAATTTATGCAAAGCTTAATTCCTTGTTGCCCAGTCACTATACTTGTAACTGCATGGTGAAATCACCCCTGCTTTTTCAAACCTGTCTAACTCTTGCTCAACTTTTGGTCTCAGAGCATAGGGGACTCGATACGGTTTAGTGTACACCGGATTAACGTACTCCCTCTACTACTTCAATGTGTGCTTTGATACAGTTTAGTGTACACCGGGTTAACTCCCTCTACTACTTCAATGTGTGCTTCGATACAGTTTAGTGTACACCGGGTTAACTCCCTCTACTACTTCAATGTGTGCTTCGATACAGTTTAGTGTACACCGGGTCAACTCCCTCTACTACTTCAATGTGTGCTTCGATACAGTTTAGTGTACACCGGGTTAACTCCCTCTGCTACTTCAATGTGTGCTTCGATACAGTTTAGTGTACACCGGGTTAACTCCCTCTACTACTTCAATGTGTGCTTCGATACAGTTTAGTGTACACCGGGTTAACTCCCTCTACTACTTCAATGTGTGCTTTGATACAGTTTAGCGTACACTGGGTTAACTCCCTCTACTACTTCAATGTGTGGTTTGATACAGTTTAGTGTACACCGGGTTAACTCCCTCTACTACTTCAATGTGTGCTTTGATACAGTTTAGTGTACACCGGGTTAACTCCCTCTACTACTTCAATGTGTGCTTCGATACAGTTTAGGGTAACCCTGTTTAGTGTACACCGGGTTAATTCCCTCTACTACTTCAATGCGTGCTTTGATACCTTTCAACAACCCCAGTTTCCCATCAAACAAACCCTGATGTTTATTGGCTAGTCCATCTAGCCGACATTCATGTGACAGGCACACTGACCCTGACCCAGTTCGAAACTTGATCCCTGCCCAGTCGAGTTTAATGGCCTCTAGCCAGTCTCTACCCTTCCACACACGACAGCCGCCTGCCAGAGTCACTTAGTCATTTATCATCAGTCCGGTCTCCCTCTGCTGGAGCACTGGGGTAGTGACATTTGACACTATTTTTGAATAGACCGACAGTTAGAGGAAACAGTAAAAGCAAAGGTACGTTTTTAGACATTCTGTTGTAAATCTTTGTATATTTCTAGATTATTCAACTACTTTAATTTTGGCATGACTTTATAAGCACACATTTGATTGTGTGGAAACTTGTTATTTATGCGTAAAACATTAAATAGAATGTGGGGCAGAATAACTCAATGTCATGAATGTGGATAGGCTATGGATGACGATGATATGATGAAGATGAAGGTGTCTCATCAACAACAAATGCTGCCCCTGTGCTGCATGTTCCTGTTTGTTAGTGTGACAGGGTAAATGTGTGATGGATGAATTGCTTACACTATAGGCGCCTTCTGTCAATTTATGGCTCACACAATTTCTGCCATTTATGTCGCTTTACTTTAGGGCTATATAAAACAGTTCCAGGTTTCTCATCAGAACTTTATTAAAATGTAAGTGAGGGGTGCGATTTATGGTAAATGTGTCTATGGATAATTATATTTCAAAATAAAGTTTTGTGGAAGCTATTTTTAAATTCTTGTGCTTATGAGAAACCGGGAATTATTTTATAAAAGTAAAGTAAAATTATTTTATGTTACTTTATTGTGAGACAAAATATGTTTAATATGTTACACATTTTATAGATACTAGGCATTGTACAATGCGGCATCTTCTTTGAAGAAATTAAATATTTGTACGTTAATATTCCAGATGTTGTCAGAAAGAATTAAGTGGCAACATTGCCACTGACTACAACATCAGAACATTCGAAAGTACCCCAAGACTGCCTCTGACGGGAATGGTGTTAGACTGCACCGGATAAAAACTGCAGCTGGATGTAGCAGAAAACGAGTTTATGGACAATAATATTTAAGCAGCCTTAATTTTAATAAAATATTTGAGTTGTTTTGTGCCACACGAATCAATGGTCACTAATTGCAACTCTGCCTTTTTATTTTCTTGTATTAAATTATGTGTTTATTTGTGCAGGCGGATGCCGACAGCAAGCCGATGACTTTGCCGCTCTTGGCCCGCTGTAGGTGTGCTATCTAACACAACATTATTCACAGTTTGATGTACAATGATAGCAGATGCGTCAACAATCATTACGCAATCGGTTTCACAATCATGCCGTGCATGCACATCTAACACATTTGAAACGTCATTCTCACTATCGACTGTCACGATATGCACCGGCCGCTGTCGCTCAGTGTTCTTGTGTTTACACGCTCACATTTGCCCTGCACTTGGCACATCTTCATGATCTTGGCAAAGTGATTGTCCGTCCGCAAATGAGACAACGCTTAACGAAAGTTGGACATTGCTTTCGATCGAAAACATGTTTTCGGCCACAGAATTTAGGCCCTGTCCCCGGACGAGCCGTCGCATCCCCGTGCTGCCCTGCCGCGGCGGAACTGTTTTGTCGGCCTTGACCTTCGTCACCCTCTTGATGGTAGTCGCTGGCGTATTGTGCGTCTGCTGTCTGCGGAATAAGTGTTCTGACGCACCTGCTCGTGGGCTGTGGCAATATGTCTCACGTTTTGCAAGGTCAGTGTTTCCTCGCGGAATAATTTCTCCCGGAGACTGTCATCGTAGCAACTGTATACGAGATGGGCACGTAAATTGTTATTCTTTTCGTGGCCGAAATTACACGTTTTTGCCAGATTACATAGACGTTCTATGACTATGTACGACGCCGTCGTTTCATCGTACGACTGCTTGCACGAACGGAATTTATACCGATCAATCAGTTCGTTTGTCCTCGGAGCGAAGTATAGTTGTCAAATCGCTCGAGCACTATTTTCACGGTCGGTATTTCTGCTGCTGCGCCTTCATTCAGTGACAATGTTATAATTGAACGAATTGTAAATCACTAACAAATCTGCGCCACCGAATGTCAGTAACATTGCAATCTTCCGTACTTCCCGACGCCAACAAATACATGTTGAATTGCTGCTTGAAAGTCTGCCAACTTTCCTTTGCGTTTGACCTAGTTAGGCAGCGTTTAAACACCATGCTTACGCGTGCGTCTTCTTCGGTTGTTTCACTCACAGCTCAAACGTCAAATTCAAATAACTATTTCACTAACAGTATCAGGAAAACATCCTGTTTCAACACTTGGATGAGTTGATACCATCCCATCCCTCTCGTCGCCAATTAGCTGTTGTATATTCAGACACTACAATAAAACGTACAACACGTGGTTCTTAGGGTTGGCACTCAACTGAGCTTCATTTGCATATGTGCGTATCACTACTCACATAGTTCTCAACTACAACGTGTATCACTAGGAGTTTGCTGCCATTCGACTGGAGGCGGAAGAGAGGCCGTAGGACTTGTACCAACGCCTGGTTGCGTTTGTGGATAACAACTTGTTGAAACTCGACGGTAGTATTACTCACCACGGCGAACCGACTACCGACGATGAAGAAATGTTTCCGACAATGGAGAATTTCACTGTACTGACATGGTTACGATTTATTGACCCCGAACTACCCGAAACTAGTGAACCAGCGTTGTGGCACTTAATTACTGTCACGTACGCTCGCGTCCATCAAACCTGATATATCACAAGCTTTGTCGTCCTTGCTTGATGAAATGCATGCAGCTGGATATACCAGGGTAATGCGAGCAGCATCATCGCATTTTCGACGGTTCCCCAGACATCCGGGGACCAGATTCAATCCGAGTCCGGGAAGTAAGCGATTAGACAGGTCGTGTTCTCTATGCAAAAAGCAGGCAGAGCTGACCAGCACTTCCTGTGTGTTTACCTGACCAAGATCGCAGGTATCTGACAAGGGCACGCCCCATCGGAAAACATACGGACGATCTAGAAGCTGAAGTGCAGGAGTTTGGTCCCACTACAGAAGAGGAGGTTATGGAAGGCCAAACTGACACCATTCCATCTCCCACGTTACGCGTCCAGGTGCGTCAGTCTCCCTACGTGGATACTTTCCACAACCACCATGCGGTCAGGATCACCATAGACAGTGATCGTGACCGGAAACATGGTTTGAGAATCAACAGCTGTGAAGTTGGGAGGCCAAGTCAAGAGCACATCTCAATCTTCCCACCAAGCTGACGGTTCGTCTCCTCTTATGTTGGTTGGCGAGACGCATGTCGTATTCACTCGTGACGGGAGAGAATTTGAGTTTGAAGGCTTAGTAGTTAAGAACTTGGACGTCGAGATATTGGAAGGCACACCTTTCATGGAGAAGAATGACTTGACCTGCCAAACGTCAGATCATCCTAGGTGGTGGCACCGTGTACCTGTACGGCTCGAATGGTAATGTGCCAAATCATTCCACCGTCCGTCGTGCGTGTGTATTGAGGGCTCCTGTTGAGAGAGCGACGATCTGGCCGGGCGAATATGTCGAAGTGACTGTGCCGAATGACTTGTCATCACTCGATGAGTCATTTGCGCTAGAACCGCGTGTCGATTCACCCAGTTTGAGACATGAGAAGCCATCACAATTATGCCCACCTAGTATCATCTCGAGTATAGCTGGGAAGTTCCGCATCCCAAACCTGACCAATGAGCTAAGAGTCTTGAAGAAAAAAATGAACAGTTCTGCCAGGTACACCAGGTTACCGTAGCTACCATCAAGGGAAACAAATCAGTGAGCGTGTCAACGTTACTTCCCAGAATGCACCGTCAACTACTTCATCTCTCTCAGCGACTGTTCGCGTTGATCCTGATAGTATTTTGGATGACACTGTAAGGGAAAAGTTCCGGTACCTGCTGGAGGAATATGACAATATCTTCGACCCAGCATTAAAAGGCTACAATGGTGCTGCAGGGTCATTCCAAGCTGACGTTAATATGGGTCCAATCCAGCCCCCACAATGCAAGGATCGTGTTCCACAATACTCACGTGACAAACTAGACGAGTTACAACATAAATTCAATGACCTCGAAAGATAAGGAGTATTCGTCAAACCAGAAGATGTTGGCATCACTGTTGAGTATCTGAATCTGTCATTCCTGGTCAAGAAAAGCGCTGGGGGTTTCAAACTAGTCACTGCATTCGCTGACGTGGGAAAATATAACAAACCACAACCTTCCATTCTTCCGGACGTAGATTCTATACTTCGCAACATTACCAAATGGAAGTACATTGTTGTCACGTATCTTAAAAAGGTCAGAAACTGATTTGAAGAACTCATGTGCCGCGTGTTAGGTGATCTACTCGAAGAAGGAGTTGTTGCAAAGATTGCTGATGATTTATATCGCAGACGAGACACGCCGTCTAAGCTTCTTCTCAACTGGAGAAGGGTCCTTCAAGCCCTAGATAAGTTTAACTTGAAAATTTATCAGCATCGAAAACGGTCATCTGCCCAAGAACCGCCACGATACTGGGATGGACCTGGTGCATCGGCACGATTAGGGCTAGCCTTCACCGCATCGTTACACTATCATCGTGTCCCCCCGGACAAGTTACGGGGCGTGATATTCTTTCTTGGCGCATACAAGGTGTTGTCAAGAGTAGTGCCAGGATGCGTCCATATCCTGTCACATCTCGAAGATGTCGTAGCTGAACGTGACTCTCAAGATCGTATTGAGAGTCGTCTAATCGCACAGTGGTCCTCCCACGACCTGGTGACCAACTGTGGATTGTCACCGATGGCGCAGTAAAGTCTCATGGCATTGGGGCTACCGTATAATAGTGGGATACATCTTCTTCTTCTTCTTATGTTCAGCTCCGAACTCTGTATCAGCCACATGTATGTGGCTAGAGTATTGTCGAGCTTGGGTGGGCCGTCACAAGTAGCGGGTGGTGTAGCGTTGGTTTGGGTCTATTGCTTATTTTGTGACGTTTAGACAGATCAAAATACCCTATAGTCGGGGTGCCTATAGCTTTGCCTTTGTGGGCGTAGATTACTTTAGGCAGGCGAGAGGAGATGCTGTCTAAATGAGTCCAGTGATTGTTTGCTAACTAGCTGTTGTGTGCATTTGTTCCAAGACTTGATGGTGCTTGGAAAGAATGAGTGCTTGTATGCGTCGATGCGGGTGAATGTCTGGAAGTAGCGATATGCGTTGCCTCTGGTACGAGTTGAAGCGGCGGTGAGTGAAGTCGTTGTTATGTCCACTAACTTGTTCCTGATGCGGTAGAGCATTATGAGCTTGGCATTAGCCCGCCTACTCGCAAGGGTCTCCCATTTCAGACTTTCGATCATGGTTGTCATACTGCTGCGTCGACGGTAATCGCTCTTCACGAAGCGAGCAGCTTGTCGTTGTACATTTTCCACGGCCTTGATGTTCTTCGCTGTGGATGGATCCCATACTGTCGACGCATATTCCACGATGGGTCTAACGAACGTCTGATAGCATAATGCTTTGATGGCTTGTGGGCATCTGCTTATGTTCCGCTGTAGGAAAGCTCTGGTGTTGTTAGCCTTCTTTGTCACGTTGTTGATGTGTTCGCTCCATGTTAGTGTTCTGTCGATGGTTACTCCAAGGTACTTGGCTCCATTGACCTCCTTCATTTGTTGTCCGTGGATAGAGTAATCACTGACAATTCTCTTCTTCCTTCTGTTGGTAATTCGGATAACTTCGCACTTGTCCGGATTAAACTCCATCAGCCAGTTTTTTTCCCCACATCTGTAGCTTGTATATGTCATCTTGTAGTTTATCTGCATCATCTCGTGAGTTGAAGTTTCGGTACAGAAGACAGTCATCGGCAAATAGGCGTACAGTACAGGACACATGGTCTGGTAGGTCATTTATGTAGCAAAGGAAGAGGATGGGTCCAAGGACTGAACCCTGTGGGACGCCTGAGGTCACTGCAGCCGACGATGATCTTTTGCCTTCCAGAATGACTTCCTGGGTGCGGCTGCTCAGGAAGCTTTTGACCCAGTCCAACATCTTCCCTCGCACTCCGTAATGGTGAAGTTTGGTGGCCAGGTGGTGGTGGGATACTTTGTCAAACGCCTTTGAGAAATCCAATAGCACAGCGTCGATCTACATGGAGGAAAACCGCTGCTTGCAGGGTTTTTCAGTGCGAAACTCCGTGGGCAACAAGTCATGGCTACCATGCGAGGTAGAAGCCCTTTTCATCGCCATTGCAACGAAACATTTCAGTCCTTACATACATCATTCAGTCGAAACACAAGGTGAGCATCCTGACTGACAGTAAACCTTGCGTACAAGCCTTTGATAAACTGTGTCGTGGAGAATTATTAGCCAGTCCGCGTGTGTCAATGTACTTGTCGCGTGTTAGCCGTTACCAAGCATCGGTGAGACATGATCTTGCAGGGTCGGCCAATGTTCCATCAGATTTCGCAAGCCGTAATGCAGCTACTTGTGAAGACTCGGTGATCTGTTCATTTACAAGACAAGAAGACTATTTGGTTCAAAGAGTGTCTACTCAATATGTCATCAATGGCTGTGCGAAACCCTTTCACCAGCAGGACATCATGGACTTCAATCCAAAATGAACGCCAGGATCTGAGACGTACTCATGTTCACTTGGTACACGGCACCCGTCCATCGAAGAAATTCACAAATGTCATGTACCTTAAGGCGTTACCTCAATGTCGCGACTGTTTCCAGGGACGGTTTGCTGGTGATAAAGCGAGACCATTCACTTTCCACTACTCGTGAATGCATTATCGTACCCCGCCAAATCATGTACGGTTTGTTGACTGCGTTACATATCCAACTGGATAACCCTACTTCACATCAACTCAAGCTTGTCGTGCGCTACTTATCCTACGCCCTCGACATGGACATGGCCATTGATGAAGTGAGATTGAAGTGTCATAAATGCGCTTTGTTACGGATTGCCCCCACACGCGATTGTTGAGCAGTCAACGTGTGATCTTCCATATGCTGTAGGTGTGATATTTGCAGCAGACATCGTAAAGAGAGCACGACAGTTGATACTTAGAATGTGCAACGTCATACGTGGTTGATGACGAACGTCGTGACACCTTATGAAGTGCCTTGATAAGCTATGTGTAGAATTGCGACCTCTAGACGGCCCACTCGCTGTCATACGCACCGATCCTGCACCCGGCTTCACATCCCTGGTCGATTAAAAGCTTATCCTTCATCGTAGGATAGGCATCCATATAGGCCGTGTGAAGGACAAGAATAAAAACCCGATGGCAGAGAAACGTATTCGTGAGCTTGAGGATGAGTTGTTACGTCAAGACCCTACGGGTGGCGCAGTGACAAGGTTATACCTTGCTGTTACTACGGCCCAATTGAATTATCGCATTCGCAACCGAGGTCTATCCGCGGGAGTTGCTGATGCAAATGGATCAGTTCAGCAATCAACAAATACCACTGTCAGACTGCACGCTGATCTTGGAACAACACAAGCACCGCGTCGACAATCACCATCACATCGACCGCTCGAAGACTCCACGGTTGAATGTATTGCCTGAAACGGACATTACAGTGGGGACTTGATGTACATTCACTGAGATCCCAATAAGTCAAGAGCTCGAGATAGATACTCGGTAGTATGAACAGAAGGAGTGTGGTGCAACATCCGCAAATTCGTCGGTTTACAATTACGAAATACATCACATCGTGTACAGCGATCCGAGTGCTACATCGTACCGACTGGTTATCGAATCGCACATCTCTGCCGATCGTTAGACACATCATCTTTGAGTGATTGTGACGATACTTGCGACCACGTTGTGGAATACCCAGAACCACCTCATGTGCCAGTTGAGCTATTTGTCTCGCTGAACAACTCGACGAGTCTCCCTGTGCGTCAGTAGAAGATACCTGCCCAGTCCAAGATGCATCCAGATGCATTTACCAAGACGCAGAAGATACTGACGTTATGCCGGAGGCGCCGCGTCGTTCTCAACGTCATTTGCATAAGCCCAAGTGGTTTGCTGTTTATGAGACCAACTAGTGACCTGAACATTCGTGTTCTAATATGATTTGTGTGACAGAATAATCCACTTTGCTGGAGAACAGTGTACACATGATTACAGACAATGAGACTAATAGTTAATCATGATTCGTTGTATATGTTTAGTTCTGGGGCAGAATAATCCCGTTTGTTTGCTTGAGGGCAGTTATGTTTCGTAGATATGCGTTTAGCCATGGCGGTCAGTGTATTCTAGGGATTTACGTGAAGTCGTTTACCGTAGTTAGTATTATAGATAGAACGTTGGCCTTTACTATTTAAACACATTGAAGGAGAAAAAGAGGTCACGCCAGCAAGTGTGCTGACATTTAGTGGCTTATTAGTTTGGCAGTGGCGCAGTGATAAGAGCATCGGACTCTCAATCGAGAGAATCTAGGTTCGAATCCTGTGCTGCTGTGTCGAATCTTCAGCTAGTTTGTTTACTTTATGTTTCTCCAGTTCACTCAGCTGTATGAATGAGTACCTGGCTATGGTAAATATTTGACAGTGGTAAATATTTGTGTACGAATAGTCTCCACACATTAATTGCAGCATGGCTGAATGCTTCCAAGAGAAGTCGAGATGGTGTTCGATTGAACAGGTCAGCCAGGAAGTAAAGTGTAATGTGCTTTGAACAATCATGGGGACTGAATACTGTGCTATAAAAGAACTTACTTGTACTGTTTTCACATTCTTGGTACTAGTTTAACAAAGATCAACACCAGCAGGACAGTAGTGAGAGTATTATATGAGCAAATTACTGATATACAGAACTAATATTGACCATCAACACTTCTACAGCTGTATTACCAAGAGACAACTTAACAACTTATTCTAACTAGACAGAGTACTTAACGAGCAGTAAACTAATGAGTAGGACTCTAGCAAACACAATCAACATTGGCTTATATCGTACTGATGACCAACATACATTTCTAATACCTTACACCTCACTGATGGTTCATATTGGTTAATTAGGTGACATGTTTAGTGAGCTTCACCCAAAATATCATATAAAAGGTTAACATCAGCCTGGCAACATTAGACAAATTGTTGGTTGCATGGTAACTTCGCTCATTGACTGCACATTGCTTCAAACTTAGCAATATTAAATTGGGCCTATGTCAACAATGTCTAAATGGTACTGACATTACCCCAGCCATCATCTAATGTTGCCCTAACCTGTTAACATTGCTGTCCATCAACACTGTCCTAACATTGTTATATATTAGCAGTATACGATCCTTGAGAGTTTCTCAAACTGACCCTCCTCTTCCAAACACGATTTTGATTTATGTTAAAAGATATGCTTTTCAAGTTGTGTGGATTGAAATATGTAATCATGTTCCATGGACAAAAGTCACAAGGGACAAGTTATACCCTTTTTTAATTGATCGATTAATTCGAAGTGTATCCCCTTTAGCAGGTAAAATATGCGTGTATGGTATCCATTACATATACACCTCTCAGTTTTCTTCCTTATATATATATATATATAATATAAATAACTAAATCACAAGAAAATACATCTACAACATGCCTGGGTGGATCTTAGAATACCACCGATAGAATAGTCCGATAGTGCATGTAGCGTTTGTAAATAATGTTATCGATACCTTAGATGCCCTGTTGCTCAAGAATACTTTATTTATGGTTTTTGGAAATCAGATAAGATCTATGCTGACAATGACTTGATAAAATTGTATGTACAATTGTACAGATATTGTTAAAGAGCCTATGTTGTCTGTTTCGGCAAAACAATTTTATATTGTACAGTAGTGATTTTTATATGCTATCTATATAAAATTATATTTGTGTAATTATTTCTTAACATTAAAAAAAATGTCTTATACTTTTTACTTTTTTAACATCTTTATATTTTAACTGATTTAATTTGTATGTAATAAAATTCGCATATTGTGGCTCATAAAACATGGAATTTGTCAAAAGGATGGTACACTGATAGATTGTATTGAATGCCCTGCTGGCCCCAACCAACTTCCAATCATTCTCCAACTTCAAACTTAATAATTACATAAATTTATGGTTTAATGATACATTCAATTCAATGACATATTCAATATACCATAGCTAAGTATTAAACTTCTCTGTACTCCCTTGATTGACCTATTTATTATACATAATATGATATTTCACAATGTAAAACATTACTCAGTTGACTTTTGAATACATTAACACAATTCAGATTGAATACCGGGATGTGGCATATGGCATCTTCAAGTTTAAATGTAGTTTAAATTAAATAATAGTGTGGCTAATAATGACATTATTAAGAAGCCAAAAATTCAATAAACTATTGTATACTGCATCAGTTAAATGTCTACAATGCACCATAATTCTATGCAAAAACTGTACACATATATTAATATAAATGATGTATTGTATTGCTCCAGTATTTTAAGATTAGTTAAAAGAAATGTAATAAATTTGGCACAGTACAAATAAAGCAATAATTATCAAGTTATGTGTTATATAAATTACTATCATGTCAGACGAGATCACGTAAAGTATGAAAAATGAAGAATAACATAAATACACAACTTAAATGGATCTGCATTACTAAACATGCATGCATCTAAATCAGAGCGAATAACAACCAAACAGTTTGAAATAGCTCATGATGCAATGTTAAATATATGTGAAATTATCCCATTTTCATGTACGTTTGTGGGTTGTGGATCAGACCTAATTACATTGTACAAATATAATAAATTTGAGTTTGTTATACCTGTTAAGTTGTTTTGGAAAGTGGTATGGTACTATCAATGGGATATTATTTTATGTACATAACCATTCCTACATAGTGGTGTTTTTTTACAGAGACATCCATCTATAAAATAAATACATGTGTGTATAAACAAATCAATATGCTGCAAACCTACATCCAAGTTCAAACATTTACATATGAGCACCTCAATATATTTCAACATTTATCTTCAAATCCATGTTGCTGGTGGTGGAATTACAATATTATAACTATCGCATTCTACCATTCTCGAAACACGAAATGCTCCCCTTGCAAACCCCCAAAAAACCTGCCTTCTAATCCGCTGCACCTATTGGCTAATATTACTGTGATGTCATATAAACCGAATCACTCATCATTAATTGATGTTGTCCGCGGAATGTCCATAGTGCATGTTTCGCTTGTAAATTAAAAATAAACTGGCGTCATGATAGAGCAATCAAAAGCTAAATTATGTTGCAACCAAAGTTTTGGTACGAAATTGAATGATAGACTGACTGGGCATTGGTAATTTGGTAGGAAAACGAGTTACACTGTACATAAGTACAGAATGAATCATCTGTCAAGTATTTGTTGGACTAAGTCAAATAAATCTTTGTTCACTTGTAATCTGGGATTTTACTTTGGAAGGCAATATTGTTAAAGCTGGTAAAATATGTAGTAGATGAATGGCTTTAATAAAATCTTCAGTTGGTTTAATAAAAAGTGCACACATTTATTGAAATGTTCTAAATAACTGACATTGATCAATACATCTGATAATTTGCACAAACCCACATTTAGCCTTCAATCATTCATATGAAGATTCAAATTTTGAGAATCATTCGAATTAAATATTGACCCAAATTAAATAAGATAATATAATTTTATCAACACTACATACAAAAGTTGTAAAACAAGCTAGCACAGGGTACTATAAGTAGGTTTGCTTTTTTGCAAAATAAATTTGAATACAGTCAACATTTACCTACTTGTACAAAGCATACAAACGGGGGACTGCACTATATTTTGTTATATAAAAATGTAAGTTGCATGTAAATTGCAATTACCATATTGATTTACATAAATGTTGGTAAGTATTAATGTGATGGTTGTAGTTATATAAAAAAAGTAAGGGTAAGTTCTTACATAACACCATATCCAATCATTAGGACTGCTCAATGTGCTTTACCCTTTACGGCCTGACAGACCTGTTAAATTGAATATGATCTCAATGTCTCTGGGAAGCAATCAGCATGCTACAATTACCGGTAATGCGTAAAAACCATTTTTACACAAATATCCACCACTGTCTATTGTCAGGTACTCATTCATACAGCTGAGTGAACTGAAACAACGTAGAGTGAATGAGCTTGCTCAAGATTCAACACAGCAGCACAGAATTCGAACCAGATGTCTCTCGTTTGAAAGTTTGATGCTCTAAACACTGTGCCAGTGCACTCCATTGCATACACTGTACTGTACACAATACTGTTTCATATTGATGTAGGACTTTTAATATGGAAAATCATTACCATTTTAAAGTACTAATTCAGTGGGTACAGAGGACTTGGAATAGTATGCTCTGTAAATGTCAACTATTGTAAATGACCTTTTAGTAACCACTATGTATTTAATAATGAATAAAACTATCGAAATCAATACTTATTTTATTTTTGAGTAATGTAAATTAGTATTTAAATAAGTTAATCAAACTGTCAATTTTAGCTATATATGATTAAACTGAGCAACATATATTGTATACACACTTCATAGAATCTTATGTTGTTGCATTATTATTATTATTGTTGTTATTATTTTTAACTTATATGTTTAAAGTATATGGTTTAATTTATGTTCAATGGTGACTTCACATATCATTTGTACAGTTATAATAAATTAGCATGTTTTGTTTATTTATTAATAATAATTATTTGTGATGCATATCTTAATTGTTAGAATCATGATTTTTTATGTGGGGATTTTATATTCCTATACTGAATAATGATAGTAAAAATGTTATGTTTTATTTTGTATTTAATTTTATACATATTCATATCTATATGGGATTACCAGATATGAAAACAGTATAATTAATTCTACATAGACAGAGCAATAATCAAAGTATCTCTTAATGTTCTTAATTCACATATTAAAGCTGTTGACTGTCGTTGCGGTCACGCAGCTGGAATACACGCACTTGCGAAGGGAAGAAACAACTAAACAGTTTGTAGTTCGAGTGGCGTTGTACGATTAGGACAGACGCATGATGAAAAGACTGTAAATCTAAACACTTGCCCACGCGCGATCGCTGCGCGCACGAACCTTGCTTGCTACAGTCAGTCGTAAGCACGGCGGGCGCACAAAGCGTCAGTGGAAATCACGTTGTCTTGCCGTGTTTTGCAACTTACACATTTTTGTCCTACAGTTGTATTTTATACTCCATGAAATTATAAAAAGTGATCCATCTGTGTGAACAAGTTGCTTGGATCTTATGTCTGAGTGTGAAGTGTGTTATTTATAATGACCTAAAAGCAACCCTTTCCTTTTAATTAATGTTTTGTAATCCTTATTTTTTAAGTGGTAACATAATTATTGGCTATATGAAACAGTAACAGCAAACAACGAGAATAACGAAATAGCGAATGCTGCAAGCAGGATTACCAACCATTTTTCTGGTGACATGGATATGATGAAATGACTATACCATAACCCACATACGAGTATATCCGCCATTTCTTTGTAACATTTTGGCGGGTAGACGTGCGTACAAATATTTCTGCCAGTATTTCTACAAAAGAGCCGTTTTCTACGCACAGCTTTGTCACAGTAACATTCAGCGAACAAGGTATGTGTAGTATAGTTGCGATAAGCTGTTCCCTTTCAATGGTACCCTGTGAATTTAACAATTTAGTCAAACGTATTTGTGCGATCGGTCGACTCGTGACTCAAGTCGGCAATACGTCGAGCACCGTTCGTTCGTAGACGGTTCGTTCGTAGACGAACATTTCGTGCTTTGTGCAACGTAAGCGCTTAACTTATTTCGTGGGGTGTTGGTTGCTGTTACTATTAGGCTTTAGCAGTATAACTGAAACTATCCAAGCATTGTTCCACACGCTCAGTCGCTATCGGTATAGCCATATGTTGAGGATGTGCATAGACTTTACTAGAGGGAGGTTACCGCAATGTCAGTGCGGACAACTAGTGTCCGCAGTCACGTAGTATATTTACGCCTTCGAGAGCTCGCTTGTGCTGCTCGGTAGAGGTGTGTGTGTGTGTGTGGTTGCAGTCATGATCGGATCAGCCAGCGTTGTTCCTAATAGTTGCGTCGGCGCGTTACGTTATTAAACTTAACAGCTAAAGTGAGTAATGGGTGGTGCGTCGATGGCAATATTACTTAGTCTAGGAACATTAAAGATGGTACCTTTAGTTGTAGCAAAAATATTTGTCTACCAATATTTTATAATAGAATAATTTTGGTCGTGTGTCAAATTTATGTTGTAATGTGTGATGATATATTTCAATTGTATTTGAAATATTACTACATTTTGCAGTAAGGAAAGTTGACACAACAGATATTTAAACAGTTTATTTTCACTTTTCAATTGTTTTGAATAAATGCCATTACCCAGACCAGAAACATGTCGCATAAAATATTAACTAATAATTTGTTCGATAATTGTTTAATATTTTTGAAGTTACAACTGTCAATAATTGCTCAATACAGCATTCAATTTTTTTAATTAAAAAGTGTGACTTTGTTTTTGACCAATGCTACTATGTAGCATTCCCAGGAAATATAAAATTAACAAATGCTTGAACAAGTGTTCTTTGCATGGTTGTTATCTTTGTGCTGATGTTCTGTTGTGTATCCTATTATTGCAGTAAATAGATTCACTAGCATTCTTATTTTGTTTTGAAACCAGTATTTTTATTAATTCAAA
Source organism: Escarpia spicata (assembly GCA_963995525.1). Lineage (NCBI taxonomy): Eukaryota > Metazoa > Annelida > Polychaeta > Sabellida > Siboglinidae > Escarpia > Escarpia spicata. Next base: position 34,612,620 of record OZ023209.1, read on the forward strand.
CAAATTTTCCACAATATACATAGCTTAATTTATATAAAAAAAACTTTGTGACAGTTCATGCAGTAGGCCCTATAGATGGTTTGGCATGAATGTCATGTCTGCTTCGATACGTTGTCAGTAAGGTGATTTGTTAATGCACACCGCACCGCTAGTTTGCATCGATAGATGAGTTATAACAGTGCCACATGATAGACTGTGGAGTTGTACACTGTGTGGTGCTACTTGTGTGTACTTATTTACATAGTGTGATTACCAGATTTTTTGACATTACTGAATTGAATCCCTTGGTAATCTTTCTGGATTATCACACCTTTTCCCTTAAAATGTAATGCTGGTAGGTTATGTTTTTAATCGACAATACTTCCATATTCAAAGCTTTCTAAACCATGTAAACATATCAAATTTGAAGGCAGATCAAAGGAATGATTTCACTTGCTTCGATCTGTGGTTTGATGCCTGGTCCATGGTGTGGCCCCACTGTCACATTCACCCTGGTGTGTATAGAAAACATGGCTGACGATACTCCGGTATTTGCAGATGTGGTGCCACCTAGTGTGTGGTGGTACCAGTACATATAAAAATTGTATGTGTAGCATGCACATGACTAACATTAGTGTAAGCAAATTGTTATTATGTATATAAATTATATGGAACACACAAATTTTCCTCACACCAAATTATTTGTTCAGGTGTTTAGAATAATGTATTTGCTGTATTCTGGGACAGGCAGACTAACATAATGTAAATCATTTATGTTGTTTCTGAGAATTGCATGCCAGTGGAATCGAACAAGGTGGTGGCAGATTAGCTCAAATAATCGGACAATTCTGCATGCCGCATTTTATTAATTTGGCCAGCCATTAAGTATGATTACAGCGGAATATGCAGATCGCAAAGGTATCGTTTACAAAAATATTTATTTTGTAACAATTTATTATTTGGGTTTTACCTACCTGGTGGCGCCACCGGTCAACTGTGTCAAACAACTTGACGCCAAACTTATACCACGTGTGAACATAGCATGAGACCACTAAAGGGGTGATCTCGTTTTTTTCACAAGGTGAAAAAAAAACTAAATAAATGTTGTGTATTCCATACTGGTTAAAACCATCACCCAACTCCCACCTATACGTGACATGGAACATTGAGTAGTCCAAAATGGCTTTCAGTACCGTAGCCAGTTTAGCTGCCAGATGAAATACCATCAAGGTGGATTACTATCTGTTCTGCTCAATAGGTGGCACCATTATGATTTTCTCGTCAATACGGAATGACAATGAAACTATCGCCCACCCATACATAATGCTGTGCATTTTTGGACTTTGCGAATTGTTAGGTGATATTTCCACTTAACGTCAATTTCATAACTGACATTGTTGCTCTTAATTAGTATTGATTGTCATGATCCATGATAGACATAACTAACAAACTCAACAACCTTCTGGGTGCCACAGCAACAAAATGTCACTTTCAAACAAACGAGTGCCCATCGCCATATGGAGCTATATGCTGGTTCAAGCGTGAGAGCGATTCTAGCAATTAGCACGAGTAATAAATCACTGTTAATAATTGATTAGTAGGAGTAATAATGAGAAACCAAAACAGCTTTCCTAAATTATGACGCATTGGTCCATTTGTAACTAGATACACACTGACAGAGGCATCAATTAAAAGATAATTGCACAGAAACCCTTGCAGTTTGCTGAGTGCAGTAGCAGATGTTTTCTCTTTCATGAATAATTCCCTTGAGGGCCTCCATTCCACACCACATACAGGAAACCCATTTTGTGGATATAAAAGTGGTGCCACACAGTGGATTAAGCACGTCTTAACATTATTTCCTCCACCAGACTTGTGCACTCCGCATGAATGTACATTTTGTCTGCAAAGTGTCTTGTCTAAACGTTGTGTCTTTGACATACACCAATGGGATGATTTCAGCAATGGTTTAAACCATGTTTGTTATATGTGTGTTTGGAAGCCTAATGGTCGGTGTGTGTATGCTTGTGTGTGTCTGTGGTTTGAACCAATACGAAACACTTTGCACACTTATGAGACCTCACCGATATCTTAAGACACATGTAGCATGATTGGATACAATTCGCTCATATGAGACCGAATAATGAGGCAAATCAGTGGTTATGATTGTAACCTAGAATTAGGATTGTCACCTGTGTTCACTAGCCAATCAGCAACAGACAGATGTTGCACTCTTGACCTTTGACCAGAGCTCAAGCAGGGATTGGCAGGAGTTCAGATGTCCCACTAGCAGTGTCAGAGCCTCATGATAATCATGCCACATGGTGTTACATAACATAATTGGGTAACAACATCACTTGTGTAAGTAGGCCTATTGTTTAAATTGTTGTACATGTTAGTCACTGACTTGTTCAGTGCTACACATGCTGAGACCAGAAACTGTTGATGGATTTGATTTGTGATGTAATTAGGTGAAAGATATTCCTTTGTTCATAATTGTTTACACAGGTCAGTTACAATGCAATTTCTCAGGAAATGTTGATCTGATTTGATTATAATCCCAGCATGTTTGGCTGTCAGTCAGTAAGCAGTGACTCAGATAGGTGGATATATCATTGGTGTTTGGTGGAGCTCTATTTATGAGGTCAGGTGCCACTACTGAACTCAAGTGTCTGCAGTATCATGACTGTGGCTTGTGACTAGTATTTTAAAACTGTCCTTATAAAATTTCACTCCACCTTTACATTTTGTATGTAATATTTCTTTACTACTTAGTACAAAAATTAATGTTTTATTTTCAGTAGTTGCCAATTAAAATATATCATTAATTTGATTACACTGTCATGGTGTAACTATCAGCCAAATAATTTAATAAACTGGATGTAATAAACTGGTTGTAAAAAGTTAATATGTTGTCCTCATAGCATTTCACACTGACCGTATTACATAGACAGGGTCCATACGGGGTCTTGAAATTCTTGAAAACCTTGAATTACACTAAGCCCAATTTAAAGCCTTGATATCCTTGAATTCTGGCTTGCACCCTTGAAAAGCCATGATTATGCTGTGCCTCTGGCCTTCTTTCACTGGTAGCCAGTGCATTCCCTGCTTGAGACCCAGCTTGCCTTATCTGCTTATTTTGCAAAATCCATAGCACTGCTGTTGGTTACAGTTACCCACTGACCCTGGTAGACTTTGTACACCAGTACCCCCCTCCCTAGCTGACTGGGGAGGTGATTCAGCTGGGGAGCACTCTGCTGCCCAGTAATGTATCTGCTTATAGTGCACAATGGTTGCCCTTTGACTCCTTTTTATGATGCAGGGGTTCCTGTTCATTCCAATTGATCATCCTCCACCAATCAGTTGTTTATGGGTATGGGTGTAACATACTTAGATTTAGCAGGGCATGCATCTATGGTGAGATACACACATATATATATATATATATATAGATGCATGAGGCAGTCAAATCTGTGGGCAGAAATAAAGTCACAGGAAAAAAGTCACAACATTAAGTCACAGTTTTGGCTAGGAAAATAAGTCGCACAACCTCATTAACATTTCAGCACAAGTGTGATTTATCAATGACTTTTTATCAAACTTATGAACTGAATTTTGTGTCATTGAAGTTAATTTTAATTATTAAAACAATTATTCACCTGAATTTATTTAATATTTCCACTCATATTGTAAATACAAACAACTGTAAATTTAAACATGAGCACAACTGAAATTTGTGATTTTTATCAAACTTACGCACTGAATTTGTTTATCTCTTTTAAGATACTTTTTTATTAAAATGAATATTCACACAACTTTATTTAATATTTCCACTTATACTTTAAATACAAAGAACTCTAAATTTGAAATTGCTAGTTTTTTGTGTGATTTTATTTCTTGTGACTTTTCCGTGACTTTTCCTGTGACTTTATTTCCTACATATTCGTTAAAGATTCCATTGTTATGTGTTAGTATTATGATGTCACTTCATCTTTTGTTGACCAGCTGTATGACGCAGTCAGTGGTCTAAACCCTATTTATTCTTGGTTAAATAGCCCTGAATTTTCCTTTCGTTAGCCTTGAAAAGCCTTGAAATAGTCAATTTGGTGTCTGTCATTGTGTATGGACCATGCATAGACCTTATAAACCTAGCTTTAATAATGCTTCTTACAGCGCTATGTTCTAGGCTAATGCGGAAATGTCAGGTGGGATAACAGCTCTTTAGACATCTGTCTAGAACACTGTTTGTGTGCCCTGACACTAGCACTTTCTCACCTTCCGACAGACAACAAAACCAAGTCTGCCCTGAACTATTGTAGTGTGGCACTACATTGTAGTGTGGCAGTACATCGTAGTGTAGCAGAGATAGTGTTGTTCCGATTACCAATCTGTAGTGTTGACGATTGGTTAGTTCGTGGTTCCAATCAATCAATCACAAACTTGACTTGTGTGATCTATGATAATCTTTGATTATTTGAGGAAAAATTGTGCTGAATTTTGTTCCCAATCAATGGGTGTGTGTTTCATTCCCACGTACGGTCAGTCAGCATATATAACAGACTCATTATGCTTATAGCTACCAGATTTATTAAGGTTATAGACAACTTGTTATGCAGTGGCAGCAGTAATAGCTAGGTTTAGCTACCAGACTTGTCATACTGATAGCTAGAAGACTTGCTAAGTAGTGATAGGTAGTAGGCATGTTATGCCGGGGTTTTTGTTATGCAGTGATAGCTAGATGTTACACTAGTGGTAGTTAAAACTTAGAAGATTAATTTTTAACAAGATTTCCACCCAGATAATTAACTCTAGATGGCAGGTGGGCAAGGAAGCCTTTTGGCTTATCGAGAGTCCATCCCATTTTGAGAGTAATAGCTAGCAAATATGTTACACTGAGAACTAGAACTTTGTGAAGATTTGTGATCCAATCATATTTTGCTGATTTGTTATACTGATGGCTTATTTACTTCTTTTACAGTAATAGCTATGATACCTGTTATGCAACAGCAACTAGCATACCTGTTAATTAGTGTTATGCCATGACAGCTACAACAATAACAGATTTGTTATGCCACCATAACTACCAGACTTATTAGCTGATAGCTGGCAGATTTCTTAAATAGCAGTCATAAGCAAATATCATTGTCAAACAGCAAAAATAACGATCTGCATTTTTTGCATGCACAAAATAATTTTTTTAATTTCCAATGTAGTGTATGTAATTTTGGAGCAGTTGTTATAGTGAACAGCAGAGGGCAACACTATTCAAGTGTTCATTTTCAAAGCGAAGTTTATGGTGAATAAGACACATTTTGTGCGAGAATGCAGATACATTGTTAGATGATGATATACATCATTACATGTGCTTACAACTGTAATTATATTTATCAGAAGTATGAACCAACCAGTCGTACACAAAGTCGATTTATTGTGCAGCTTTAAATGGTTCACAAATTGAAAAATGTGTCATCTCCATTATTTGTGCTGCCAAGCCACCAGTAATCCAGTTCTAATGTAATGGTTATTTCAGAGCTGGACATTTCCTCCATTGAAATATAAAAGCGGACAGTTCCCCCTTTACATTAGTAGTTACGTATAAAATATCAGACTCAAAATCAACAAACAAATCTACAGTACATCAGTGTTATATGATGAATACAGGGCGTGATATTAACTCACAGAAAGCACTTGCTCTACTAAAATGCCACAAGTTCATTGCCTTTAATAAGATACACGAGTCATAGTTGGCTGAAAGTTTGAAACGAAAAAAAACCAATCATGTTTACAAATTGGCACCAATGTTGTTCAGCATTTCGCAAGGCAATCTGTCATCACCCGAGCTCCCAGCCCCCAGCCCACAGGATGATGCCTGTCCTCTCTGTACTCTTGTCAACATTTGCATGCATTGTGAGGATTACTTTTTTTTATATATCATTGAGTCAATGCCAGTAACCTATACTTGTTACAATTTGCACTTTGTACTAGGTCATGTTATCTGTGATAATTTCAGTCTCCTCGGCTCCAGTTGGGGCTTGCATTAGCATTAATTACCGAGTCACTAGAAGTGAGTCAACAGTTTCGAACCAAGCCCCAATATGAGTTGAGGAGTTTTGTAACTTGCTGAAGTTGTTCGACAGTTGCATAATACTATACCGGGTGGTTTAACGCATTTGAATCTCGTTAATCTGGACGTGTTGGTGTCCAGATTGATGAGTTTTTCCAGATAAACGAATCATGAATGCACATTAGCATTAAGAAATTCCATCCTTATGAAATGGCATCTAGCTGCAAAAGTGTTTTGGTTTTCGGGGTTCATGTTATCGAGGTTCCAAATTGTACATCAGTTAGCAGTATGTGACTCACTAGTTAATAACTACCGGTATATCAGGCTTTGAACTTGGCAAATTGTGTTCAAGTTCTGTTGGTTTTAATTTTCTTAGATTTTGGCACCCATTGTAACTGTACAGCACGGCTAATTTGGTCGTGAAACATTGGGTAAGTTCAAGTGAAGTGCGGAAACTGACCACTGTCAAATTTGAGACATGCTATATATTGTACTGCTGAAAGCTAGGTAGCAGAGATAAGTGAGAACTCATACAAAACATTGTACAAAAAACTTTAAATACTTTTGGCACCTTACCAATATTACAGTTTGTGTCAAATGTACAATTTGTACAAAAACTACTAATTGTATGTAAAATATAGTCTGTGTGCATACAACCATTTATGTGTACACATACTACCAGTTGTATAATGCAGAACTTTGTCAAATGCATGTGATATAATTAGTAGTTTAACCTTGATAGACATTTAGTCCACAAAGATTATTTGGAATTTTGGATAATAACTATCAGAGATGCAGCATTTATAAGCAAAGATAAATGTTTTTAATACATTGACTCAGTAGGGAGTAAATTAATAATAACTCTTGGGCATTCACCATTATTGTAGACACAATTCACTCCAGTCAGTAAGTTTATTGACATGAACACAATTATCGTGACGATGGAGTGAGCACAAGTGGAATTTATGTGACTTTTTTCAACGTTATGCACATAATATTTCAGTGTTGTCTTTAATTTTGATTACTAAGATGAATATTCTACATGAAATTATGAATATATTTAAACTTGCATGTTACCCTCTTATTCTTTCCCTATAAGTATGTCTGTGATAGGCTGGTCTCGATACTCGTTCTTCATTTCTGTTTTCAAATATTATATTTATAGTTGTGACATGTTTGTCTGACTTTATTTCCTTTTACTTTATTTTCACACACAAAGATAGAACATAATTTGCATTATTTAGTAGCACAATCTGTATTTTAGAAAAGAACAATATTATTTTCCAGGCAGTGGGCCTGCTGTGACCGGCAGTGAGTCTGGGGTCAGTGTTGTGTCAGGAGTGCAGTATTGTGACAGGTCTGAGGTGGACATTGGACAGGGGCTATATTTGGCTCTCTTGTCTTTCACTGTGATTGATGATTCTGATACATCCAGCTACAGCCCAGCCAGTACAAGCAGCACCTGGGGTCTTTGTGATTATTATCTTTATAGATGTGTGGATCATAGTTCGGAAATAGCTAGACCACTAAAATAAATTCAACAATATTGTGTAATAGACAAGTTTGCATAAATAACAAATTAGTGTTTAAAAGGAAGCAGTGTGTTCTTAGTTATTTATTTATTAATTAATATAATGTACTTAAAACTATACTAACTATATATTATACTGCCTGCTAAACTGTGTTTAGGCCACAATAAAATATAGTTATGTTTCCGGTAACACTGATTTTTTAAATAGAGTAGATAGGTAGATAGTTAGGAAAAATGGCCAGTGACAGCTCTTACGTAGCGGGCCGAGTTAGAACCAACTAGTCTACTGTGAACTGACTATATATTATATGTGATTAAGAGATTGCCTCACTGTATTCTGGGAATAGTATAGATTCCTGATCTATGTATGTAATTAAGAGATTAGTTTTCTATTTAGTACTGGGGATGGTGTAAATTCTTCCATGCTATTTATTTGAGTCCGAGCGGACCAGAACTTGTAATGGGTTGACAAGTGAAATCACGGTTGCTGCTTGCATTCAGAAACATTGACTTAATTAACATTGAACCCTACTAAACCTGAGCAATCTAGTTACACTGAGACCTCGCGATCTGTTGCGGTTCAGTGTTGTGACAGTTATGTCCCTGCCCCTAGGTTGACACTGACCTGTCATCCTACAAGTACACTGCCACAGGCTCATCATATAGTTATGTCCCTGCCCCTAGGTTGACACTGACCTGTCATCCTACAAGTACACTGCCACAGGCTCATATAGTTATGTCCCTGCCCCTAGGTTGACACTGACCTGTCATCCTACAAGTACACTGCCACAGGCTCATCATATAGTTATGTCCCTGCCCCTAGGTTGACACTGACCTGTCATCCTACAAGTACACTGCCACAAGCTCATCATATAGTTATGTCCCTGCCCCTAGGCTGACACTGACCTGTCATCCTACAAGTACACTGCCACAGGCTCATCATATAGTTATGTCCCTGCCCCTAGGCTGACACTGACCTGTCATCCTACAAGTACACTGCCACAGGCTCATCATATAGTTATGTCCCTGCCCCTAGGTTGACACTGACCTGTCATCCTACAAGTACACTGCCACAAGCTCATCATATAGTTATGTCCCTGCCCCTAGGCTGACACTGACCTGTCATCCTACAAGTACACTGCCACAGGCTCATCATATAGTTATGTCCCTGCCCCTAGGCTGACACTGACCTGTCATCCTACAAATACACTGCCACAGGCTCATCATATAGTTATGTCCCTGCCCCTAGGCTGACACTGACCTGTCATCCTACAAATACACTGCCACAGGCTCATCATATAGTTATGTCCCTGCCCCTAGGTTGACACTGACCTGTCATCCTACAAGTACACTGCCACAGGCTCATCATATAGTTATGTCCCTGCCCCTAGGCTGACACTGACCTGTCATCCTACAAGTACACTGCCACAGGCTCATCATATAGTTATGTCCCTGCCCCTAGGCTGACACTGACCTGTCATCCTACAAGTACACTGCCACAGGCTCATCATATAGTTATGTCCCTGCCCCTAGGTTGACACTGACCTGTCATCCTACAAGTACACTGCCACAGGCTCATCATATAGTTATGTCCCTGCCCCTAGGCTGACACTGACCTGTCATCCTACAAGTACACTGCCACAGGCTCATCATATAGTTATGTCCCTGCCCCTAGGCTGACACTGACCTGTCATCCTACAAGTACACTGCCACAGGCTCATCATATAGTTATGTCCCTGCCCCTAGGTTGACACTGACCTGTCATCCTACAAGTACACTGCCACAGGCTCATCATATCAAATGACAAGGCACAAACAGTCACACTATACAATATAATAGTATGAGACCATTAGAATTTTGAGGCCAGTTATAGATCATTGTTGATGTAAATTGTAATATACCGCTTTATTACAAATTAATAATTGGATTATTGGAGAACGGTGGCATTGCATTTGCATTATATACTAATTAAATATCTCGTACATATCTCCATTTGATGAAAAATGCATTTACTTGTTTCAAAATGCTTTCAAATGACTGGGATTTAGGCATAAACTTGTATACGGGTATAATAAAAACTGTCAGCTGCATAACGATGAGATTTATTGTTGAAACATTGTGGTTTATCAAACAACATTTGGTGAGTGAAAATGTTAGAATAGACGTATTAGTGAAGAGAGTTGTCAGACTCGATGGTTCAGTTCATCAAACCACGTTTGGTGAGTGAAGATGTTAGAATAGATGTATGAGTGAAGAGAGTTGTCAGACTTGATGGTTCAGTTTATCAAACAACATTTGGTGAGTGAAGACGTTTGAATAGATGTATGAATGAAGAGAGTTGTCAGACTCGATGGTTCAGTTCATCAAACCACATTTATTAAGTTAAGATGTTAGAATAGATGTATGAGTGAAGAGAGTTGTCAGACTCGATGGTTCAGTTCATCAAACCACATTTGGTGAGTTAAGATGTTAGAATAGATGTATGAGTGAAGAGAGTTGTCAGATCCATTGGTTCAGTTCATCAAAACACATTTGGTGAGTGAAGATGTTAGAATAGATGTATGAGTGAAGAGAGTTGTCAGATCCATTGGTTCAAATGAATAATATTTTTACTTATTTCATATTCGGGTTATTTTTCCCATGACATTTTAACAGCTGTCAGCATTTTTCATCAGACGGCTAGCACTAGAAGGCGATATGGTAGTAATTTTGTGCAAAAATGTCACTCTGGCATGTGCCCCTCAGACCCCCGCCTCAGCCACTGCCTGGGACAGGGAGTCAAACTGGAAAACAACAGGCATCAAAGAAGTGATCTGGATAAAAAAACCAAAGCCATCGAGATGAGGGATGATGCTGACTCTCACATATCTACAGCTATCTCCAGTAGAGTTACCCATGGCATGGCCTCGGGGGGGGGGGCACACAGTGTCTGCAGAATGACTGTGTACTGTGTCGCCATCTAGCCACCTACAGAAACGGCAACAGTAGGAAATACATGCCATTGATAGGCAAACGTGTTCTTTTTTTAGAAAACGTCAGTTTCTTTCTGTACCTGTCTACATATGATAAGGCTGATGAAGACTGTTGATGGCAGTTGAAATGTCGAGGGAGGTAAACTGGCTGTTAAATAAGTTTAAAATTTTCACATTTTGCCTATTTTTCAAAAACTGTTCAGTAACTTTTTCTCTAATTTTGCATATACATTTCATGTGGTAGCGCCACTATACACAACAAAAATCTGTATTTGATTGAATCATTCTAAGCGCACTAAAGGTCCCCTAAAATGTGCAGGAAGTTTGTGAAATTAGTTATTCTTAGGCTACAGAAATGTAATTCCCGGTTTCTCATCAATGCATGTTTTTAAAATATGTGCCACAACATTTTATTTTCTATTATAATTATTCCTCTAAATGCAAGACGTGGTGCAATAAGTGAACAATAAACATGTCAACATTTTACTTCCATCATAACCCTTAATGATCTGTAACTATGATTCACCAAAAAAGCATTTTATTTATAAATACCTACAGGGTTGTTTGATTTATGCCGGACAGAAACTGTATCTGCCTGGCAGAAACGGCAACAATAGGAAATACATGCCATTGATAGGCAAACGTGTTCTTTTTATAGAAAACGTCAGTATTTTTCTGTACCTGTCTACGTGTGATAACCATTTGTCCGCCCTGCTCACAATAAACAAGAAACATCACATGAATGATAAAAGGAAGATCACTGCCACTTAACTTGTGGAGTATTATTATTATTATAAAACAGCCCTGCTACTGCTTGGTAGACAGTTAATTAGTGGCTCAAGTTCAAATACATCAGGACGTTTTTCACACCTGCATGGTAGTTTAGGCTCAGTAGTGTGCTGGCAGCCACTAAACCTATAGGCATGTGTGAAAAGGATAGTTGGCAGAAGAACTAACTTCAAAGCACCATTGCATTCATTTAGCCAAGCAGCAGTCACACTGTCCCAATGTCTGCTGCTATGTTTGTATACATAGGCTTAAAGGAAATAAAAACAAGGCATTAGCTAAAATCCGTTTTCCATGTGTACACAAAGATTAACATTGTATGTAACATTTGACAACATTGAAAAAATACAGAAAAATACGTTTGTAGACAAAATTCTATTTTAAACCCGTCTGTGTAGAGATTCCCGCAGAAAGTTGAAATTTAATGAGCTAGGCGATCACGTGGTATCGTGACGTCAATCCTGACATTCGGCTCTATGCATCGCCATTGTTGTTCTCTCCATTCTCTTGTAACATCATGGCTAGTGGAAGCTTCCCAGAGTTTCAAGTGAAATCATACGATTTTGAGCCACTAGCGGGAACGGTTACAGCGGACGATTCGTCTAATTCCGCTCTTTCCGAGCATTTCAGCGACGGTAGCGAAGAAGATGATGCGGAGTCGGACAGTCACAATGTTCGCTCATGCAACACCGACTGGTAAGCTTCAACTTCATTATAATGACACATATGGTGTAAAAACTGTCGACAACAACAATTATATCGTTTTAGTACGACGTTATATTATAAAATGCGGTGTCAAACCTGTATAGAGAGTTAGCTAGAGCCTAGTAGAGGTTGTAGCTAAGTAGGTCATCGGACGAAGTAATTGTAAACAGACTTGTCAAAGCAAAGACAAACTTCACAAAGTTACGAACCGTCGAACGTTGTAAGCATGGTTGTCTGGTTTATGCGGATCGAGTTTAGGACGTTATAGCTACTTACGATATCACCCCTCTGGACAAAACCCACACTTTTTTAGATGGACAGTTGTTCGCGAGATGATCATAATATCATATATAATGACAGCTCTAGATTATGTCATTTATGTGGAACAATGATTTGTATTACTCTGAGTCTGACACATAACAATATAGCTACTATATAATCAAAATAAACATTAAAACAACATGCAGAACAATTGAATAATTATGGTACAGTGTACATTGAGGAGGGCTGGGTTTTTTCTCTTGAGCCAGTCAGCATCTACCATATCATTCACAGCAACTAGAGAGGTGTATTGGGCATTTTCCGCTACTGTCATGCTGCCAACATGTGGACATTGAGCAGGTCTATCATGGTCTACCATGCTTGCGAACTTGTTGAGGAACGATCTTCCTTAACTAGCCAATAGATGCACTTCATCTGAAACTTTGCACCATTCTCCTTTTTTGTCATTGATGTTTTGAATGATGTTTCAAAATTTTGGCGCATTGCAATCTCACTCAGAGCCTCTTGGTGATCATGATGAATTAACATGCCTAGATAATGTGCTGGTTTGAAAGTTGCTGTTACTATGGTGACTGTGCTTCTTGTGTTGGTCCTGGCAGACTGAGCAAAATATGAGTTTCATTTTCATGTTATGCCGAAGCCAGACTTTATTTCCTGTATCCTGCAACCACTTGTCTTGAAAGGTTCTATGAACAGGATCATGTTCATTGTCTTCAGAGGCATGTCGAACAACACCGCTCACTTCTATCATGGCCACAACAGTCGCTTGATCATCATCACCTGTCTTCATTTTGGCCACTTGATTCTTATGTCTCTTAGTGGCAGTGACAGTGATCGCCGCTGCAGGGTGAGAAACAAACTGTTTTCACCACTAGTCCACTGCTGAACGATGAAGCGAATGAAGGTTTCCGCCTGCTCGTCGTTCCTGTAAGTCGAGATCACACAAGTGAAGTCCAAAAATGGTCGTCTCATCTTTGCTAGCACATGGGCGTTTCGGAACAGCAGCATCAGTCTGTTAAACACATGCTTGTTCAAGGTCTCGACATGTTTTTCTGCAACGTTCGTGCCCACGTTCGCCTTCTTCGCGGTGTTGATTGCAGCACATCTCCAATGTAGCTCCGACTTCTCGTGAGCAGTCACCGCTTCCAAATGAAAGTTTTTGCACCCACCGACAAAACTGCATTGGCGATCAGTCTTGGTCGTCACTTGTGAGCAGCAATCCGTGCAGAACATTGCCACTTTTTCAGTGCCGGACTTCAGCCAGTCTTGGTTGACTTTCCATGGTTCACGCTTTCTGCTCTCGTTGTCGTATTTCTTGTCACGTTCGCGCTTCTTGCTTTCGTTTAACTTTTGCTTTTTTGTGGGATTCTTCATGCCATCAATAAACTTCCACGTGTTGCTGAAGTGATCAAAAATGGCGGCGTGTTTCTATTATATACTTTTTTTTTAACACCATGCGGCACTATTGAGAACTTCGCTTTATTCAGTGGTCCACCGGACTAATGAGTTGTGATATTTACTACTCTGCGGCACGATCTGGTAGTCTCGGACTAATGGATTACCCTAATTTCGAAAACAGAGCCACTTGATCCTTGTCGTCTCTATTAGTATAGTCCACTTGTTCCTTGTCGTCTGTCTTGGCCAGTTGTCCTTCATCTTGTTTATTAGGTACCTTCCCACTTGGGTCACCTTAATTTTTGCCCCCTGCTTCTTCACCTTTTGAGACACAAAACCGTTTCCTGGATAATAAGTTATATAAAGGAAATAAAAACAAGGCATTAGCTAAAATCCGTTTTCCATGTGTACACAAAGATTAACATTGTATGTAACATTAGACAACATTTACAAAATACAGAAAAATACGTTTGTAGAATTCTATTTTAAACCCGTCTGTGTAGAGATTCCCGCAGAAAGTTGAAATTTAATGAGCTAGGCGATCACGTGGTATCGTGACGTCAATCCTGACTCACGGCTTTGTTGACATCTATGCATCGCCATTGTTGTTCTCTCCATTCTCTTGTAACATCATGGCTAGTGGGAGTTTCCCAGAGTTTCAAGTGAAATCATACGATTTTGAGCCACTAGCGGGAACGGTTACAGCGGACGATTCGTCTAATTCCGCTCTTTCCGAGCATTTCAGCGACGGTAGCGAAGAAGATGATGCGGAGTCGGACAGTCACAATGTTCGCTCATGCAACACCGACTGGTAAGCTTCAACTTCATTATAATGACACATATGGTGTGAAAACTGTCGACAACAACAATTATATCGTTTTAGTACGACGTTATATTATAAAATGCGGTGTCAAAGCTGTACAGAGAGTTAGCTAGAGGTTGTAGCTAAGTAGGTCATCGGACGAAGTAATTGTAAACAGACTTGTCAAAGACAAACTTCATAAAGTTACGAACCGTCGAACGTCGTAAGCATGGTTGTCTGGTTTATGCGGATCGAGTTTAGGACGTTATAGCTACTTACGATATCACCCCTCTGGACAAAACCCACACTTTTTTAGTTGGACAGTTGTTCGCGAGATGACCATAATATCATGACATATATAATGACAGCTCTAGATTATGTCATTTATGTGGAGCAATGATTTGTATTACTCTGAGTCTGACACATAACAATATAGCTACTATATAATCAAAATAAACTGAAATAAACATTAAAACAATTGAATAATTATGGTAATGGGTTATAGCCTGAAGGGTTATGTTCTAGACCTTAGTGTAACCTTAGGGGTCTTATATGTGAGATGCTACCAGTGGGTATATATGTGCCCTACGACTATGTCCATAAAAATCATAAGGACATAGCATTTTTAATCACATTTTTTGTGTGACATATTTATTACAAATCCATCAAGCAAGTTTCAGAACACAGTTTTACTGGGTTGAATCATTACAAATTCATCAAGCAAGTTTCAGAACACAGTGTTACTGGGATGAATCATTCCAAATGTTGGTAACTGTGTAGACCTGGTAACACAATGTGAATCACCACACGGTCCACAGACAATGGTTATAAGCCAAACAACACCCATGGGAATACTTCCCCTGCAGGCAGATGAGAATATAGCTTCAGCATATACCCATTGATAAACAAGTTATCTAGTCCATTTTGTTGATCACTACCTATGACATGCTAATAAATAGCATAGCTTCACATCTACAGACCAATTATCTTTACAGGGCAACTTCCCATTGAGCCGAGAAACTGCTGCACTATGACATTGGTTTGGCCAGTGCAGTTTCGGCAACGTGCGAAAAGATGACGAAGTGAAGACTCTGCCACCAAGAAGTACCTCTCATTGGAAGGGCAGCAATCTTTCCTCAAGGGAGTCTTGTTTGTAACACCCTCCTCTGTGTCAGTGTACTGGTCGACATGGTCATCGCTGTCACGACTAGTCGACTCATTGTCAGAGCAAACATACTCTGGATCTGCAGCAGATGTCACTTCCTCCCCGTTTGAGTCACTCGAGTCACTAATCGGACCAGTCAACAAACTGCACTGCACACTCATTGACCTCACTGCTGATGTCACCTGCACAGCAACCTGCTCTGATGCACAGACTGCTTGCACTCTTCTCGTGCGAGTTTATGGCCTGATGTCAACCTGAAAGCATTTGCTGCTCCTTTTTGGAATGAAAGCTGTGACTGACTCAGGTGTGGAATCCTCTGTATCACAGGAATCCGTACGAGAGCTGTCATATTCAGTTGCTGTATTTTCAGATGACCCAGTCTTGGTCGACGGTGGACTATCTCGAGCTGCTGCCAGAATGTCAGCAACTAACTGAAATAACAAATTACCCTTATAGAATTTGCAAAAAAATTAATTGTTGTAGGTTTCTGACAAAAGCAAACAAAATCCTGTCTTTTACCATCTTGTCAGAAAGGAGTACAGTGTACATCCATTTGTCTAGTCATTTGCCCAGCTTCCAAGTGTGAAAAGACTTTGCCTAGCTGTGAAAAATGCAAATTAATAAATTAATTTCTAGTTGCAAGGTATGTATTGTTTATTCTATGATAAAAACATCATAAATAATTGATATCACGCTTACAGAATCTACACAGAGACATAGTTACTTTTATTATGTTATACTTTTATGCAAACAATTACGTGGACAATTTTACAATATATTACTAAATATACAATAGATAGGTTTGCAACTTGCATTGCATTTATTGTTATTGTTTCACAACTTGGCAAATTACCATTTTCACACTTGGTAGCTGGGCAATGACCCACATCCGAATGTGAACATATTTATTATTTGATAAATTTACTTGATTTTTAAAAGTAATAACATTAAGTTAAAAATCAAATAATTATCATGACTTGTGCCAGTAATTAGCAATGCACCAAGCAGTAAGGTGTAATTACACTGATTGCAATCTATTAAATGGCAGTGACATGTCTTTTGTCTTCCATTCATTCATGTTATACAGACACATAAAATAAAAAATATGTTCTGTCCATAAACATTGTTAGTAGATAATACAAGATACGATAGTTATATTTTTGTTCTAAATATTTATCTCGGTACATACTGTAGTTCCAATTCAAAATGTAATGGTAATCCCTTCAAATGTAATAGTATATATTACATGATGTACATTGTCTTCAATATGCAACTGTAATAAAATGGAAACTAGGCAATAGCAATATATTACACTGTAATGTAATTCACCACAGGCCTGTGCACTGGAGTTATGAAAATACAAATAAATAAATTACTAATGAAATATTAAAAAAATATAGTAACACATGTAACAGTACTTGTGTGTTACAATAGTGTGTGTTATGAAAGCTGCATCTACTGTAAGAATTATATTGATTGAAAACATTACTTTTGAAAACTTTAACATAATAGATTATTAACTCGATGGATACATACTGTAATCTACAGGGTGTTCAATGTGGTAACCATTCAATATTAATAATTAATCACATCTACCTGCAAGGTTTTCCAGTTGCAATGGTGATCAGGGTGATGTTAGGCATGGGTTAATTATAGTAATAATAAGTATCCAACATGTCACATCCATGTTACCCAGTTCCTGCCATTTCCACCTAGCATGCTTTAATTACCAGTAGATCAGGTTCAGATAACTATTTTAACTGGAGGGAGAATGCAGTGGGCCAACTGGAGGTGGCTGGTGTATTTGTTATTCATAGCAGGAAAGACCTACAAAGTACAATGTCAACTGGTAATTAATTAGATTTGATCAGTTGACTTAGGCAAACACTACACTTAGTTCCTCAGTCCAATTAGCTGGATTAGCAGACAAGTGCCAAACACTGCAATAAACTGTTTCTACAGAGAATACTGATGGGAGATAATTCTTCAGCAAGTCATTGATGACATAAGACTTTAGTGAGTCATGTGTCAGAGGAGGAGATTGCCAGCAACTGGTTCCAACTATAAGAATGAGACAGACCACTTCCTATTTTTAAATTTTTTATTTTTAATATCTAACTTATGCATGGTACTTTATGTGTACAGACTTTTGATGTTGATCAAACTGCATGGCACTT
The DNA here is from genome assembly GCA_963995525.1 of Escarpia spicata. Taxonomy (NCBI): domain Eukaryota; kingdom Metazoa; phylum Annelida; class Polychaeta; order Sabellida; family Siboglinidae; genus Escarpia; species Escarpia spicata. The sequence goes on from OZ023209.1 coordinate 34,630,478, forward strand.
TCATAAAGTCCAAGTATTGTCATTTAAAAAACAACAAATGTTAAGTATGAAAAATAATAATTAATCTATGTAAATTCAATGTTAAATACATTTGAAAATATAATTATTCTTCCATCTGCAAATTCACATTGCAATGTTCTACATCCAAGTATTGCTTCTTACGGTTTAAAAAACTTATGCTAACAGACTAACCTGACTCGGCAACGAGTATAATTAAAATAATTATTTCTTATTTGCATGTAAAAGTACATAGATTAATTAAATGCATAACTAACAAACTAGCATCAATTAATTTGTTGACGTTTTTGTTTTATTGCCTTACATTCCTGTAACCATGATAATGATAAAAACAGTCACCTGAATCGATTTGATTACACTATCAAATTTTCCACAAAACTGAATATATGTAGATTTATTATAGTAGTATCGTGCATAACTACAACATTTAGAATATAAGATACTTAGGAAGAGTTCCGTGATATGATTGGAACCAATGGGGTACAATGACAATAGTTGAATAACTTATTTTGACACGAGACCGTCCAGTCCAGGCATTATACTAGACCTACAGAATATAAGAATTACCTTGATTCGTTGCTGCTTTCGGTAAGCAGACCTCGTAAATTCACCACTCATACAAGGAACCTGGTACCCCGAAGAAGCCATGGGTGTAGACTGTAGTTGCAGAGCCGGCTGTAGTGACAGCGGCAGCGGAGCCTGCAGCGACGACTGCGGCACTGGAACTACGCTTGCGAGACCCGCTTGCCTTCGACTCGGGCAAAGTGGCCGTCGATCCTGCCCGTGCCGACGCCTGTCTTAGGCGGATTGACGGCATCAATGCAGCTTTTACTGCCGGGAATATTGTTGGGACTGCATCGCTTTTCAACGATATTCGAGCACCAGGTTATCCAAGGGTTGCCAACATCTCCGGATCGCGATCAAAACAGTTTTTCTCAAAATGAGCGGAGCAAAGCCGGCTGTGTTTCGTCGGCTTGAAGTTAGCTCGCTTGATTTTTGCGATCCATTTCTTCAATAAAACTGGATCCGTAGGGAACTGAAAAAAATGGTGTGTTGCTGTATGTTTAGAAGAGTTTGCATTACAACCGAATGCTGCACAATGAACCATGATGACATTCGCATTACACAGCCACCTCTGCTGTCATATTGCTGAGAATGAATGTAAACAAGCGGTCGCTGTACCGGCAGAGTCATGTCTGACGTCATATCTCAGCATCCCAAAAAGCGCGCCCAAAATATGCATATTCGAAAATGTCCAGATGTACAACATAAAATGTGGAATTTCTAATTCTTTTATTTTTTTGGGTTGGTGGACATGGAAATATATAGCAGGATCTAATTTAACATGAATTCAAGCAAAATATGTTTTTATTCCCTTTAATGATCCCTGTACACCAATCTGTTGGCACAATGTCAGATAATAGAACTAGGTTAAGCATCTTAATAGTAACTATAATTAGTTCTGCGGGGCTGTTTTAAGTATTCATTTATAACATTATCAATCTGTCCTCTTAGTTTTACACATAAAGACATGATCTGGCATAACATGATAAGTTTTTGTAGCAGCACATTTGTACTTCCAGTGAATCATTGCAACATAACATACATACTGTGTGTCACATTTGAATGTCATGCATGTAATATTTCCATGCAATCCATTTCCATATATAATGTAACACTTCAACAGCCATTTTCTTCATCTTCACTTTTTAACCCCTACCATGTTCAATGCTCCATAACTTCGCCAATTTGGGTAGGAGTCATAATTTTTGAAACCGTGTAAAGCACCCTACCCAACCTTTATAAGAATGTAAGAAAACAATGTTACAATTTTTCTGACTTATCACTCATTTGGTCAGCCGGGGTCACATATCGACGTATTAGTCCAAAGGACTTCAGGGCCTCTTGGCCCATTTTTTACTGTAAAAAATGGTCAGACGTAACTTTAAGGATCTCTTGGATGTTAATGTAACAATTCGAATGCCACCCTGTAGTAGTTGCCCTTCAGTGGTCATGTTTAGTGCACATGTTTAATTTCACTATATTCTGGTCAATAATAATACATTTATTCGTACAAAAAAATTGTACAATTCTACTAAAGCAATGTATATAAGTTACTTTATACATAAAATAGTAAGCAATGAGCGCAGCTCGTCAATGGCTAAAAAAGAAGAGCTACCCACATTATTTATATTATGTAATACATCTTTTGCAAATGAGACTACAAACTAGTTCATCATCCAGGCCCTCCTGGTAGTGGTCTTGAATCATACCATAAAACTGATTAGACTTCATTCGAAAGAATGTCATGGCATCAAGTTTGAATTTGGACATGATATAGTTAAAACTTTTAGACATGTATGACCCACTACCTTGAAGGGGGCTAGATGAGAGAGCATTTTCAAACTGGAGTTACTGCATTTCAAGCAACTCTGCATAAATCGTACCATTCAATTCATAATTTGAATTTAAATCGGTAAACAGTCTGCACCATATTACAATGCGTGCAAACTGGTAGATTAAACAGTTTTCTGATACCTTTGCGCCATGTAGTATAAAACATCAAGATGTTTGTTTTGTAAGTTCCACAGACTTACACCATAGAAAGGTGTACAGTACGACATATATAATTGACGTTTTATGTTTATATTACAAACCCAAATTAGCAGATAATGCATTTACACGCCATATAAAATCATGACACATATCTTTTACCATAGCCTGGTGAGCGTCAGGACCAATAACGTGGCCTACATGCAACCCTTTTTTACTATGTTTCACTTTTAAACCATCAAAGTAAAATGGGCAGTCGGTACCACTTTAATAAGTTGACATTTTGCCGGGTTGAATTGTAAATCATATTCATATGCAAATTTTTGACATATATCACACATTTTGTTCAATGCATATATCGATGGAGCTACCAAAGATGTATCATCAGCATAGCCAACAGCACCATGGTACTTATGACCGATAATACAGCCAAAACCAGACATGCAGAGTCTTGTTAACATTTCATCAATGTAGATAGAAAATAAAATGGGGGACAACACCCCACCCTGCTTCACACCATTGGTAGTGGAGAAATGCAATGACATGGAATTGTTCCATGCTACAATTAAATGTTGATTAGTGTACATATAAAGTAAACATGAAAGAATGTTTAAGTTGTTATCTGTATGAGATCTGTTCTTTGACAAATATGATGTTTTAGTTACAGCCACTTCTACTCAGTAATTCACTCTACCTCTGAGAGGAGATCTACATTTGGGTGGAACTCCAGCATTGTTAACAATAGAATAGTCAACCATGCTGCCAGGTTTTGATATCCAGAATAGCGTTGTAGCATAAAATCCTGCAGTTATAAAATAATGCAGTTCCGGCCCTTAATGCGCATGTCTGGAAGTGAAAGGTTGCTGTGTAAGGACATGTTCTCCGAAACATCAATTATTTTAGCACCAAATATGTGTTTTGGTAGTTTGTGGAAAATGTGTGCTGAATACACCTTAGTTGCATAGCATAAATATTTCCACAAATACCCTTCTTCCAAATGTTTCAGTTCAGCAACATTCTAATAATTTTACATCCATCCCTTAAGGGCCAGAACTGCATTAATTTACTACTGCAGGATTTTATGCTACAGTGTCAATATCCGTTATCTTATGTTGCCACTGTATCAGTTTACTTTCCCTGTGGTGGTGACAACCAACCCACGCATATTAATTGACATGCATTTTGGGGGACTTTGCAAAGTTATTCAGCCACTCTCTAAACCCTTAAGATTTTCCCAGTTTGTAATTTTGCACACACCAAACCTTCCACCCGCTTTGGTAGTAGATAGTGGTAGATATTCATGTACGAATAGATTCCTTGCAGTAATTGCTGCGTGACTGAATGTTTTCCAGTGAAGTCGAGACGGTGTTTGATTGAACAAATCTGCCAGGGGGTGAAATGTAAAGTGCTTTGAGCAGTCCTAAGGATCAATGGCTTAGCCAAAGACCCGTCTGCGGTTTTTAAGACTGGCAGATGACTGGTAATTACAATTAATAAGATGGGTTGAATTTGTAGGGGGACAGCTGGCCATAAGATTAACTAATAGTTCTAAGTCTAGGGGCACATTAATGATTATCATTTGCATAACTGGTAGTGAAACAAATTGAACGAATCAGTATTAATTAAATAAAAAGACACTAGTTTGTCATTTAAAAAATTAAACCGGCCAATAATGGCTGACTTTGATTTGAGTATCTTGCACGGAAGATATTCGCATGTTAAAAGGCACAATTTTGATTAATTAAAGACTGGCAAAAAAATTATTTTAGCTCGGGGCCTTTTTTACTGTAGTCTTATCCATAAATGTTTTGATGTTGCAGACGAGGCATCAAGGAGTGGGGCTGATGCCGAGATGGGCACACCTCACAGTGCCACACAACAACCTCTAGTAGTAGGACTTGCTGCCCCAACAAGTCTGCCAGCTGAACCTCTCTACCAGAACTGTTCACCGTCAAACATGATCAACAGGGTGATTGACACAGTGTATCACAAGACTACGCCAAGCAATGTGAGTAACGAAGCACCTAGACATACTCATGCTGGACACAGCAGCAACGCAGTGAGTGGGTGTGGGTCAGTGGATGTGGCGCTGGGAACTACAGAAATTTCTCTTGCGCCTGACAGTAAGGCAGCAAAAGAGAAACAAGTGACTTTTATAAGACTTGCCAACCTCAACAGCAAGGTGAGGACTAGCGACTATCTAAGACAATTCATGACTGAGAGTGACACAGAGAAGCCAGATAATCTGAAACAAGACAACGACGTGCAGATTGTGTCTGTGACACCCTCACCAATCTCTACCAACGTGCCTACTGAGCAGGGTGAAAAGGAACTTTTCATGTGCCAGCAATGTCGTTTCAGCTGCCATATTGAAAACGAGATGATCCTGCACATGTTTGAACATTACGACTTCACGTCGCTGAGTGCGTTGTCACTGAACAGCGACTTCAACTACAAGGATAGCCAGTACTCATGTGTCTCCTGCTCATTTAAAACCCCATCTCGACTGATGTTCCGCGAACATGTCCGCTGCCATTTAAATCCAAAGGCCTATTCATGTGCGGAATGTGGCACATTCGTTAGCCTGAAGAAGATCGGAAGTCACTACAAGATATCGCATGAACACTCCATTCCAGCTATTTGTGTTACACCTTCGGAGATACTTGACACACTTATGCAGCGATTGGGGCCTGCTGCTCCACCTTTATTCACAAATGTTGTTTGTAAGCCACTCCACGTTCCTGACCAGCCAGGCCAGACAGACTTAACATCAACACCCAATCGTCAAGGCACAAGCGAATCATGTCTGACGAAAACAAAACAGACAAATCTACAATTCCAGCAAAGGGTTGATGTCAGTTTCAGCGAGAAGGAAGCTAGCAAGACTGTGTCATTTTCTGCTCGAGATGCTGATCATCCACCAGTCCCTTACAACGTTGACATCGTTGCAGGCAATGCGGAATACGTACCAGCAAGAATACAACCATGCCGTAATTCGGATGGTGCCGAAAGTGGTGTCCATGACATGGATTTGGAGATGGGTGACGGTGAAAATGCTGCTGCTCAAGTTTCCACGTCAACTACTTCCCACAACATGCCTGGGTCAAGAAGCGTTGCAGCAGTGAAACAGTTAGAGGACAGTCAGTCAAGTCAGGAGAAATACCAACAGGCCACAGGAAAGCCGACAGAGAGCATTGAAAATGAGTCAGCCGTCGAGGGACCCACCAAACCGAATCATCCCGAGGAGCCAAAACCAGTTCAAGTCATTATTGTGGAAAAATACCCAAACCAACCAATAAAGAAGCCACCAATGAAGAAGCAGATGTTGAAGTTGTTGGTTGACTTTGACAACGGCATGTTCACGTGCAAATCTTGTAATGTAAAAGAACGTGATGAAGCTCTCTTTCGGAAGCACCTATGGCAAGATATTCATCTGTCCGGTTACTGTACACATGGTGGCAGCGCCAATAGTACTGATGGTTGTTTGATTCTGAACAATCTCATGCACCTGCTGCTTCCAAAGAAAGGATATGCAAATGGCATGCCCGTGAGTATGAAACATAATTCTACTTCTACAAAAGCTGCAGGTGGACCATCAAAAGTTTGCAGTCAAACTGAAGTGAAACAGAAAAAAGCTAAAAGAAATCAGGCAAGAGTTAAAAGCAATATGGCTAGATTAAAAAGAAACCTGGCTAGAGTCGAAAGAAATGATAGAGCTGAAATAAAAGAGACCAGAGCTGCTGCCCGTGCGGCAAAGTCAAAGTTGGGTCTCGCAACAAAAACGACGAAGAATGATAGCGATGATGACGATTTCAGCCCTGATGACAGTAATGATGAAGATTGGTGCAATGAAAGTAGCATGAGTGACGAAGAGGATGAACACATCACCGCTGAGGAGTCTGCAGAGTCTTCTGACTCCAATTCAGATAACTCTGGAGTGGAAGACACGAATCAGAGTGTTGCTAGCTCTAAGATTCAGCAGTCTTTGAAGTCTGCCACTTCTGACCAACTGCATGGTAGCGAGTGTCCTCTTATAACTAAGACTGAACAGTGTTCAGTCAGTGCCAATTCAGAGTACAGAGGCGAGACAGTGAACCCAGCTACTTCTGATTTCAATGGATCGTTAGAGCCTACCATTTCGGACAAGAGCAACAGTGATAAGAACAACAGCACAGTTACCCCCAATTTGCAGGGTACCTCAGATTCTGTTACATCCAAGTCAGATCGGGAGAACTCTTTAGATACACAGATTGACGAATCCTTAGATTCAAACACATCTGAATCGAACGATAAGATGAACAGTAATGCTCCATCTGACTTAAGAGAAACCCCAGAACATTACCTTTCGGAAGAGAACGACACGGACACGGGTGGTTCCAGCAAGCCCCAACACGACGGATCCTTGGATTCTATCCCATGCCGACTGAATGATAAGGAAAAGAGCTATGCAACATCAGGATCACAAGGAACCCCTGAAAAAGACACTTCTGAAAAGAACAATAAGGAGGTGAATGGTTCTATCAAGCCCCAGTACGAAGGAACTGCAAATTCTGCCACATCTGAATCAAATGATGAGAAGAGCTGTACTACCTCTGAGTTACAAATATTCCCAGAGCCTGCCACTTCCGAACAGTGTGACAAGAAGAAGAGTGATTCAACCAATCCCCTGCATGATGGATCTGCAAATTCTTGTATATCCAAACGCAATGATGAGAAGGAGAGTTCTGCTAACACTGAGTTAAAGAAAACGTCTGAGTCTGCTACATCAGTGGTTACAGATAAGATGCATGACCCTGCGGTCCCCCGAAACAGCAAGAAAGCTGTTGCTGAATCAACTGCAGTAAACAATGACAGTAAAGGGCAGAATAAATCCTTTTCTAACAGGACCGGTGATGACGAGAGTAGTGAAGTCGATTCAAGCGATAGTAGTGATGACGTGATCATTTTAAGTGACGAGAGTGACAAAACTGTCGAACAGCCCTCAAAGTCTACCAACTACCAACAGAAAGCAACCAGTCAAAGAGGTCGTCCTAGTACATTTTCTCTTAGAAAAAGAGCAATGGTGAAAAGTACCCTAACACAAATCAAAACAGTTCCCACAGGAACCGAAGATGCAAAATCTGCTGACCAGAAAACCTCTGGAAAGACAGCAGACAAGACAACAAAGAAAACGGACAAAAGAGCCAGTCCTCAAAAGAAAAAGGATGGCAAAAAAGCAGCATCAGCAAATGGCAAGCCTGGCATTGATGATGGTGACAATGAGACAGACTCAGAAGAAGAGGAGGAGAAGGGTCAGTTCTTCAAGTGCAAGTTACCAGCATGTGGTCGGTCGTACCCAGACGTGGCTAGTTTGAAGGCGCATATCATGAGCAGTCACTCGTCCATGACACTCTTCCCTTGTCCCTACTGCTCGTGTCTGTGGTCCGACTACAACCGCCTCGTGGAGCACATTCCTGCACATTCTGGGCCTAAACCCTACCGCTGCGTCCAGTGTGACGTCTGCTTCGAGAAGAACTCGCTGCTGAGGAAGCATCTGAAGAAATCGCATCACGTCAATAAGAAGTTCGCGTGTACGCATAGCGGCTGCAACTTCATATCGAACATATGGACGGAATTCAAGGTGCACAACTTGAGCTATCACATGAAAGAGAACTCATTCGCATGTTTCGCATGCGGCACACGTTTCACCAGTCTCAACGACTACTTCGTGCACATTGAGTCAGGCATGGAAACGCTGATCTGCTGTTCGGAGTGTACGATGAAAGCAAAGATGAGGCACACGATTCTGCGACATGCCAATTCTGTTCACCCAGGTTTATCAAGGGGTGTCTATGTTCAGACGACAGTCAAATGTGCTGAAACAAATGAATCACCACAGCCAATGGTCACGCCAACAAGATGCACCATTGTTGTGCCTACGAAGAAAATAATTCTTCACACGTGTAGCGATTGTGACTTCGCAGACGAGAATAAGGCATCATTTGATAAACACGTGAGGAGTCACGAACTACTGGAGAAGCTCCAGTTGGCATTCTCATGCCCGTACTGTCCGTTCGGCAGCAGCGACCTACTCCAGTACAAGATGCACATTGCGAATCACCGCAGCAAATCATCACATCAGCTGCGGTGTTTCAAATGCATCCACTGTCCCTTCGTCACCAACGAGATGACGATGATAGAAAAGCATCTGCAAGAGAAGCACAAGGAGAGGCCGTTCAAGTATGAAGTGCAACAGGAGGTTGTAACAGCCAAGGTGAAACGTACCGGTGTCAGTCCAGGTGTAGTGCAAAGTGTGTCAAACGCGACATCATCCACACCAGGAAAGATACAGAAATCGTTTAAATCAGCCGAGGCAGTGTCATCTGGCAGTGCCCTCGGAAAAGACGTGGCTGATCAGCGTACAACGCCTGTCACACAGACAAAGCATGACAAGGGGAAGCGTCGACGAAGATCGACGCGAATTTCTAGTGATAATGATGACCACGATGATGACACTTATTGTCCAGTGGAGAAGAGCAAACTTGGTACTGCACCAGAACTTACTATCGGTTCCACTGACAGATCACTTCGCCGCAGTTGCCGAATCGCCAAAGCTCCAAAGCCACCTAAGAATATAAGTACTGTTTCTTTATCTGAAGAGGCAGATGCAGGTTGTGACATTGGTGATGATGATGAATCAATAGTCCCACCATCAAGACCGGATAACGACTACATCGGACGACAGCACTCCACCTCAAAGACTGCACCTGTTGAGAAAACACCAGCTGCAGCAACTCGTGTTTTTGAAAAGAGCGGCAACGTTTTGATTGACCGCTTCCATTGCGACTCGTGTGAGTTCGCGTGCGGCGACTGGAAGGTGTTCCATGACCACGTGCAATCATTGCACGCAAACTGCACGCAGTGGAGCAACATCAGCATGTCTGTGACTAGCACTGTCACGATAGAAACCGCTGCGGGAGAACGTGCAAGTACACCCGGCGACAAGACAACGACGGCGACTGACAACGACGCCGCTGACGCAGACTCCGGTTCTGTACAAGAGGAACAGAGATACTTCTGCAACTTGTGCAACATCAAATGCCAGGAGTGGGACACCTTCAAGACACACATGGCAGATGCACACAGTTACGACGTCATCAAGCCCGACGACTCCAACTCGAACATCATGGCGGTGCCGATCGAAAGGCCCCATATGCCGATGCAGGTGCACCGCAGTGGCCAGTTCCGCTGTCCCAACTGCACGTTCTCTACGGACTCGAAGACAAACATGTGGAGGCACAAGAAGGGCCACTCGGCGAAGCTGAAGGCCGGCTTCAAGTGCATGTACTGCAGCTACCAGTCGACGCAGAAGTTCGTCATCACGAGGCACGTGCAGAACTACCACCCCGACAAGCCGTCGGATCAGACACACGTCGTCGTGCTGCAGTCGAGGAAGATGCCAACGATCTCCCTAAAGACTTCCGACCGAAGGCCGATGACTGAGCAAAAGATCGTGGGTGTGGACAGACAAAGCAACTGCAGATACGACGTGGCCCAACCCGAGCCTGAACAGAGTAGTGAGCTGCTGGACGATGGTGAGGTACGTACTCTTGAAGCTGCTTCACCCATTGTGAATCCGGTTCTTCTGGTTCTATCTTTCTCATTTGTTTAAATAATATCCACCGTTAAATTTTTCAGTTTACTTTTGTTTAAGCTCTTCGTGGATTTGAGAGACAATTGACAACGTGACGATTTCTGACAACACGGCGATTTTATTTTCGTAAACATTAAAATCGAAAGTGACTTCCGCATCATTAAATTAAACATATTTGGGCAATCAGTACGTTATAACAGATGTATCATATACGGTATGACATGATTTCACTTTCACAATAAAAAAATTGGAATTGCCTCCATTTAATGAATGCACTTAAACTGGATTACTGAGCAACGTTTTTGTTTTGCAACAGCAGAATTACGTGTATCCGGAAATAGTCATTCTCTAAAACATCATGAAATGTTTAGGAACGTATGGTGAATTTAGACAGTGAGACGGATTGTGTTACTTCTAATGTTAAGAATCATTCTTCACTGTTGATCTAGATGGACAAAGACTTTCCTGTGGTCATATTATATATCTTATTTATCGCATTTGTCAGTCAAAACAACGGAAGTCTAATTTCATGTTTTGGACTTGAGTATGATAGTATGGATCTTGAGTCATGTTACCAAGTACTTGCAAAAGCACAACAGTCCAGATAGTATATAATGATCTATGGTGAATGTATTAAAACAAACTAAACTTGTATTGTTTTGACTCTTCAATAGTTGACGTTTTTCGTCATTTAAGTTCTTTTTATTTCAGTTGCTTGTACATAGCTTTTATCCTGCTATTCATATTGTACAGCAGTTACTAAATTATGTCGTTTACGTTGTCTAAGTTACCAAAATAATACAAAGACATGCTTCAGTAAGGCATTGTAATAGTTATCGCAGATAACGTCAAGAAACTACACCAATATGGTTTAATCACATGTGATACCATATAATCGTAACTTATAACGTGCGCGTCTGTTGCAGTTTCACAGCGACAACGACGACCTCCCTGACGACGAAGACAACGGCGCCGGCCAGACGAACGCCGACTGTTCCAGTTACTGCACCCGCGTCGATAGCCACGATCTCTTTCAGTGCAATCTGTGCGAGTTCATGCACCGCTTCCCATCAAAAGTGCTGCGGCACTTTAACTACCGCCACACGAAGCACTGTCCCTACCAGTGCGGCTATTGTGACTTCCGGTCAGTGGAAAGTGGGAAGGTCAAGCGTCACTGCGGCTCTGCTCACCGTGGGCAGGCACCCAAGGTGATCAAGGTCGATGTAGACGCGAAGACGTCAGAGCCATTCCATGTGCTGATGTCTGGGACGAAGGACGAAGACGTGGAGACGGAGGATAACGATGAGGACCAGGACAAACAAGACGGAGACAACCAGTGGTATTGGCGGCGTCACGTGAAGACTTCAGGCAACCAGATGGTAAGCTGCAAGCTGTGTGCGTACCGCCAGGTGGGCACGTCTGCTCTGAAGCGGCACATCCTCGCCATACACCTCGGCTTCATGCCGTTCGCGTGCAAATACTGCGCCTTCTCGACAATGGAGATCAGGAAGGTGAGAGAGCACATCGGGAAGACACACCCGGACCTCGTATGTAAGGTGATACGGCGGAAGTACCAGGGTGAGTCGGAGAGGGAAGTTGGGTCATCTATGCATGGAGTGAAGGTCGGCCACACTTCCAACGAGGTTGACCAACCAGACGGCTTACAAAGTCAACTGCCAACTGCCCGTGTCCGCACTCGGACAGGAGTGCCGGCGGCGGAGGGAAGGGTTCTTGACAACACAATGCCCTTCACTAATACGCCTGTTCCCCAGACCGTGGGGATGACTGACGTGTACCCGGATACCAACGTGACAACCACGACACTGCCGACGTTAACGACTGCACTACTGAACATGAAGTCTGAGCCCGACCCAACGCTGCCCTGTAGACCGCAGAATATCAAGTTCTACAAGTGTATATACTGCGACTTCTGTAGTGAGGAAAGTCTTCACAACATCCGTGACCACATCTTCGTTGCGCACCTACGTCGTAACCATTTCATGTGTTCGCACTGTCAGTTTGGGAGCATGAAGAGAGACGACGTCATCTCTCACAGTTTGGCAGAACATCCCGATAACAATCAGAAGGTGGACGAAGACAGGACACACACACGTAACATTTCGATTCTGGAGACGCACGGGGACGTGCTGTTGGTGGGAATGCTGACGGATAATAAAGTACCACTGATCGAATTGCCGAAGAACCCCCAGGAAGCAGCACCTCGACGCAGCGCAACACCAGTCACCGAGACACTGGGAGACGGCCAACAGACAACACATGCCATCACACCGTCCAGTAAACGTAGTAAGCCAACAGCACGTAAGAGAACATCTGCGTTATCCAAGAAAAACAATCAGAAGAAGGCAGGTAAAATAAACGCAGCAGTGACGAACAATAACCAGAAAGGTGACAGTGTTATTCACAAATGCAGGGCGTGCAACTTTTCGAGCAATCGCATGGATACCGTTAAGAAACATGTACTTTGCATTCACCTTCACAAGCCGCTTTTCGGGTGTCCATACTGTAGGAAGCATTTTTCATCGCCTAGGGTCGTGCGGGGCCATATTGCAGATTTGCACCCACAGAAAGAAGTGCGAGTTGAATACTCCGTCACAAAGAATCGGAAAATCATCCAAAAATTCATAATCAGGAAGGCTGCGGCTGGTGAGAGAACAGAAGTGATGGCCACAGCACCGCCTGTCGTGCCAGAATCGCGAGTGCCGGACAAGAAGAAACGAGGAACTACCAGTAGCTCCGCAATTCTGGCAGAACAAACAAAGATACGATCGAAAACAGGAAGGCATGCGACGATTACAGTTGGCGATGAGTCTGACATACACAGCGGTAAAGGTGACGATGGCGACAGCAGGCTGACAAAGTTGCGTTCACCAGCGGTGAGTAAGGATGAGCCGGCGTCAGTGTTCATTTGGAAATGCAAAACTTGCGGCACAAAGTTGGCGAAATTGGAAGCAATGCGCTACCACATGCTCACGGAGCACATGGACCTTCAGCCCTACCAGTGTGCAGTGTGCAACTTCGGTGAACGCACAAGCGACCTGGTCGAGGCACACATCCAGGACATACACCGACACTCACGCATTCACATCCCTGTCGTGGACGTAATGGCGGAGAAGGGTGACAGTTTGAAGGAGAAGATGATCCGAGTGAAGATGAAGAAGACGCCGACTCCAGTTGCGACTACGTCCGGCAGCAACGACTTGTGTGATCACGAGGTGAGGTCGAAGTCCAACATCATCTGCCATCGCCAGTCACACTCCCAGTTCCGCCGCTTCGGCTGTAGTTACTGCGCATACAAAACCAGTCAGTTATTCTTCATGAGAAGTCACATAAACAACGTGCACGCTGGCCGCCCTATGAAATACCGCGAGTTCAGGAAGGGTGACGACGACCAGATCAACGCAGATCAGGCGGAGACAACTCGTGAGACGACGGGGCTGAACAGGAGTGGGCAGTCTGTGTTGGGCAAGAAAGCACCCCGCAGGTCAGCCGAAATCGAGAAGAACGCCCGTGTCACCGATTACTTCCATGCCGCTGTGAAAACACCGGATGTTAACAAGGTCTCGATTAGTTGTGAGGCAGTGACTCCATCTTCGGAAGACACCGATGACGACCAGCGACCGATGTTCGAGTGTTTGATGTGCGGCAAGACGATGCAGCTGAAAAGGAGTGTGTGTCACCACATCATGAATGACCACCTCAAATACACACCGTACAAGTGCAACTATTGCAAGACTAGAAACGCCAACAGACGCGGCGTTCGCGAACACATATCCAAGTACCACCCCGGCAAACCGTGCATCATAAACTACAAGTGCAACAAGAATATGGACGCGCTTGTTAAAGCGAGTGTCAAGCAGAAGATCGGTAACACGGCCGACACGAACAAGCCTTCTCAAACAAAGGCAGGTGTGAAGAAACCGCGCCCGAGCAACACGCATGCAAACACCTTACCACAGAGCAGCACGGATAGTACGAACACGTCTCCTGAGAGCAAAGATTTGCCCACCGAGACGTACCTGTGCGTGCTTTGTAAGACGTACAGAGCCACATGGAAGCATGGCATGTTGCGCCACATCGCCGAGGAGATCGAGTACTTCCCGTTCGTGTGTCCGCACTGCCCGTTCAGTACAAACAGACAAGACACGGTGAGGAACCACGTGAAGAGCGAGCACCCAGGCCTCGAGGTCTCTGTTAAATTCAACAAGGACGAGGCGAAGGAGCAGCGTGCTCTCGAGCTGCTCGAGAAATCTGTCGTCGTACGTAACGCCGACATGATGGGGACAAAGGTCGACCGAAATAGTGGTGAGTACGCGAAGTATCTTAAGTTAAATCGTTTGTTGATATTTCTGTTGATCTCGTGGGGTTATATGGTGGAGGGCTTGTATCCGCATATACGGAACTATGTTAGAGTAAGAAAACACAGGCGTGTTACGTCTGATTGGTATTATGTATATGTCATGCCAGCTCTACCCTGATGTTGGTGTATCGCAAGGACTCCACTGTTGACAGTGATCCACAAGAAAATGGAATGTGTTTAATTAAAATATTTCTATTGTGGTTATTTGAGAGTTATAGTATTCGTAGTGTTGATAAACCACAAACACTTCTTCAAAATGTCTGAACACATTTTTTTTTAACAGGTATATAAACTGTTTTATATATTTTATTTGAAATTTTTCTATTACAACTATTATTAAGTAATTGTTTTTTCATGCAATGTTTGCCGAAATATGTAAGTTCTTGTGAAAGTTAGCCTAAATCACTTTACTGGTACCAGCTAGATACCATAGTGGAAGCCCATTGTCTGTGCACCACATCTAAGTTGTGTCACAAGGACAACACTCATACAATAGGTTACTTAAGTTTTACCACGATCGATGTCTATTGTAGACTGTATCTATAATCGGTCTGGCAGCATCGTTCGCCGCTATGAAAGGACGTCTGTATGTTGGTCAATGTTCGGTACTTGTGGGGATTGCGACTTAAGGGTGACGTTGGTTAGAATTGTGTGGATGGTTGCGTGTTTATGTTAAGAGTTACGGTTGCCTGTAACTTTAAGGCTATGACGTTTACAACTTTCTGTGTTGTAAACTGAAATTTTTCTTAGTGAATATGTCGCATAATGGATGATTGAACTGTGTTTCAGATGACTCTCCTGGAAACAGTCGTGGATACAAAAGAAAGCTGTTGACGTAAGTACTCGTGACAGCTGGTGACCTGGCAATGATGGATAGATGTTTCGTTAATTTCGGAGAATTGTTAAGATTCCTTCAGGATAATTTTTTCCAAATTTGAAAACATTTGGCGGATTTTTTACAGTCTTGTTTTATGTAAGATTTTAACTGATACGAGGCATATAACATGCAGTACACATTGTCCAAAACACGAAACAAACAAACAAACACGTATTTCGTCTATGCTATATCAGTATCACGACAAATAATGAATAAATTAGGTATTATTTCAATGTTTAAACAGTTAAATGAACTAATATGTTAAGGTACAAAAGGTCAACGTCATTAATGACATTAAAATTTGCATATTTATCTTCTTATATAATGTGGTAGGCAGTCCACAGGACGACGGCTCAAAATGTGTTACACTTAACCGGTGGCAGACGTGTCCATTAACAAAGTTATCGCCGCCGTCTGCAAAATATCGCTGCACGAACGATCTGGCGGATGTTTTAAATTATTATACCGCCATGTCTGGTGACAAACGGAAGGTGTGTCAGATCAGACGGTATATCGAGCTGTCATGGCGGCTTCGCTGACTGGATGGCATCGATAATGACGGCATCCGGCACATCGTTTTGGAGATTCGATATGGCCGGTGAATATGGTCATGCCGGTAACCAGGCGCATGTGATGACCATTGTATGGCTCGAGACAACCATGCTCTGGTTTCGTTAGGCCCCGTGTATCCATGGTGGTTGATAGCACGAGCATGACAATCGACGCATACATTCTTCGACACAACTATAAACTGATTTGCGATCTCCTCAGCCTCTGTCCGAGTTAAGAACCGAGCTTTAGTGTAATCCGCGTTGATGGGATCCGACATGGCTAGTACTTGTTGGTTCGGTTTTTATCACATTGATCGTCAACGACCACCCCGCCAAACATGCTGGCGCCACACGTTCGTTCTCGTACAGGAATGAATATGACGAGCTGATGATGAAGTCGGTGTCACCAGCGTATTCGGTTTCGAATCGTAGGCTAGCGACGTAGTCGTAAATGCGTGACAATAGTCGGTTAACAGGCGCGAGTCGGGCGACGTGTCAGCAAGAAATTAGTGGATCATCGAGACTCGTCGAGATACATCGATATTTTGTCGTTCTGCTGGTCGGCATATATGGTTACAGAAAAACTCCACTAATACGTGCTGACGCTGCATTTTCGCCGTTAGCCGACAGCACCCGATGACTATGTTGGTGGTACTGCTTTCGCTTCTGAATCCTTATATGACATGGTGGTCTAGCATTAGAGCGCCAGACTGTCAAACGAGGAGTCGGTGGTTTGATTTCACCTGCCGCCATTTCGAAACTTGGGCAGTTTTGGTCAGTTCACGTTGCCTGTGCTTTTCGAAAGATACACCAGTAGCTATTGCTTCCTATGCCGGGGATGGAGAAGAGCACACACCGCTGGTAAATGTGTAACATCTCGTGGACTCACAGAGTGGTGGTCTCTAATCCTAAACCCACTTGTTCTTGCCCCTCCGTCCGCCGGTGCTGCTTCCTGGTCGGCCCTCTACGATCGCAGGGTCGTCCCTGATGTCATACAAGGGTTTGTAGCAGTATGTCGATGGGACTCCGATTGCGAGTCTGTTGAAGTGCGATAGTATAACTGTCGAACGTGATTGTCACTGGTCCGATCGTTTTGCCAAGCCTTTTCAGCAAGATCAACTAATCTTGACTGGCGGTTCGTGGCTGACCAGCCAGCCTGTCGTTGAAGTCGCAGGTATTTTTGTCTGCCGTCAGCCATATACTTCATGTTGGTCTGCTCTTTCTTCCTGTTTCCGGCTGTCCTCGATAGTGTTCCTCAATTAGTTTCCCGAACTGCTCCAGCACGGTCTTCTTCAATCCCCTATTTTTTTTACTTTCGTTCCCATCTCTCCCTGTCCAGTTCCACCAAATCTCACAATCCCCCATTTCAGTCGTGGTCTACCACTTCCTATTAGCTTCCAGTTTGAGGTAATCCGCTTCCTCCACTACCTGTTCTGCCATTGATACCACGAATGCAGCCCACTATTCGACTACTTACCAGCTTCGTCTTGATGTTTTTTCTTCACATTTTCTTTCACACAATCCTCCTGCCTCAGCTCTTTCATTCTTCGCATCTTCCCTCCCACAATTCTTCTCGCCCAATATTCTCATTCAATATACATAATATGAGACCAATATTTATGAAGTGTCATTTTGTTTCATTTAAGAAAAACTGTCAGCCTATTTTCATATTCCACGATTCGAGTCACATGGTCGATTATTGTGTGCAGTGTCAACTACCTAGTTCAGGCTTCCCTTTTTTGCATCGATTATATTTCGAAACGTTGTTTAACAGAGACGAGCTTGGCACTGTGTCGCCCGTGCGCAGGAAGGTGAGAAGACCGGGACCGAGGACACCAGGAAAGGCCACGTACTGGCTGGGAGACGAGTTCCAGCCGTCCGTGGCACTCGTCGACGTCATGAAAATGCCGTCGTGGGAACTGAAGCGTCTTCTCAAGAGGCTACGTTTTACAAATCTCTCAATTTTGTTTTAATGTAAAGTCATCTCTGGGGTTACCGCAGTCGAGTGAAATGTAACTTTAAGCAGTAGTGCTATGTGGTAAGTAGTTAAGAAAGAATAGCGTTGGGTTCATTATTTGTAGTTCTTGTTGATGTTGTTCGTTCCCATGAAGCAATATTCTCGTATACGCCCTTACTAACTGTGGTTCACGGAAGCTTCATCAATACCGATATGTGGATGTAGTTGTAAATAATACAGTAAATTGCTTTCGGTTGTGCATTGACCGCGAGAAAGTAGTTGTGAAACTGTGCTTGTTATAAGTACGCGGACACGATCTATCGAGGGCATTGACAGTCATATTTTTAATACGAATTAGCTAATGTCCAGGGATTGGGGTCAGAAGTTTTTATTGCGATTTAACAACTTGGACGATACGTGTTTGAACACATATTTAGGTTATTAGATATGTGCTTTGTTAGCACCCTAAGACACTGTTTGATATATAATTTTGATAGTTGTATAGTAGTAGGCATAATATTAGCAGTAAGCATTTAATTGAACTGATTGTGTAACCTCGGCTGTTTGTGGGCGAATATGTTGATTGTGGTTACAACCTTATTACATGCGGCAATGATGCAATCTTTTAGCCTTGCTGTGTATAATCATCTACCATACATTAAAAAAGTAAATTACCTTTTTAAGGAAACCTACCTATAATCTCATATATTATCGTTCTCGTATTTTGTAGCCACTTAATGCCATTGTATTGTATCAGACAGCTTATGTAGAATAAAAATTTTGTGCATTCATTAAATTACTTCGTTGTGTTTTTATTTTTATTTAAATGCTTGATATTTCCCATATTTTATGTAAACTTATTCTGACAGTGACATTAAGTGATGTATGTCCAACGCCAAGTTCGTATTTAGAATACAATGTATGCTATTGACCTTAAACTGTCAAGACCCATTCTCTGGAAGGGGTAAGTTGATAATCCATAAGTGGCTTTGGGTGATCGTCTTCATGGTTAGGTTGAAAACCATGCAACCAATATTAGGAGCCCGTGGACCTTACCTTTACACAGCCGCATGGATGCACACGCGCACACACAGCGTACACAGACACATACTACGATCTGTGCAATGTAGCCAAACCGTCCACTGATCGGTTGAAGATGGCTTCCATAGATTGGAGCAAGTGTAGAAAACACGCTAAACATTACATTGCAAACAATCGTCACAAACCCTTAATCCACGGGGAATTTCAAAACAAGAAAATTGTTATGAATCCTTGTTGTAGTAGTTTAGTTCATCCCGAGACCTGTCAGGTCATAGGGGAGATATGAAGGACACAGTCGCAGCGAATGCTCTCCAGCCGGGGCGGTCTAACGCCAGTCTCGGTAGCGTTTGGAGGTCAAGGTCGATCCACTCTCGTATGTTGTCCATCCAGGTCTTCCTTTGCCTGCCTCTCCGTCTGCTGCCCTCCAGAGTGTTCTGCATGATTGTCGTGACAAGGGAGTCGTGGCGTGTGATATGGCCTTACCATGCCAACTTTCTCCTCTTCACTGTTGCGAGGACTGACAGTGATCCGGTTTCGGACAAAGTCATTGGTATTGTGCTCGGCCCAAGATATGTGCAACAGGAGTCTGAAGCACTTGGTTTCAAACGCCTGCATCTTCTTCGTCATTGCAGTCATCAGTGTCCAACTTTCGCAGCCGTAGAACTGGACAGAGACAACAAGGGCTCTGTACAGTTTGATATTAGTTGCGAAACTGATGTTAACGCTTTTCCATATCTTATTGAGTTTGGTTATTGCTGCTGTCGCAAGGGCTATTCGGATCTGGATATCTTTGTCCGACCGTCCATCTTTGGTGAGTGTGGGACCGAGATATTTGAACGCATCCACTTCCTCCAGCTTCTGGCCGTTCATCGTGATGTCAACAGTGATATTTTCAATGCTGCCTGGCCACCACCTTGCTCTTTTCGTTGCTTACTTCCATGCCGTAAGCGCCTGTTCTATCCACCAGTCTATTAGTGAGATCTTGCAGCTCGTTGTTGCTTCCTGCAAGAAGATCTATATCGTCTGCAAATCGCAGGTTGCTGACAGACCTGCCTCCCACAGAGATGGAGGTGTTGAAGTTGTGGAGGGTGTCTCTCATGATGTTCTCGAGGTAGATGTTGAAGAGAACTGGCGACAGCAAGCAACGTTGACGGACTCCGACTGCGGTCTTGAAATACTCCCCTATTTGGCTGTTGAAAAGGACCGCACTGCTGGCGTTGTTATACAGTGAGTGATATCTTCTTCAATGTTGAAGCGCCTTAGCACTTGCCACAGACCTTCGTGCCACACCCTGTCAAAAACCTTCTTGAAGTGTATACACTTGTGGAGCAGGCTCTTGTGGTGTAGCAGGTGCTTTTCGATCAGAATTCGGCAGTTGCAGATTTGTTCTGTGGTACTTCTTCCGGGTCTGAATTCGGCCTGCTCTTCTGCTAGTAGTTCTTCTGATTGCTTTTTCAACCGGTTCAAAATGATGCGTAGCAGGATCTTGCTTGGGTGGCTAATGAGGCTAATGGTTCGGTACTTTTGGCACTTCTGGAAATTTCCTTTCTTAGGTAACGGGATGATGAGTGACTGTGTCCATTCTTTTGGCCAGTGTTTGAAGTCCCAGATCTTCAGGCAAATGGCTGTCATTGCAGTGACCATTCCTTCGCCACCATGTTTGAGCAGTTCCGCTAGAATGTTGTCTGCTCCTGGTGATTTCCCTACTGATAAACTGCGGATGGCTTCTTCCATCTCTTCCTTTAAAATAGGCAATGTTTCTGATTCTCTCTCTGGGGCCAGTTATGTCTGCAGCATGCTGTTATCAGACTGTAGGGGGTATAGTACAGTCGGAAGGTATGCCCCCCATGCACCCAGTGGATTTGTAAATGAAACTTACTTTTTTGCAACCCTGAAGGTGTCTAGTAAACAGATCAGGATGTTCACATTTCAAAATAATGTCCGAACGGGTCCATTTGGCGGCCATCTTGGATTTTGTCACGCGCGACTGGTAAAATCGAGGATACCCATAACTGTTGAACCATTCATCGTACAAAGACAAATGAACTCACTTTTTCGTATAACTGTGGCATGAGGAATCGCTTGAAATGGTTATTTTGACGATTCAAACATAGATATTGCTTCAAAATGCACATAATACCATATTTTTATGCCTGAAATCGGATCAAACACTAAGTTAAGGATAGGTGATTGCGCATAAGCACTGACTCAACATTATATGCCACTACTAGGCAGAAAATGGCTAATTATGAGTCCAAGAAGAAAGGAAACTACACGAAATCTACCCACTACGATCACTAACTACGTCTATTCAAGAACTATCTACCCGAAACTTACCCTCGACACAACACACTAATCATCATCATCGCCAAGAATCAGCTCATCATAGTCAATCTCTTCTCCCTCCTCCTCCTCAGCAGCTTTCTCAAGCAAGTCAATGAGATGGGGAGGCAAGGTGGCTCCACATGACCCCACTGGCTCCAGTACACCCTCCTCAGTCTTCACCCATCCCTGTCCATCATCGTAGTGCTTGGGCCGCCAGAAGCGAGGCTGGTTGGCCCGTTTGTACTTGACCCGGCCAACATGGAGAATTAGCAGGGTGGGAGAAGAGCCAGGTCAACCTTGGACTTGGTGGTGAGCTTCTCGTGTTCTCCCACCATCTTTATGAGCACCTTGCCTCGCACAGCATCCACTGATGTCTCGCGAGCCTGACCATACATGAGGCAGGTGAAGGCCTCCAAATCTGCCATAACTTCTGGTTTCACCGTCCAGTCATCAACAAATTTCTTGAAAACGTGATATTTAGGGTTCTTCTGGAGCTTTTTCAGGGGCGCCACTTTGCCTTTGCCCTTGAAGGCGCCGGTGCAGTCCTCGTTTGAGAACATGTAGAACCCGACCAGCGTGTTCCAGTGACTTAGCCAGCTCCGTCACGTTGACTGTCAGGCGGTGCTTGCCCATGCCAGTGTCGAAATAGATGGTGAGGCTGATGGAGTGCGAGTGGTGGAGCAGGATGAAGAATATGTCACTATCAGGAATTCTCACTACAGCCGACTTGTAACCTTGCTTGGTGGCATATTGGAGGTAGAGCTGAGAATATCCTCGAGGCTGGCCTCGTCACCAGCGGTTGTCTGAACAGTGTCCTCAGTGGGAAGGCTTATGCTAAGGCGTTATTCTGTCTGGAGACTGGCTGTGAGGCGACGGAGCGGCTACTGATGGAGAAGTTTGAACAGGAGGAAAACGTCCATGTAGACAACCAAGTGGCCCTCCTCAACAGGGTCAAGTCCTGCAGCCGAGAAAACCTCGACCTCGCTCTCCAGGACCCCTCAACTCTCACCATCGTTAACAAGTACGTGGAGTTTGAGGACAAGGTGCGTGTCTATCGCTTGGGCAAGAACCCTACCATCTGGTTCGGCTTCATTCAACACACCCGCGTCATCCTCATCTATTCTGTGAAGACCAACAACCTGAAGCTCTAGCACAAGTGCAATGGGGAGATGGTTAACATATTCTTTGCATTTTATGGCCCGAACCACTCCAGGTACTTGGCCTGTCTGGAGGTGCTCCTCACCAACATCGACCTGTCTCACCCTGGCGAGAAGGAGCTTCTTGAGAAGGGCGGCATCGCAGTGGCACGGTCATTCTTTCCCGGTGCACTCAGCGCAGTCGACAAAACCAAGGAGGGGACATTCATGAAGTTCGCCAAGTCGGCAGGAAGTCTAGTACGGCTGTTTTCAATGTTCGCTGCTTATCAGCGTTGGTGCCGCACCACATCCGCTCATGTCCAATAGTTTGAGAGGATGGTCGAGATGTGTGGACTCATCAATGTCCCCGAGTGTCCAAAGGCAGGGAAGCATCCCGAGCGCGAGGCTGCTGAGATCAAGAAGAGCGAGGACGCTGTACAGCAAACACTTACTGCTACCCAGAACTTCATCGACTCCTTCGTCATCCCTGACAAAGACCGGCTCTACAACGTCGCATCCGGTGTTCCTGTTTCCCCGGAGGTCGAGATCGGTGTTCTTCGAACTGATACAGTTGGAAAGGAAGTCAAGAAGGCCTTCATCAGTGATCGTCTCCAGAATGGGTCATCTGAGGAGACCTTCTTTGAACCCATCAAGAATCAGAAGCTGAAGACGATGGAGGCCTCAAACAAGACAGTCAAGCTCACCTCCACTGAGGTCATCCAGTACTGTGAGCAGAGCAACCTGGCCATTGTGCTTCTTATCAAGTAGCAGATCCTGGATGAGCCTCTCGACCTTGATGAACTGATGCGGTACTCCCTCACCCCTGTTCCTCCCAGCCTCGGCACCCCCGACGGATTCTTCTCAAAACGTGATATTTGCCTCTAGGTGCTGGACCAGATGGCTGCCAAAAAGAACTTTGTGTTCTCCACTGACTGCTATCATGCAGACGATATCAAGGCACAGGAGAGATTGCGCCGTGGCTTCTCACAGAAGTACATCATCGATGGCCCGGCCACCAGGAAGCCCGCCGACTTCAAACTGTTCCTGGCCAATGAAGAAAACAAGCGACAGCTCTGTCACCTGCTGCTCCGGGTCTGGAGCAGCTATGCGGCTGCCTCGCGACTCGAGAAGTGCGGAGCAGCGGTTGCCATCGTGGAGGGGAAGGCACATCAGCTGGACTCATCCAATGGTGAAGTGACTACACGCGAGATCGATGAGTTGTCCTCAGACCAGGAGGAGACGGACACCCGGGTCGTTCTCTACCTCCAATATGCCACCTAGCAAGGATACAAGTCGGATGTAGTGAGAATTCCTGGTAGTGACATATTCTTCATCCTGCTCCACCACTCGCATTCCATCAGCCTCACCAGCTATCTCGACACCGGCATGGGCAAGCACCGCCAGATAGTCAACGTGACGGAGCTGGCCAAGTCACTGGAGCACGCTGGTCGGGTTCTACATGTTCTCAGGCGAGGACTGCACCAGCGCCTTCAAGGGCAAAGGCAATGTAGCGCCCCTGAAAAAGCTCCAGAAGAACCCTAAATATCACAACGTTTTCAAGAAACTTGTTGATGACTGGACGGTGAAGCCAGAAGTGATGGCAGATCTGGAGGCCTTCACCTGCCTCATGTACGGTCAGGCTCGCGAGACATCAGTGGATGCTGTGCGAGGCAAGATGCTCATAAAGATGGTGGGAGAACACGAGAAGCTCACCACCAAGTCCAAGGTTGACCTAGCTCTCCTCCCACCCTGCTAATTCTCCATGTTGACCGGGTCAACTACCAACTAGCCAAATACAAACGGGCCAACCAGCCTCGCTTCTGGCGACCCAAGCCCTATGATGATGGACAGGGATGGGTGAAGACTGAGGAGGGTGTACTGGAGCCAGTGTAGTCATGTGGACCCATCTTGTCTCCCCCACTCATTGACTTGCTTGAGAAAGCTGCTGAGGAGGAGGAGGGAGAAGAGGAAGATGATCAGCAGATTGACTATGCTGAGCTGCTTCTTGGCGATGATGATGATTAGTGTGTAGTGTCGATGGTAAGTTTCGGGTAAATAGTTCTTGAGTAGACGTAGATACTGATCGTAGTGGGTAGATTTCGTGTAGCTTCCTTTCTTCTTGGACTCATAATTAGCCCATTTTCTGCCTAGTAGTGGCATATAATGTTGAGTCAGTGCTTATGCGCAATCACCTATCGTTAACTTAGTATTTGACTTGATTTCAGGTATGAAAATATGGTATTATATGCATTTTGAAGCGATTCCTCGTGCCACAGTTATACGAAAAAGTGGGTTCATTTCTTTGTACGATGAATGGTTCAAAAGTTATGCGCCAATGTAGAAGGGAAAGACTCGATAACGACGAGAACAGTTATTGAACAGACTTATCTCAAAGCGGAAGTCGAGGCAAGAGAACGTACAACAAGGAACAAGGTATGGAATTAACCGACGCAATAATACAGGAAGCGGAAATGTGATACTTATCCAATATGGCGTGACCACTTTCTTTTCTCCTTCACTAATCTAATAATAGCACATAAGCTTGTAAGGTTATAACGTGATAGTCCATATGACATACAAATATGCAGTAGAGTCAATATGGGCATATGCCACACAGAATATGCAGTAGAGTCAATAGGTCCATGGCGCATGTATTATAACTCAGTCTTGTAAATATGCAGGTTTATTACGTCTGCGGATGGGCCGAGTGGGCCTGACGTTGTCACTGAGTGTGGTTGGTGGTTTCGGTAGCGCGGTTGTAGGGGCCTCAGGTGGCGCTGTGATCGTCAGTGGAGCCTCGGGCGGTGCTGCGATCACTAATGGGATTTCGGGTGGAGTTGCATTCGCTTGGACATTAGACGGGGTGTCGTCTTCGTATGGCGGGACGTCTTCCGTGTCATCTCCATCCTCACGATGGCGCGTGGGTATTGTGGTCGACACATGACCGGGTACTAAATAGCACTCGGATAGTCGCACCTTGTATGATGAAGTGCGTAGTTGAGATCCGCAAAATTTGCGAATGTAGCACCAGCTATTTTCGATAGAGGTGACTAGATAGCGGTCTCGAGCTTGCGACTTATTGCGGTCGGATAGTACGTAAACCAAGTCACCGACATGAATTATCGGTACAGGCGCCTTTTTGACACGAGGAGCCTACGACGTCTGGCTGTGTGCGTGATTTTGTAGGCGAGACTGATATTGTTCAGCGATGATGGCACGATCTAAAATAGGCAACTGCGCGTTGGAAAACTGGTCTCGTTTAAACCATATTTCGCGTGCCGATAGGCCGCGACCGCGGATTCTGGAGTTAAGTTGAGAGGTAGCAATTGCCAGTATAAGAGGTGACACCGGTCCTCCGCCAGGCTCCTGTCGTAGCAGCTCATCTTCAACCTCTGACACAGCTTTCTCGGCTATGGGGTTTTTGTTAGAGTTTTTGATTCTCCCTATCTCCAAACGAATACCCAAACGTAGCAGAGTTGGGTCGTTCACGAGAGCGATGAACCCTGGGGCTGGATCCACGCGGATGATCCCAGGAGGCCCGTCGAGGGGTCGAAACTCTATGCAGAGTCGAGCGAGGCAGTCACGTAACGCGTCATGGCATTCGCTCTCGATGATGCACGTAGAAGTGTATGAGCTAACGGTTTCGCGGACGACAAATATGAGTTGTCGGTTACGCTTGATAACATCTGCTGCGAACGAAACACCAATCGCTTCGGGAGCGTCGGTCGTTGTTTGTTCGATGAGTGTAGTCGGGATATTTTTAGTGACATGCATGTATGGCATGCGTCGGTCACTCGCTCAATCGCGTTGTCGATGTCCAATGCGAAGAAGTTACGACGAACTACGAGTTTGAGTTGGTGTTTTGATGGATGGCTCAGCTTTAGGTGGATCGCTGTTAGTAAGCCATCTAACACTTGTCGTGGAACTACGATAAGTTCTTTGGTTGGCGCGAATGGTATGTCGCACTTGACAACGATGACGCCGTCGCGAGCCAACGTTGTGGTAGATAAGTAACGTTTAACGTCCTTGGCGTTGGTTACTTTTTTGAATGTGCCTTGTTTTAGGTGAGCTCTGACGCGCCGTAGGTCAGGGCACTCTGATTGTGTAGAGACCCATGCGGACCTGCTCGAGAACGGAAGGCGAGTGGAGCCGGATATGATATCTTCCACAGCAACACTCATAACGACAGATTGTTTGATTTGCGATATGAAAGAGCATATCTGGCAATGTGGTTCATGGCATTCAGGTGCGTTTCTGCTTGCGAAGTCGGATGGTATGTTTGATGAACCCGCCAGGTGGCGCACCGTGACTTGGTATCTGACAGAAACGATGTCACGCGAGGGCTAGATGAAAATTCGCCACGGCATAGTTTGTCAATGGCCTGCACACACGGTTTGCTGTCGGTGAGTAGACACGGCTTCGACTTTGATTGTATGATGTACGGGCTGAAGTGTTTGACTGCTGCAGCAATGCCTAATTCTTCGATTTCGCAGGGTAGCCATGTAACTTGGTGTTTCTTTAGTTTGGCGCTGAAAAACCCGGCAAGACGGGTCTGTCCATTTCGCGAAACGTATAGTGTGGATCCGATGCCACGTTTGGTAACCGAACCGTCGGTAACGATCCATAGTTGGTCACTTGGCCGCGATAATGTGATCGATCTGTTGGTGGAGAGTGTGTTTTGGGCTACACGGAACGCCTCGCGGATGTCATCAGTCCATGTCAATGTCTCCTGTGATTTCATGCCCGCAATGTACGACTCGAGGGGTGCAAGTACTTTGGAACACTGAGAGATGACGCGTCCCAACACTTTATATGTTCCAACGAAGGAACGAAGTCCCAGAACGGTTTGTGGCGGTGTGCACGATGCCAGAGTAGCAATGCGGTGAGGACTGGCATGTAGTGTACCTTCTGACCACACCCAGCCTAGGATGGTCGTCGATTTGGGGCAAACCCTGGTCTTCTTTGCTGAAAGTCGTAAGTCGCATCGAGCAAGGGCATCTTGTGGCGAGTTGCCCCCGCAGTACAAATCGTCAGCCAACTTGGCGACGACGCCCTCTTGTAACAGATCACCAAAGACTCGGCACATGAGTTCTTCCAATGCCGTCTCCGAGCCGGGCATGCCCATGGCACATCGTGTGTACACGAGAACTCCACGAAAGGGTGTCGCAACTCCGCAGTATTTGAGTGAGTCCTTCGATAGAGGGATCTGATAGAATGCATTCGTCAAGTCTGATACAACGATGTACTTCCAGCAAGCTATGGATCTTAGTGTCGAATCCACGTCTGGCATGAGAGAAGGCTGCGGCTTGCTGTAACGTCCTACTTCCGTGAAGACAGTGACGAGTCGTGATCCTCCATTAGCTTTGCGTACGAGAAATGACGGGTAAAGGTATTCGACCACCACCCCGATATCTTCTGGACGACGGAATACACCGGCCGCCTCCAAATCATCAAACTTTTCCTGAAGTTCAACGAGTTTGTCGCGAGCGTATTGCGGACATCTCCCCTTTGGCTGCGGGGGTTGGACTGATCCCATGTTTACAGTTGCTGTGAATGGGCCCGCATGCCCGTTGTAACCTACGATTTTCGAGTTGAACACGGTGTCAAATTGTTGATGCAGATTGCGAACTGGTTGCGCAAGTCGTCAGACAAGAGGTTGCCACTGTCTAGTTCGATAGTGTGTGAAAATTGCACGTCTGCTGCGTGTGTGCATGTGTTTTTGACTACAATGTCTTCCACGTAGTTGGTGTCACATGCTGTGGTACCACGCACTTGGCAAAAGTGCTCGTTGCGTCCTATTTTCAAGGGATGTGTACACGTGTTTAGTAAACGGATTTTGTCCCCGACTGCCTCGACAATGGCAGGTTGGGGCTAATCTTGGTAGTGCAATGTTGACATGATCGTTACGAGGTTCGATCGCCACCACAAGATCGTCGAGTGCTGATGGAATAGACAGTTCTATGTAGTCGCCAGGCCAAACAGTAGTGGACACGGGTGGCGCACGCAACACGTAGGTCTGCGCTCTGCGAATCGTGTGGTATTGGGAACGGTTGACGTTCTCCATCCCGTAGTGTATCACAGTTTCGTCAATGCTGATCTGATTTTTGGCGGGACGAACGGATATGTCATTGGTTGTCATGGATGGTATTCCCGCAAGTACATCGACATCCAAGTCTTTAACGACAAGGGCATCGAGGTGTAGGTCAAGATTATCCCGCGATAACACGAGCCTTGTTTCTCCGACTACATTGAGTGGGGTTACACCATCAGCTTGTCTTGCGAGCTGGGAGCTTTTGGTGATTTTTGCACCAACTGACCTGGCCACCGTCTCTCTAATCATGTTGGTTTCGGCCCCAGTGTCGAGGGTAAGACGTATTGGGTGGTGACGATGGAACGCCTCGAAGAATGGAGACTGTTTCGTGTTTACGCGACAAGTCGCCGACACGTTTTGTACGTCATTGACGTAGTCGTCATTCACTGGTGGTTCATCGTCGCCGCTATCTTCGCAGTTTAGTCCTGTCACGTTGCGTGCCTTAGTCATGAACAGTCTGTCTTGCTCGGGCAAGTACTTGCAACCGCTTAGATAGTGGTCTACTATCGGTCTACCAGCTTGCTTACAGAGTGGGCATTGTTTTGCTCGTTGGGTTCGTTGGTAGCTTTGTGGGCGAGCGAGCCCAGAGCGTGTGCGTGGTTGGTAGTAGGTTGACTGTCTCAGGATTTTTGTCTCTGACATAGAATGGATCTCGTCCAGTAGGGACCCCAGGGCCTGAGAGATCTCTGGTTTAAGACTGGCTAGTGTGCGGCTCCGCAGTTCGGTTCCGTAGTGCTGTTTTACGAGTCTAGGTAGCTCCTGATGGATAAGTCTAAGCCAGCTCAATACAACCATGTTCTCTAGCGACGGTGATAAGTCCTCATCTACGGTCGGGAACTCGTCGTGGTGTGATATACCGCCACCCACTGTCAGCAGACTATCATCAACGAACGCCATGAGGCGTTGGAATAGGTCCTCGTGGCTTTCGTCTGATTCAAGTTTTATGTCGGCGAAATCTATGAAGTGAGCGCCGCTTGACTGAAACCCGAAGTGAAGTCTGATTGCCTGCCATATGGAGTTGACGGGTGTCGAGTTTTTACCGATGGTATTTCGCGATATGATCGGACAGAAGTTGACAATCTGCCCAAGCATTAATTCTAAGTGCGCGACTTTTTGTTGTGCCGTTCGCCTAACCAAGCCTGGTGTGTCTTCGGTATCGTCAAGTAAGCCTCTGAGTGGAGAAGTGTTAGTTTTCTTTCCCCATGTTGCCTGGTCGAGTAGGAATGGTGCGAAATTCGCGTCCAGTGATAGAGTATATTGGAGGTTTTGGCGCCAACTCTCATATGACGTCAGTGTTTCGTGTTTTGAAAGAGACCACTGTTTTGGAGCTCTCTGTGACTGAGCCATTGTCCCGTTGACGTGTAGCTCAATCGTCTATGCAAGTGCCGGCAATGTTCAATGTTAATTACTGCGTACCGAAAGTACGCATTCGTCGTGCGTTTGTTTGACTATACGAGTATCTATCCACTTCAGTAGTGAAAACGCTGCCACCACGCCAATATAGAAGGGAAAGATTCGATAACGACGAGAACATTTATTGAACAGACTTATCTCAAAGCGGAAGTCGAGGCAAGAGAACGTACAACAAGGAACAAGGTATGGAATTAATCGACGCAATAATACAGGAAGCGGAAATGTGATACTTATCCAATATGGCGATGGGTATCCTTAATTTTACCATTCGCGTGTGACAAAATTCAAGATGGCCGCCAAACGGACCCCTTCAGACATTATTTTGAAATGTTAACATCCTGATCTGTTTACTAGACACCTTCAGGGTTGCATAAAAGTAAGTTTCATTTATAAATCCACTGGGTGCATGTAGGGCATAACTTCCGACCGTACTAGTAATTGTAGAGCTCCTGAGAGTACTCCGTCCACCTTTTAAAGACTTCGCCAGTCTCTGTCAGGAGTGCTCCCGTGCTATCTTCAAAGACTGATGTTGTAGCAGATGGACCCTTAAAGGGGCACTTTATAGATTGCGCTATTTCCCGGCAGAAGTATTTTGCCGGCCGACGCTTGTGTGGTGCAGGCGATATGTTTGCCGTCGTTAGTTCTCGGGAACACAAGACAAGCGAGCCTGCATCTAGTGATTGTGTTGTTGATAAAGATTAATTTATTTAGTTTTGTTAGTTTGCAACAGTATATGTCATAAATAAATCTTTATCAACAACACAATCACTAGATTCAGCGCACGCTTGTCTTGTGTTCCCGAGAACTAACGACGGCAAACATATCGCCTGCACGAAACTGTTCTATAAATGGCGTCTGCCGGCCGACAAAATACTTCTGCCGTGGAATAGCGCAATCTATACAAGGCCCCGGCCTTTAACCGTGTGGCGTCCGATGTGCAACACGTCTTGGAATAGTAGCTTGACTAAGACACGTATACTAGCTCGGTTATAGTTAGATAGAATAAGAATATAATAAATGTATTATTATTTGCAACTTTTCAGTTAGATTGTATATACATTCACCATCAAATCCCCAAATCCACACAAGTACCATTGACCATACGAGAGCTTCCACTTCAATTGTTGAAGTTTGCTCCCCGTTTCTGTGTACTACATGTCTCGGAATTGCACATTGTTCGAAATAACTAAGCACGTTGAAAGATTCGGGAATGATTTGTAGTCCTGGCTAATAAACCACATCACGGTCGTGTTTCAGCACTTTTGGCGAATTTGCCAATCAATGCGCCATCGGTGGGTGTACTGACGATGGTCAGTTGGCTGCACTGTTAACGTCGCTTCCATTCCACGGATGATGCTGGCTTAGGGGCGTTCTCACTCGCCTTGCTTTACAAATCGTAAAATGTTAGTATCGACTACAACATGGCAGCTCGTTTGTATAAATATGTTGTCTAATTTAAGCGAAATCATCGTGAATATTAATAATTTGTAAAATGTGTCCTTAGTCTTGCGGGTGCGCAAAGTGTTCTTGACGTATACGGCCTTTTTCTTGCGTCTTCATTTGAATATATGATGGTTTTGACGAAGGAGTTGCTGAATAAACGCCGCAGTAACTGCTCGAAATCACAATACTTGTGATTGTGATTGATTGTGATCATAATGCAACCACCGAAATGTTGTATCCACGCATAATTCACATTACAAGCTCTGGAGACACCACGGACAACATTCTCTTAACCACGAGGAAAATTGTAATTTCTAGCAACAAAGAACAACAGTTGCTAATTGTGCATGATACATGTCATTATGCTTAAACGAAAGCATTACTAACCTAAGTAACTGATGTATTCAAAATAATGTGTACAAGTCAAAAAGATAATTACTTTGAATCATCAAGAAACCAACGTACTATTGTACGTTTGCCAACTTATGTACATAGCCGTGAAATAATGGTTCCTTGAAATGTTCGGAACATTGTTTGTAAAATACAGCTTCCGTTCTATCGATACGTATATAGATAAGTTAAGATAAGATAAGATAAAAGAAGTTTATTGCCATGTGCCAATGCTGTAAAATACAATACAAGCCTAGGAATATGTTACGGTGTCGGACTTGTACCCACATAGTTGGAGACATGACGTTGTAGATACAACGAATATATTAAAAGAAACTAATATTACGTGGATGAAGGGACGAGTTAAATTGGGGACAAACGAAACGTATGGGTAAACTGCCTATATAAGAAAATATAAGAAAATACATATAATTATATAATATTTAAATAAGACGTTCTAAGCTGTCAATAAAAAGAAACAATTATGCATTATTTAAGCAAGCAATACATATTTTTAGTAAGCGGCTAAAAAAATGTGGTGCCGTTTTGACGTATAAATGAAATAAGAATAGACAACTATATCGAGAAATAACAATGTAGCGTGCGTTTTCAAACTAAATTCATGTTTGTTTACAAATGATGTAAAGAGGAAGGAGGCAAACGTATGATTCGAGTGATACACAAGAAAAACGAATGACACATAGAAATATATACAGTTTTCAAACGCCTAGACTTCGTACGATATTTGATGGGGTACAATTAATAATAATAAGATAACTTCTATTGCGCCTAAATCGTTGGAAACCAAGCTCAGAGGCGCATCAAAACAAAAGGATTGTTCAATCTCTAAATCCATATGTAGTTTTCCAGTTGTCAACAGATGGGTCAAGGCGCTAGGGAGCTACGGTGGATAAGCAAGGTTGTAAAGATACGTTTTTAAATGACGACGGAATTTTGTAATATTTTCAACTGATCTAACACTAAGAGGGAGCATATACCAAAGAGTTGGTGCAGCAACAGAAAAAGCCCGCAATGTTAGTGTTGACTCTAGGAACAAAAAGTAGGTCAGAACTAGATGATCGAAGCTGGATAGGTTTTCTTACAGGAGTAAGCAATGAATGCAAATAAGATGGTTGCTGATTGGACAGTGCCTGGTATGTAATGGTACAGATCTTAAATATTATACGATATCGTACAGGAAGCCAATGCAAAGACTTCAAAAGTGGTACAGATCGAGAAAAACGAGGAGATCTTGTAACTACTCTTGCTAGACAATTTTGGACACGCTGAAGTTTCGTGATATCCTTGCTAGCGATATTATAAAGGAGGGAATTGCAATAGTCAAGTATGCTGCTAACAAGAGCTGTTGCAATAGACTTAGCAACAGAAAATGACATATATCCGCGAATACGGCGAAGATCACGAATATAATAAAAAACAGTAGCGACATGTTTGAGATATGTGTTGTCGGAAATTGAAGTTACTATCAAAGATCACTCCTAGATTCCGCACCGAGGTTGCTTGAGTGATATACTGATTCAAAATACGCGTAGGGAAAAAACCATCCAGTTTACTACGCTGCATTGGAGTACCAATAATGATCAATTCAGTTTTGTGTGCATTTAATTTCAACTTGCTGTCAGTCAACCAGTAGAAGATATCTTGAAGGCAATCACTAAGTTAGTCAAGGGAGCGATTTGTATCCGGGGTAGCCAATGAAATGTAGATCTGAGTGTCATCAGCATAAAGATGATGATCCAAGTTATGAATTTTGTATAACAGAGCTTAGTGGCGTGGTATAAAGATTAAAATGCAAAGGCCCAAGAACAGAACCCTGGGAAACACAAAATAAAGCCGGCAGTACAGCTGAAAAGCAGTTCCCAATGTTTATAGTTTGATATATATATAAGTTCGATATGAAGAAAACCAGCTTAGAGCTGTGCCATATATGGCGTACCACTTTAATAGGCGTTCAATGAGAATGCTGTGATCAATCGTCTCAAATGCGGCAGAGAGATTTAGTAAGGTAAGTGCAGTCACTTTACCATTATTAATGTTCAAGTTAATGTCATTATGAACCTTTAAGAGGGCAGTCTCTGTTGACTGAAACTGCGTATATGCTGATTGTGATACATTAGTTAAGACATTTGTGGTAATGTGAGACCTTAGACGACTTGCTATAACCTTTTCTAGTATTTTGGAAATGAAGCTGTGATTAGAAATAGGTCTATAACTGTTTAGGTCTTGTTTAGGCAGAGATGACTTCTTAAGAAGTGGGGTGACATGGGCGTATTTAAAATCATCAGGAAAACAGCCAGAGCAAAGTGATGCATTTATAATATTTGTTATAGGTCCAATTAGTGTATCAAGACATGCTTTTAGCAGTATTGTTGGAAATGGATCAAGTGCACAAGATATATTTAGTGAGGACATAATTATTTTCCTAACTTCATCAACTGTTGCAGGTTCAAATGATACAAGTTGAGAATTTACTTGTGGAAAGTCCACACTGACATTACTTATATTATGACGTGGGAAAGCATACTGAGTTTATTTTTAAAGTGACTAGAGAACGAATTACCTAGAAACTTAATTGACACGTGATCAAGTAGCGATGGAGTAGGCCGCCTGTGTAGAATGTTAGTGAGAGTTCCATAACGGATTATCAGACTTACTTATGACCATATTTGTAAAATAATCTCATTTAGCTTTAGCCATTTGTCTGTTACAGAGGTGACATTGCTTAGAACAGCGCGATCTAGCTAATGGCAAGCGTGATTTGCGACATACGCGCTCAAAATAACGACGACGCCTTTTAGATAATATAATTTCGGAGGTCATCCATGGAGCCGGTGGCCTTTCTGACACCCATTTGGATTGTATAGGTGCATGTTTGTCAAGTAATGCATTGAGTATTTGACAGTACTGTTGATATAAGTCAGATAGATGTTTTTTTATGTGATAAGGTCAGATATAAGGATATCAGCCATTAAAGCTGTAATGTCAATCCTATGAATGGCTCTGTAAGACACATTGCTTTTCGACTCTAAAGGGGTTATAGAAACGTTAATATTAGCAATGACGGTATGGTGATCTGATAACCCATCTGAAACTGTATGTGCTTGGATATTATTACAAGTTGAGCAATGTTACACGAAAGTGGAAATCGCCATTCCCGAGGTGATCAACTGTCGGCGATGTAGGCCTACCAAATTGTTGATGTTGCTGACAGATGACCGGGTCATTGCGAAGAAAGACACCGCAGACCATACATTACATATATGCAAACATGATGGTCGGATCCAGCAGTATTCATCAGGCACCCTGGTAGCGAATGTTCTTTCCCTAAACAGCCTTACCCTGGTGTATATATAGTAAACATTCCTGCGACGCCCATTGGCTGTTGGCCTGAACCTTGATATCGCACTCATTCGCAGAAAATATCCGATGTAAGGCTATTTGGGAAAAGAACATTCGCAGCCGGGAAGACGAATCGTGAGGCGGCTTACTTTTATGAATTTACCAAAAAAGATTATACAAGTATGTAGTGACATGTGTATCTAGAAAATATTTCTAGTCATAGAGCTTTCTCTCTGCCATGATTTCATTACGTATGCCTATAAAATAGCGAACTTCTCTAATGTCTTCCCAAATTGGCAAAAGAACCACCAGTAGTCCAGCGGATATGTGCAGTAAAATGACGGAATTGTGCACTTTTTGATTAAAGCAAGACACATATATTATGGCACCAATTTAAAGATTGGAGACATCCCGGATTTTGCTGCATTAAAAAATGGCGGCCATTTAGAAAAATGGCCGCCACATTCAATTTCCCCGTATCTTAATAACTGCGTTCCCTAGAGCAATAATATTTGTGTCGATATGTAGGTTTTACGGGTCAAAGATTTCATATTTGTTACTTTTGGACTTCTCCGACATTTACATCTGCCATTTTTAAAGATGGCGGTCGTCAATATAAATCTAACGATATCTTAATAACTGCGTCACATAGATCCGTACAGTTTACGTTTTTGAATAGCCTGGAGGATAGCGATTTCAAAAAGTATAACGTTTTAACTTCTTCGACATGCCTATATCCACCATTTTTAAAGATGGCGTCCTTCAAAGCGTAGTATTCCCATATCTCAAGAACTACACAACATAGAGCCACAAAGTTGATGCAAAAAATTTTGTTTTTTTAGATGCGATGATTTCAAGTACATTACTTTTAACCTTCATTGACTTTACAATAGATCCGCCATTTTGAAAGATGACGGCAGATAAAGCCTGTTATTCCCGTATAGTCCAGCGGATAGGTGAAAAGATTGTGCATAAAGGCACAGATAAATAGACACTTTACTCATCTATTCTATACACCAATTGAACCATTAGACAGATCGGAGGCATTCCAGATTTTGCTGCATTCAGAAATGGCAGCCATTTAAAAAAAATGTGTCTAGATGTGTGTTTTGGGGTCGAAGAATTCAGATTTGTTACTTTTAGACTTCTCCCACATGCGCCATTTTTAAAGATGGCGCCCGTCAAAGCATAGTATTCCCATATCTCAAGAACTACACAACATAGAGTTGATGTCAAAATGTATGTTTTTTAGATGCGATAATTTCAAATACATTACTTTTGACCTTCGTTGACTTTAAATATACCTGCCAATTTTGATATATCCTCCATTTTGATAGATGGCGGCAGACAAAGCCTTTTATTCCCGTGTCTTAATATTTACATATCATTGAGTCTTGACGTTGGTGTTAAAACATATTTTGGGATGCGACTAAGTTAAAGGTTTACTTATATATTCTCTAAAACGGGCAATTGTTTCGATGTACCGTATTTTATATGGAATTACAGTGTAGAATATCCTATGGAATTTTTAGGGTGCAATATTTTGTATGTGTGTGTGTGTGTGTGTGTGTGTGTGTGTGTGTGTGTGTGTGTGTGTGTGTGTGTGTGTGTGTGTGTGTGTGTGTGTGTGTGTGTGTGTGTGTGTGTGTGTGTGTGTGTGTGTGTGTGTGTGTGTGTGTGTGTGTTTGCGTGTGCGTGTGCGTGTGTGTGTCACCACCATGCTAGAAGACCACAGCTTGAAAGCGGGTTTGGAATGGTGTGTTTTGAGGCGTGCTGTGAAGGCGTCCAGTGAGGTGATCAGCCGCAGTTTCTCCGCGTTCCACAGGGGTGGTTCGGCTCGAGAGATCGCTGATCGTATCGCATCGGGTTGTGTTGTGGCACGGTCTGGGAGGGGGGAGGGCGCTGCGGATCGTGGCGACCGGCGTGACACGTGGCGAGTGGTCAGTGACGCGGGGTACGGCGGTGTCTATTGTCAGGGACGTTGAGGACAAGGGTCACTGTTTTATACTCTATGCACCGCTTCACCCGTAGCCAGTGAGAAAGTTTGGTTCCTGCGGTGATGCTTTGATGTCGGTCGCTGCGCTGGATCTGTGGAGCTACTCTGACCGCGGAGCGCTGGATCATCTCCGGGAGATGCATCAGGCGTCACTGATACCGTGGAGGATCGCGTTGCCGTGGTCTATACTTGGCGTCACGAGCGAGTGCATTATTACACGCCCTAGTTGTGTGTCGTGCGCGTATTTTGGCGATGCGAATCACTTAGATGTACGCGCCACACGATGTGTGATCGAGTGTATCGAAAGCAGATCTAATTCTATTTATTTACATTTTATTGTACATTTATTTATTTATTACTTAATTTTTTTATTAATTATCCACAATATCATACCGTAATTGTTGTAAGTAATGTGTATTGAATTATTACTCACATTTTAGTACCTCTATTAATCATTGCATAAGTATTAGTATTTTAGAAACATTGTCAACACCATTGAACAGAGTTATACTTTGGAAATGAGTGTCTAAATAAAGTTATTATTATTATTATAAAATCTAGAAAATATCAATATACACCAAATACTCCTTACCACACAAAACGAGGCAAGGTGGCTCAGGCAAGGTTGGCAGCTGCTTCACTTTTGATGCCGAAGACGTGTCCTATAACCAACACATACATAAATTAAATTATTATATTTATGTCAATTATATTTATCTTTATTGTCAGCAGACCTATGATTAAGCAATTCTGATATCACTGCTCTCACATAAACAATTCTAATTTGGGAATCAGCCTTTCCAATTCAGGAATTGCCGCAGGCCAATTCATAATATTTAATTGTGTTCAGTACAAGGCTAATCAGAAATGTTGCCATAGTAGCACGGTGACATTTTATTGTTTCATCATCAAGGTGTGTAGTACAAGTTTTCCCGCTTTATATTGATGATTTGAATTAAACCACCATGGCCCCGTCGAAGCGGGACAACCCACATATTAATTTTGTACGTATATAAAATAAATGTTATGAATACTCATACACATTTACATACCTTAGCTTCTATAAAGAGTTGGTCGCTCTTTTCATCAAACTCGGCCATCATTACCAGGATGAGTACTGCTGTCTTGCACTGGCCGTTGTTGACATCAGCTTGCTGGAGGGCGGAGCTTGAGACTGATTTTCCTTTTGGAAGACATCGTCAGGTAGCGCTTCAAGATGTAACGTTTGCATTGCTCACCTACAGCCACCAATATAACACCAGACACAAAAGTCGCGCTTTTCTTTCTCCGAAACGCAGCCTTTCAAAAATAATCTGAATTCAAAGCTGATTAATCCCAGTTCTAAGCGAGGCTTAGTAATATCTTCCGCTACATTTGGTGGCAAAATAGTTCATTATTTCTTATCAAGCCTTATAGTCGCGCTCAGGTTGTGACTCCAGGGGATTGAGTTATATCACTGGTTCTCCTAGAGACGAGAGTGATAAGCTAGGATGGCCCGGCCCACTGCAGCACCCTGCTGGCTATCATCCCACTGTAAGGCAGAAAGAGTTGTACCCATTGCAGAACACATAGCCCACCACTGTTTGACATCAATGACATGTAATAAATATATGGCAGAGGAAATGTTTGACTTGCAGATATGTCACTGTGCTCATTGGATAAGGTGACTAATGGTTAATTAATGGGGTAGGCTGCAACCACCAGCTTAGTCATTTGGGGAAGGGTTGTGATCTGGAAATTAGATTAATCTGAGGTTAATATCCCAGTTGGATTATCCTAGGCTGTGGACATTCGGGTGGCTCACACGGGTCAGAGGTGCCAAGTCTACCCATTTGGCGGTAGAACATGTCCTGTTTCTGAATTCTTGGGACAATCACAAGCCTACCGCTTTAGTACCAAAATCTGCCGTTAGATCGGTAGTTCACGGTTGTAAAGGAATTACTAATTTTTAGTCCAATTATACAGCCTAACCAACATTTCACGAAAATGCCATGCAATAAGTAAATGTATCCTAACTTTGAAACATTATCTGGCCATGGCCGGAGTAGTTCCCTAGTCTGCATGCAACTCTCATCACGACTGAGGCTCATATATGCACACGTTCCTCATTTACCGCCATCACATCATGAAAAGTGGTACGGCATTTTGTGAAGAATTACTTGGCACATGTGTGTGTCTGATTTTAAACTATCAATAACATTTGGAGGCTTGTTAATTAGTTGCCAATATTTATTGTGAAACATCAAATATGGTATAGTTCACGTGTGTGTATATATATATACCACTGGCACCTACTGATTTATCATTGAATGGTCCAGTGATAT
The DNA here is from genome assembly GCA_963995525.1 of Escarpia spicata. Lineage (NCBI taxonomy): Eukaryota > Metazoa > Annelida > Polychaeta > Sabellida > Siboglinidae > Escarpia > Escarpia spicata. The sequence goes on from OZ023209.1 coordinate 34,669,964, forward strand.
TGAGTGGTATTTCCAAATACCATTGAGAGTCCTAATGGTACTAAATTATATTTTCAGATACAATTAAGAGTACCACTGAGACCTACTGATTTATCATTGAATGGTAGTGAATGATATGTTCAAATACCATTGAAAGTACCACTGAAATAGGATTTATCACTGAATGGTCCAGGGATACTGAATGGTATGTTCAAATACCATTGAGAGTACCACTGAGACACACAGGTTTTTCATTGAATGGTATATTCAGATACCATTGCGAGTACCATTGAAACCTGATTTATCATTGAATGGTCCAGTGGCACTGAATGGTATGTGCAAATACCATTGAGAGTACCACTGAGACACACTGATTAATCATTGAATGGTATTGAATGATATGTTCAAATACCATTCAGAGTACCATTGAGAAACTGATTTATCATTGAATGGTATTGAATGATACGTTCAAATACCATTGAGAGTGGCGAAAAATGGAAGCATCGGGGGGGTTACTCAGGGAAGGGGATTCCTTAATGTTTCTCATCTGTCTGAAATATGTTCAACACAACACTTGAAAGGTGCAATAAGATGAGATTTAGCAATCTTATTTTAGCCAATTAATTGTTATGAATGTACATACTGATTTTTGTGGCTAAAAATGAACATCGACGGGGTGAGGGTGGAAGGGGTGTACACATTAACCATTCTATATGAAGAGGAAAGAGTTTGTTCCTAGTTTTTAATTTATTAATTAATATTATTTTTCATAAGATTATAATATATGTATGTTGAAGATTGCCCGCAAATTTTTTCTCAGTTATTTAAGTAAGCTCGTAACAATGTTCGTGATTTGAAAGTTAAGTCCGCGCATCATTTTCAAATGGTATACCAAATATACCAAACATACACGTCAGCATTACTCATGTGATAAATTATGAAAGTCTAAGCTATTTTTTTAAGACGTTTCATCGACAAAAAGGACAAGCTGTAGTAATAACATTTTAGTCAGTGTTGCATATTGAAGGCACGCTTGCGCAATGGATCGATATGTTATAAATCACTAACAGTAATATAAATTCATCGATTCAGTGCATTTTAGACAAGCTAAATAATTTACCACTATAGTCAATGTTATTAATACGAGTTTCGGTTGCGAGCAAACTGTCGGAATATATATCTGCACTTAAGAGTGAAACGTGTTTACAGAGCCATGGTCCATGACGTATGATTATCCGACAGAAATACTCATGCCGTGGCTGTTATGACATTTGTGTTCATCTTAAAATCTCATGAGAAATTAAACTTTGTACATTCAGTCATAAGTTCATATATTTGTGTTGACCACACACTGAACTTAATACCGATATCCTAAGCTATTTGCAAAAACCAAAATCCTCACACATGAAGTTGCAATTATTGTCAATTGATTCGTGCGGCACATGACAACTCAAATATTTTATGTTTATGAAAAAGCTGCTTAATTGTTATTGTCCATAAACTCTGTTCTGCTACATCCAGCTACATTTGTCATCCGGTGTTGTCTAACACCATTCCCTTCAGAGGCAGTCTTAGAGTACTTTCGAATGTTCTCCTGATGTTGTAGTCAGTGGCAGTGTTATCACTTCATTCTTTCTGACAGCATCTGGAATATTAACGTACCCATATTTAACTTCTTCAATTGAGATACCGCATTGTACAATGCCTAGTATATATATATATATAAAATGTGTAAAATATTAAACATATTTTGCTTCACAATAAGGTCACATAAAATAATTTTACTTTACTTTTATAAAATAATTCACGGTTTCTCATGAGCACAAGAATGTTAAAATAGCTTCCACAAAACTTAATTTTAAAATGTAATTATCCTTTGATTAAATATGCGTGCAATAATTCTTCGCAAAAAGAAAAAACTATATTTCACACCAAACCAAAGGAATGTGCCTACTTGTAAGAAATACATTCAAGATAAACATAGACACATTTACCATAAATCGCACCCCTCATTTACATGTTAATAAAGTTCTGATGATAAATAAGAACAGAGTTCCATTTGTTCAGTCACTTTACTAAAGAGAAAGCGTGAAATGACAATAACTAAACAAGTATTGAACAGGTTGAAATGCGAGTGTGTAATGGTTCCGTTTCTAGTAGCGCATGCGCACTGGTATAAGGGACCGGTTATTATGCGGGAGCAAGGGACCGGTTATAATGTTCTCTATCTCCCTCCGAGTCTTTATGCTACTGGATAAAGGCTGATAAATGTTTATTGACTATCCCATGGTGTAGTCCTTGTGCCAGGTAGGCACGCTGGTCGCTCTGGTGGATCGTCGTTGACCAATTGCTGGTGCTGGTGGTTCCACGTCAGGCTCCGATGGGGTGGAGATCTTGGGGTCTCTCGGGCTGGTGGTGGCGTCTGGAGGATCGCGCGCCTCGGTGTGTCTCGTCCTGGGGTTGCAGGCGTGACTGCAGCGGGCGGTGTCTTGCGCTGGGGTGTTCTCGCTGACGTCAGTGTCGGTGGCGGTGTGTGCCCCGTCTGCGTCGCTAATGTCGCAGGTGTCGCAGGTGTCGCAGGTGTCGCAGGTGTCGCAGGTGTCGCAGGGTCGTTATCGAGGTCAGGTAGTTGCGGTGTCACGACGGGTGTTGGTACGGTGACGCGGGTTGCTAGGTCGTCATAGATCGATCGGGTTGGGGGCCGGTCGTAGTGAACTGGGCTGAACTTGCGCAGGAATGTCCTGTTCCGAAGTGTGACTCTGCCCGATCCGTCAATCTTGATCGCGTATTGGTCGTGCTGACGTACCTCAACGATACTGCCCGTCTTGTCCCATTTGTTGGGGTGAGGTCCTGTCTGGTTCTGTACGCGGACTAAGTCCCCTACCGCGAGTGGTGAAAGGCGTTTAGTGTGCTCCGCCCAGGTTTCAGCTGTGCGGATGTGGCGTTTACGGCGGGCTTCCTCCCTTGCTTTGAGTGTCTCACGCCAAGTCTCATGTGGTCTGTATTTCCCGGGGATAATCGGGATGAAATCGCGTGTCGGGCGGCCGAAGACACACATTGCCGGGGAGATCTTTGTGTCAGGGTCGGGTGTGTTGCGATATTGTAGTATCGCTATCTGCACAGCGTCAGTGTCCAGTTCTCCCTTCGGACCGGTGTTGTCGGTGATGAGTCGGTTCATCGTCTTCACCCCAATCTCTGCACGACAGTTGCTGTGGGGGAAGGCCACCGATGATAGGCGGTGGTGTACGCCCCATCTGTGCAGGAAAGACCTGGTCTCGGTAGAGGTGAACTCCGGACCCCCGTCCGATGCGAGCTCTTCTGGCGTCCCGTACATCACGAAGGCGCGACGTAAGTGGTTGATGAGGCCGGTGGCGCCACCTGTCGACTGCGATATGATTGGCCAGTTTGAGTATCTGTCCACCGTCACCAGGTAGTGTACGCCCCTGTGTACAAAGAAGTCCGAGCACACTGCCTGGAAGGGGTAAACGACCGGGAACGGTGGGATGGGCGGCGCTCCAGGTTGTGAGGGTGCCATCCGGTGGCAGTGTTCGCAATTTTTCCGAGTGGTGCTGATGTCGGCCGATATGCCTGGCCAGAACACAGAGGATTCTGCACGGGCGGTCATCATCGATACGCCCTGGTGGGCAGCGTGTAGGGTGTCAGTACCTCACCGCGGAGTGAGGGCGGTATGATAACCCTGTCCTTGTATAGGATCACTCCGTCTGTCGATGTGATGTTTTCGCGGTACTGGTGATAGTCGCGAATCGTCTCTGGCATCTCGATCTTCGAGTCGGGGATGCCGTCGGTTGCCATTTCCTCCAGTGTGTGCATATCGACGTCGCTGCTGGTAGCCTCCCTGACACGGTCCCATGTCACTGATCGCAATGATTCGAGGCCCGCGGCGCACCATGTCAGGTTGTCCTCCTCGACGTCGTCGTCGTCGTCGTCATCCGGTTCGACTCGGCGTAGGAGAGATAAGACGTTGGTGTGCATGCTGGATGGTAGGTGGTTCACTATGGCAGCATTGTCGTCTGGTAGGTTCATGAGTGATGGTAGCGCGGTGCCGACCGGCCTACGTGACATGGCATCTGCCGCCTTGTTCTTCATGCCTGGGACATGTGTGATGCGGAAGCGATAACGCAGGGTCTTCTCCTTGAGGTTCCTGAGGCGGGGGTTAGGTATGTCGTCAAGGGCTCTGTCCGCAAGGAGTTTCAGCAGCGGCTTATGGTCTACCGCTACGATCAAGTTCTCGCAACCCAGCACGAAGTAGCGCGCCTTGTCCAAGGCGTCCGCAAGGGCGCGTATCTGGTTTCTGCTGCGTGTGTAAACCTGCTGCCGACCAGGGTTATTTTCCACCCGTCGTTGCAGCAGAAGGGTCTGATTGGTGACCATCGGCAGTGCTTTTGAAATAGCCAGAATCCAATGCCCTCCTTCGACCAGTCTGTGGCGATGCATGTAGGCTTGGTCTTGTCAAAGATGTGGACGCCGCGCTCGATTTCTTGAACGATCACGTCGTTCGACTCGCGGAATATGTCCTCTAACTCCGGGGACCACGTGAAGCGTTCTCCATTTTTCAGGAGCTTCCGGAACGGATGCATTCGTTCGGCCATGCTGAACGCGTAGGCCACCTGATTGACCAGCCCGAACCACGATCTGACGTCGGTGATGTTACGCGGTTGTGGGAAATCGCGGATCGCCTCCAGGTAGCGGCTGCATGGTCGCACGTCAGTCATGGTGATCGTGAAGCCTGCAAAGTCCGCTGTGGGTGCGCTGAAGACGAACTTCTCCGGGTTGAGGATGATTCCATTCCGGCCACATATATCCAGCCATTGGACCGCCTGGAAGTAGCTCTCCTCGATCGTATCTGACCATAGTAGCGTGTCGTCCACGCACTTGGTCTTGTCACCAATGTCCGCGACGATCTCGTCGTATCGTCGTGTATAACCATCTCCTGACGCTATATACCCTTGTGGAGCCGATAGGTACCGATAGCGTCCCCATGGAGTGATGAAGGTCGTCTTGTGGCGGTCGTCCTCGTGTAGAGGGACACTGTGGTAGCCGTTCCATGCGTCGAATACGGTCTTGCGTTTCCCGTTAGGTATGCGTCTCGCCTGGTGGAACGGGGATTGGGTGTGGTGGGTTTCGCGGAACGCATGTTTGTTCAAGGCCTGGAAGTCGATGGTGCGTCGCGGCTTGCCGTTCTTTTTCGCGCAGATTACCATGCGGTGACACCATGTCACCGGCGTACCGATGGGTATTTCCTCTAACACGCCGAGACGAACGTCCTGGTCAAGGCCTGCTTTTACCTCGTCTTGCCAGTGTATGGCCACGGGGATGGGAGTGTGATGGGCAATCGGCGTCGCATCCTCATCGAGTATAAGACGTAGCGGCGGGCCAGTCATTTCTCGGTAAGGGCTGGTGCGGGCACGTATTGAAAGTGCTCTGAGCGTATATTCTGAGTAAGTGTTTCTGTAAGGTTTCTCTGTTAGCCTCGGTCGCCGGCATGGGGAGTGTGGTCGGCTTGATCGGCGGCTCTGCACGTCGCGGGCAGTCACACAATTCAGAGGTCGCCAGGTTGACCTCCCCGAGTGTTGGGAACTTGTCCGAGATCATGCCCAGGTCCACGCAAGCTGCGCGGGAGAGGAATGTGCGGTCCGAGGTGTCTGTCACGTACGCGATTTGGCGCGTCTCCAGTCTCCGAGTGCCACTGTTACCGGCGAATCTGACCACCACAGCTCCGAGAATACGAATTCCCTTGTTGTTCGCAGCCTTCATAGTCATGGATACGGGTATGAAGTCCTTGGTACTCAGGCCCATTTGTTGGGTGACTCCAATGCCGATCAGGCAGCTCTGACAGCCCGTGTCGGCCATGACAGGCAGGGATACTGCGCTGGTGCGTTTCAGGAGGTCAAAACCCAGCGCTTTGTAATCTTCGCGCTCGTTGGTAAGAGTGAGGTTGATGTACGGCTGCGGGTTGAACGCGCGTTTCGCCCATTTATCGCACATATCATCGTACAGATGGTGAGCGAGGGGAAGTGTGCGTAACCCGTCGCCCGCGCTGTCCATGGTGACCGTGCATAGCTCGACGAAGGCTGCCGTTTGCTCGTCATACAGCTCGTCTGTCTCCTCAGATGGGGGCTTAGTCGGTCGTCCGCTCAGGCACGCCTTGTCGAGGTGATTCTGGCGGCCACACTTCTGGCACTTTTTACCATACGCGGGGCACTCGGTGCGTCTGGTGTGCCACAGGGGCGTCTTGTCGTGACCCACCTCGCCGCAGTAGATGCACACCCCTTTGGGCTTGGCTTTCGGTTTCTCTGGCCTGGCTCCTCCCCTGTTGCGGACGTTCTGCTGTTTCCCCCGCCGATACGAGCTGCTGATCGCATCCGTGTTCTGAGGGTCGAGTAGACGCGATGCCGAGCGTTTTCCAGACTCCTTGGCCTCGATATACTCAATCATGTCCTTTAATGGCATGTCCTGGTTCTTTTCACCGAGCAGATCAAGTTGTATCTCTTGGTTTGCGATGCCGCGGGCAATCACATTGCGTATAATCTCTTCTGTGAAGTCGTTGACTTGATCGCACTCCGTCTTAGTGCACTTCATCTCGTACTTGCATGTGTCCGCCTGCCCCTTGATACGGGCGTAGAACGACCGGATGGGCTCCTCGTGTCCCTGCCGCATGTTAGACAGGGCTACCCGAGCTACCATAGTGTTCTCCGCTCGGACGGCGAATGCCTTCATGGCGGTGAGGACGTCTTTTTCGTCACTGCTCATTAGGCTCTTGCCCGCTGCGCGAGTGAGGTCTTTTCTCAACTCCTCCTCGCAGCATTCCAGTAGTTGTGCGACTATGTCGGGTGCAACAAGTTTAGTACCCGTCTTGTACTCACCCCAGCGGGTTATGAAGTATGACCAGGCCTCGCCCGTCCCGGCCAGTGCTACGGAAGGACGCTTGAGTTTCTCCATCTTCGCATTCGCGCCCAGCGCCCGGGGGACTGCGACGTGCACAGTGGCGTGTACACTCAGCATAGCAGCCACCACTGCCGCCTATGCGTGCGTAGCCGTATAGTCACAATCCTCGATCGGACACTCAACGTTCACAGGCGCCATCAAGTTGTTTAGTTATAAATAAGAACAGAGTTCCATTTGTTCAGTCACTTTACTAAAGAGAAAGCGTGAAATGACAATAACTAAACAAGTATTGAACAGGTTGAAATGCGAGTGTGTAATGGTTCCGTTTCTAATAGCGCATGCGCACTGGTATAAGGAACGGTTATTATGCGGGAGCAAGGGACCGGTTATAATGTTCTCTAGATGAGAAACTTGGAACTGTTTTATATAGCCCTAAAGCAAAGCGACATAAATGGCAGAAATTGTGTGAGCCATAAACTGACAGAAGGCGCCTAGTGTAAACACTTCATCCATCACACATTTACCCTGTCACACTGACAAACAGGAACATGCAGCACAGGGACAGCATTTGTTGTTGATGAGACACCTTCATCTTCATCATATCATCGTCATTCATATCCTATCGGGCGGCCACAATTATGACATCAGGTTTCTGCCCCGCATTCTATTTAATGTTTTACATGGCGGTACACCATAGTGTCAAATTGTAAAGTCTGGACCCCTTCAGGGCTGCATGCGTCTTGGGGTCCGACCTCATAGGAGTGTACGTGTGTTGTATAAGTTGGGTTCACGCTCGCCAGAATCGGACTTAAATTACACCCCCGATTCTAGGTGTCTGTATGAGTAGTCGGTAAGTAGAAACGCTTGATTCCAGTTTCATGTCGAATTTATTCACGGATAATATAGAACACTTCACGTACACATCGTCGATATAAGGTAAGTTCTGCTTAAACTGATTAACTAAGTGAAATCAAGACTCTGGATTTGGCCGTACTGCATTCCCGCCGCCTCCAGCGTCTCTACGTTTAAAATGTAAAAAGTAGCCGGAAATTTTTAGAGAAACAAAGTATGGGCTAACCGTCCCATATTAAAGTTTTAATTTGGATCCTAAAGTAATGCCAGAGACATCTTCGACCGTCCCTGTGGAGAGTTTCGCCGCCCGGCCCCTCACCTCTAGACTCTCTAATCAACCTCCTTTTTAAAGCCAAGGCTCTTAATCTTGAGAAATAGACATTAGCTCTATAACGGAAGAAAACTTTAAAGGGATTCTTTGAGAATTGTAATATCTTTGTAATGTACGCAATTATTAGGTAATCCTATTAATATGATTATTTTATGTAATTCAATGCCTTTATTTCATTAGAATTATGTTTTATTAATCACTAATGACCCTGACAATATATCGAAAACATAACTCTGCGTACGCGCAGTTTCTACTTTGGGCCCACCTTCACAATCCGTATAAGGCATGCTCATGAATATTCGGGACAATCCGTCAGACTTCGATTAGCTACGCCGAGTTAATAGATGCAAGAAATACGTCATCAACATGTGTGGATTAGCCACTGCCGTGACCGATAAAATTATCAAAATGAAGCGTGGACCAGCTGCTGTTTATGTCACATATTCAGCAAAGTAAAGAAGAAAAATATATGTAATAAACGGAGGATGAACATAGCAACAGTTCATGACAGACGGATTGATTTAAAAGAAAAACACCACATCTCCATGCACGAAGCCGCCGATGGCGACGCCGACGCCGATGTCATATTGAATAATTGGCAGTGTTTTTGTTGGAATATAAAAACTATGGTACTATCATGTTAATTTTTCACTAGATACATCTGGCTATAGATTTTAAAGTGAAGTTTTAATGAAACGTTTAGATAACAGAAACTTACTGAAGTCGAAAAACATTCAACAATGAAACTATTTTATTTGCACCATAAATCCAGCTGCTATATCCATAAGCAGTATAAATACATTATACATTAGTGACTTAATTTAAGGTATTAAAATAGGATAGGTGGTTATGTAATTTCCTATCTGCGTAAGGTTTACTTTTACTAGTTTTAGTTTTTAAAATGTAGATCTATAAAGAACATAACATTATTGTCGACAAACTATTAAAATCTATTGCATCAGTGTAAAAACTTATTTTATTTTGTACTGGTAGTGCAATAATTATTTGTTGTGCCCATCATTTAGTTAAAAGATATTGAATTTGTTTCTGTCGAACTCCCGTTTCGATAACAAATAACATGGCCATTGTATGATGGAAATAAAGTTATAAAATTACAAAACTTTAAAAGTCACGTATATTTTAAAACACTGTTTTCAGTGATCATTGGTGTATTTAGCTCAAGAAGATCCCAAAGACATTTTTAATGTTGTGGAACATTTATATTTTATGAATTTTCAAAATTATTGTAAAAGCAACTTTGTCGATACGTTTTTATACACTACTCCCAGTATAGTTCACTTAACACAAACTTGTTTCAAAATGTTTTGAAGAATATGCTGTAGAACACAATCCAAACATGATGAGCATAAGAAAGCATAAATGTTATTATGTACTCCTACTTTTCAACATAATGATGGAATGATGTGCATTTGGATGCACAAATCGATCGATTGCACAAATCCATTTGAAACGTAGTGATGTACATATTCCCAGCAGAAGCCACACGGAACTAATGTGGCAGAACAAAGTCTTCACTACTGTTTCAGTTAATATATTGTCCTATTAATAGCACTGCTAAGCATTTTGATACACAAAGCTATCAGACTCAAATAAACAAAGTTGAATTTATGAAACTGAGCCTAAATATGAGTTAACTACCTCAACACTGCGCAGATTAATTCAGTTTATATATTGGATTATGGGACTTATCACCAAGTGTACAGCTGGCTAAATGGAAAAGAAATACAAGAGAACCTTGTTATGTTGATTCAGTCAGACTAAAATCCCAATCCATTACTTTGGCCAACTTTTAATTTGTTTCTACATAATTATCTGTATCCATTGGTCATGTACAGTGCACTCCAGATAACTCGAACTCACATAAGTGAACTTTTGCTAAGTTAAATCAATATTTTCCTCGGTCCAGGGCAAAGGTCCCAAATAGGGGGACCTTCCGATAACTTTCTAGTTATCAGAAATTCCACTTATCAGTATTGTCATGGGTCCCTGGAAGTTCGACCTTATCCAGAGTGCACTGTATATTTTCCTTTATTCTTGCTCAAATAATTATATATATAATTATACATATGGGTCATTCTCGTGAAAAGTGTACAATAACAGTAAAGTAACATGTCAAAAATAAATGTTTAATTTGTTTTTAGCGAGTACTATTATTATCAAATGTGCTATTCACATGAACCAGCGCAACTTGATATGATCTATTATTACATTTTTAATAATATACTCATGGATAAAAACTTATGTATACTAGAGTGCAGATCTGCTGGTGTCTAAAATTCGTGCATCGCAAAATTCCGTGGCAACATGGTATTGTGTACTACAAACTTAAAATGTTTACATTGAATGATGACATGCCAGCCAGGTTTACTAGCAATCGTAGCTGTAGCATTAAACACAGTCTGTGAACGTACGAATCTCACATTTTTATGTTTCGGTTCAAATAAGTAGGGAAACGGGGACTTTTCAAAAACGGCTGACTGGAATTTGGAAACCCGTAGTCGTAGACACACATACCCAAATCTCAGATTTAGGCAAAAAAATTACATCCACGACCAGGTTAATCATCTTGCTATGGTTGCATACACTGATATTTCACGGTGTATTTTCGTTCACTGCATCTCAAATATTGGACAATGCAGTTTTATTAACTAGAAAGACGAGACCCTTGCCTAAGCCTAAGGCTATGTTAGTTATTGTAGTTGAGGCTCGACAGATTCAGTGAGTCCCAGCGGCAACTGACACCGACTGCAGCCGTCCGCGTTAGCTGACGTTATAATTCTATTTAATCGAAATGTTACTCTGTCCGCTCTCTCTCTCGTTCGCCTGCAGGGCCATCGCACATGGCCGATGTTTTCTAAGAAGAATAGTCGACCTAACCAGGGGAAAGACAAGAGCCAACCATCGCATTCGTCTCACTGTTGAGGCTCTTAAGGACATATCGGCTTGGCTGGAATTTCTGCACACCTTTAATGGCACTTTATCTTTTCTACCAAACAGATGAACATCATCAGACGTAATGCAGCTTGCTGTGAAAGAACTCCAAAGTGGGCTAATCAACGGGTCATGTTCCTTTCAGACAACACAGCAGTGGTGGAAGTGATTAACAGGCAAACTGCCAAGGACACACAGCTGATGTGTTTGCTCCGAAAATTGATTGTTGCATGTCTGTCGTATAACATATGTTTTCGTGCTAAGCACATCCCAGGAAAGATCAATGTTGTTGGCGATCTTATCTCATGGTTACAGGTAGAACGTGCACGCAGCGTTCAACCCAGCCTACACAACCACCAAAAACGAATTCCCACTCACTGGCTTCCCTGGTACACAACGCAGTGAGCACCATGGACGCGGCCTTCGCACCAAGCAGTGCCAGACGTTACGAGAGTAACTGGAAAAGGTTTGTAACCTTTGTACAAACATTAGATAGGAAAAGGAGGGACCTGCCTGCTTCCCCAAACACAGTAATTGCCTTTGTTCAGTATCTCAAAGATGAGGGCAAGGCACCCAGTACTATTAGGACTTTCATATCGGCTATCTCGGAACGCCACAAAGCCTGTCGCTACCCCGACCCAACAAACGACTATTTAGTTGTGAAAATTGTAAAAGGCGTAGCACATGCCTGCCCTAATGTTGACCTGTCTCTCATCATTAAGTCAGTTCCATTGTCAAAGTGTTCATCTTACTCAGTGGTCTTGCTCCGCGCTATGTTCAGCCTCGTGTTCTTCGGTTTTCTTAGGATAAGTGAGGTAACGGCTAGCCCGCATGATCTGTCTGTGACACAGTGTCGCATAAAACCTGCCAAATTACGCCGGGTCTTCCATACGTACAAACACAGTGCGGGCCGTCCTTTCAGCCTGGATGTCTTCCCCACGGGAAATACAGCTTGTCCGTACCGGAGGATGGTGGAATATATCAAGCTATGGGAAAATGATCAAGGTCCCCTTTTTCGCAACGCCAATAAATTGCCGGTGCAGAAGACCGCTTTAGCCAAATACCTTAAGGGAGTGCTAAGTAACACAGAGTTAGCAGGCAAGACAATTTCATCACACTCATTCAGGATAGGGGCAGCGACATGGGCAGCAAAGGCTGGCTTCTCATCGGAACAAATCAAAGCTATGGGTAGCTGACATTCAAACTCATATCATAAATATATTAGAGTGGAATCAATCTCTAGCAAACCGTCCACGTAAAGCATCAGCCTCTGATAATTCACAACTAACCATATATAACAACTGTGTTTCATTGCGAGTCTACAATGTTCAAGCAAAGGCTGCTTGTCCGCGGTCCTGGCAGCAATGAGCAAGTGGCACCGGAGGCGACTGACCTACAATCAGACCGGGATGAATCAGCACTTTCGATGGAGCTGCAGACCGAGTTTGGCTACCCGGACGTTGAAACTCGTGGCAAGCACAAACGCTAGGACGGAAGGGCGAAATGCTATATGTGGTGGGGCAGTCTTGAAGCGTTTGTTCGTCTCTTGGCAGACGGGGGGGGGGGGGGGGCGTGAGGCGGCCTATTCCTTTTGTTGGGAGAGGAACAGGTCATCCTTCCACAAGCCCATACCCCCGTTTCTTCTAGTGTCAGACGTTTTGGGAGGAACTTTTACATTTGTCAGTGTCCGTGTCCGATTACACCTGTCAGTGCTAGTTGACAAGCCGGCTTATCAGGTCCGGCCTATATGCAGCCCTTTAGTGGGGGTGGTGGCCACCATGGGAGGCCAGGTTTTTTTGGGACCACACATGTCTTACATAACATGTGTGGTCCATCAATCTGTAATCTGGATGTACCTGGCTGTGCACAAGATGTTGACTATTGTATATATTATATGTGCACAGTGGCAATCCCTGTGTTAATAAATTTGATTGCCCAATACCAACCTACCCAACAGTTGGCGTAAATTCAGTACAAACAGAGAAAGGGCTGCATGAACATAACACGGATACACCGGGAATAGGGGAGAAATGAATTTTTGGCCTTCAGGATGAAAATAATTTCTGCGTAACAACAGAGCGAGCGCCTAGCGGTTACGCTAGGTGGTTATACAACCTGTTCCCCCTCCTAGTCTGCACTAGTCTGCACACCCCCTTTGAATCGCCTCAACGCTTAATAAGCTGGCCCAAAATACCCATTCAGCCCGTGTCAATTACGCGGTATCCTATTGGCCAGCAGCGGGCACGGGAAAACAATTGTGGGCAGGAGACGATGCAGTGTTTCTCGTCACTTCAATTCGCTTCGCCATCGTGACAACTTCAGATTTTACTACGAAATTTTTAATGTTACTCGGCTGACGGCATTCGGAAGCAGGGTAATTAAACAATGCTTACGCATCCTACACTGATAAAAATAGCTATCAATATACATATGTCTACAAATTGCTTATTTACAATGCCATTGCTTGAATCAACTCACCTCGGAAACTAACATGTCAACTATGTATGTGACGTCAACGGTATTCGTTGCGCGTGCATGAATATTCAGTATACGCGGGCTGCAGAATTAATCTTCCATGTGGCAGCAATCTCAAAATGATTCGCGTAAACACAACTGTTTATCGTTTTTTTGCGCAGATAACATCCAAATTATGCATAAACATGCAAGACATAAGTAGCAGATAAAGTACTTATGGGAAATTAATACGATTTGATACCGTACACCTCGAATGTATATTAGCTTACAAAGAATCCCTTTAATGTTTGGAAGGAAGGAGCGCGTTTAATTCCTTCCTTCGTGTATGCGTCCACACTTTTAATCTACGACTACGTGCATATTTTTAAATAAACATGTTATAAGGAATTTAGTTGTTACGGTTATCATGACAATTGTTTCCTTTGCAGGGTTTCTTTGCAAGCTATCAATAAATCGTTTCGCCACATGTTGAATCTTCTTTTTTCTTCTTCTTCATTTCAGCATATCTCTGCGAGACGTAGCTGCCCAGATGGTCCCACGATACGCTGCTCTGTCTGCCGTTTGTCTCCCTGCTCTCACGATGTCTTCTTTCAGCCAGTCGCTGATGTCCTGCTCCCATCTTCTCCTTGGTCTTCCCCTTCCTCTCTTTCCCTCCACTTTGTCTTCTAGGACAGTTTTCTCTAAGGAATTATATATTTTTATGTGTCCAAAATAAATCAGTTTTAGTCCTTTTATTCTGTTCACTAGTTGGCAGTTCTTTATGTCTATTTTTTAAGGATCTCTGCATTGGTTGTTCTTGTTATCCATGGCACTCTTAGGATTTTTCTGTAGCATTTCATCTCAAACGCTTGTATTCTTCTCATGTCTTCTTTGTTCAGTGTCCACGTTTCGCTCCCGCATAGAGCTGTTGGGAAAACGCAGGTTTTTAAATTCTTATCTTTGTTGGTATGTTTTGTCCTTTCCATAATTTTTTCAGATTATTTAGTTTCTGCGTTGCTGTGGCTATTCTTCTTCTGATCCCTGATGATGTCTTGCCGTCTCCTTGTAGTCTTGCTCCAAGGTATTCGTAGTGGTTCACATTTTCAACTTGCTCCCCGTTGATTGCAATTTCTGTTTTTTCAATGCATTTGTCAGTGTCCATGATCTTTGTTTTCTTCACATTAAGTAACAAGCCCTTTTTCTCACTGTGTTCTTTTACAGACATGATTAGGTTTGTTAGGCCGATTGTTGTAGTGGACAGGAGTGCGGTATCGTCTGCGTATCGTAGGTCTCTGATTCTATGTCCATGAATATTCACTTCATCGTATCTTGTACTTCTGTCATCTAATTCTACATCTCTCATTATGTCTTCTGTGTAGAAGTTGAATAGGTATGGAGATAAAATACATCCTTGTCTTACTCCTTTTCCCACTGTAAAAGTTTCTGTAGTTGTGTTTTCCAGCCTGACTACTGCTTGTTGATTGCTATAAAGTGATTTTAAGAGGGCGATTATCTTTGGGTGGAAGTTCATGTCGCTGAGCGTTTTCCACATCATCTGATGATTCACACAGTCGAAAGCCTTGGAATAGTCGATGAAACATATTCTTAGATCATTATTTATCTCTCTGAATGTCTGTATCAACATTCTCAGATTGAATATGCGGTCCCTTGTGCCTCTGTTTTTTTCTGAAGCCTGCCTGTGTACTGCTCACTTCCATTTCCATTTAATCTTGCATTCTTTTCATTATGATTTTCAGCTAAATTGTGCTTGCTAATGAGTAATATGGTTCTGTAGTTGGAGCATAGCTGTAGGTCTCCTTTCTTTGGTAATGGGATGTATATTGATTTCTTCCAGTCGTCTGGCCATTTTCCACTCTTCCATATTTTCTTACACAATGCATGGTATATGTCTATTCCTTCTTCTTCCATTGCTTTTATCATTTCTGCCTGTATGTTGTCGCACCAAGGGCTTTCCCCATCTTTTAGACTATTAATGGCCCATTTCACCTCATCTCTTAATGGTTCGAGATCGTCCTCGTCTTGGTCTTCGTTTCCCATATCAGGGGGGTCGTTGTTGTCTCCATCTCGTGCGTACATATTTTCACAATATTCTTTCCATCTTTTGGCGATGTCTTCTGCATCAGTCAGAGTTTTCCCATTTTTATCTTTGATGACACTGAGTCTGTGCTGGAATTGATCTGTCATGTTCTTTATTTCTTTAAACATTTCTTGGTTTCGGTTCTCTGCCATACTTCTATATACTTTTGTTTGTCCCATTTGCAGAGTTTTTTTTATTAATTTGTTCATCTCATTGTACCGTAATCTGATCGATTCCTCGTTTTTGCGTTTCTTAAGCTCTTTCCTTTCTGCTATTTTCTTTAAGGTTTCTATACTGATCCAGGGTTGGTGTTTCCTCTCTCTCTCTCTTCCGTAGGTGTTTCTCCGCTTCTTCTCGGAAAATTGTCTTGATATCATTTGCAATTTCTTCTGGTTCTTTCTCTTCTGTCATTGTCAGTAAAGTTGAAAATCGATTCTTCACAGATACTGTGTATTCGTCTGTCAGATTTTTTACATCATATCTCTGTGTTGTTGTCACTCCTTTTTTCACTTTCAACTTAAGTTTCATCTCTGCCATCAGTAGTTCATGATCAGATCCACAGTCTGCTCTTGGTAGTGTTCTTGCACCTCTTATTGCTGATACCCATCTATTTTGTATCATGATGTAGTCTATCTGATTTCTAGTCTTTCCATCTGGCGATGTCCACGTGTAGATTCTTCTAGGGTGATTTGAGAAATTGGTATTTACGATTGTGAGGTTATTAGCGATGGCGAACTCAACAAGTCGTTCTCCCCTTTCGTTTCTCTCTCCTAATCAAAATTTCCCGATTGTTCCTCGTTCTATCTCGTCTTGTCTTTGTCCTACTTTGGCGTTAAAATCACCCATGACAATGGTGATGTCCGATTTCTTGGATTCGTCTATTTCAACTTGCAAATTAGTATAAAAAGTTCCTATTTCTTCCTCATCTGCTGTTGATGTCGGCGCATAGACTTGTATTATTTTGATATTCTTCACTTTTCCTTGAACCTTATGCTCAGAATTCTGTCATTTACGGGTTTGTATCCAAGTACCGTATTTGTTATTTGTTTACTCAGATATATTGCTACGCCTCCTTGTCCTGCCTTTGCCCGTCCGGAGTATATGAATTTTCCTCCTGTGTGTGGTGTAAAATGACCTTGTCCCGTCCATCTGTGTTCTGCTATTCCTAGGACACTTATATTGTTTTGTTTCGCTTCTTCTATAACATTGTCCATTTTTCCAGCCGCCATGCTGCGGACATTCCAAGTTGCTATTCTCGTTTTGTTTTTTAGCCAACCACCGAACTTCTTTCCCTTCTCCGCACAGTCGAGCAAATTGCCTTCATCAGATTGAGTTGTACTCCCTATTGCTTCTGGCTCTTCCCCAATAGCCATTAGGGACTCTTCTGGCTTGGTGGACTCACCACCAAGTCCCATATCGATTCTCTTTGCAATCATGATTTCATCTGGGTTTTTGGCATTGTACATTTCAGTAGTTTGCCATTGCTTTTTGGACGGTTCTGGCCGCTTATCATTCTAAATCCCTGATGCGCCCTTGGCCCGACACCAAGCCTTTCCACTTCCGCCTTCGTAGCCGTTGACCTCTGAAGATTCATCCGCCTACTCCGCCGACAGATGTGTGTACTAACAGGGGGGACAGCCCTTCGGAAAAGCACTCGCATAGTTTGGCCGGCCAGCCAAAGCCGCCGCCCGGGTTATGGCGCTGCAGTACACATGCAGACACTAGGAGCCATATGTGAGCTAGACAAGGAGGGGGAACCAAATAGGATCCTGACCGTCCTGTGTGGGACGTGGCTGTCATTCACCGTGAGGTACTATCCCTTACCCTCCTTATCCTACACCCTTGTTGAATCTAATGGCTATGAATTATAAACAAATCAGATTGTTTTCGAATTGTAAGCATTGGAGTGAATTCCAGTGGAGTAAACTACAATTTTGAGTACGAAATCGGCAAAGCCAAAGAATTTGGCCAGTGTTCCTTTACAAATTGAGGCAAGTTGTATCAGCCGATCTATGCAGATACTGTCCTATTGCCAGATAGTGTATATATGTAATGCTAGGGTAAACGTCGCGGTCTGTCTTAACGACTTTTAAAGCTAAATTCAGGGTTGTTTACGTGTTACACAAAGATTTTTTTGAATTTGAACTTCAAAACAAATTTCAACTTGGTTTGCCGTCAAAACACAGACAGTAATCTTGTTGTTTTGTTTTCCTTAATTTCACATTCACACCCGTGGGCGGTACCTTCTTTGTGTACAGCATGGATCGGCCCAGTCAAGGAAAGCACTGTCAATTGTATTAGTATTTGATTTACAACATCACAGTACAGTGTACACAGACTTGTGTGTCATAAAATAGGGGCCAGGAGCAGTAAAGTACTAAACATACAACAGTGCAATCCTACGATTTCCAAACAAAATATAATAATACATAAATAGTTAAATAAATACAAGGACAGTGCAGCAGAACATGTAAAACAAATGTACTGAATTATTGAAAACTTACTTTAAAGTAAATAGATAATTGACTCTTCCATTTGTACTATATATATTATAGTGTCCCAAGTTTATACATCGCAAAATTCCATGACAATGCGCTATTGGGTTGGTGTTTTCAAACCAGAAACGTGCACGAACACATACTTTTAATACACCAACCCATTGAGTTAACTACCAACAGGAGCTGCCAGTGCAGCATAACGTTTTACAGAAGCATTCAAACAGAAGAAAAACATGACACAATATCAAGGAGACACCGAAGTGGACGATGCACAAACTTAGGACACACAACCATACATATTATAGATAATTTGATTTCTTAAAATCACTTAAACTTATAGGGCGTCTACAATCACATTTAAAGAGATACCTAATTATCTTATTAATATTTTCAGTTTAATTTTGACCGCTGCGTGTAATCTCCTATACCATGCATTGCAGGCATAATCAAAACATGGACACTTGTGTTGTTATTATTGTTTGTTTGTTTTCCTGTTATTTTAGATTCACACCGAGGGTAGAACTAAGTGCATTGAAGTACTATTGCTTTTGGGTACAGCATGGATCAAGGACACCTGTAAGTGGATAATATCCATATGTCATCATCTACTGAGCTAGGCTAGCATCTAGTTGAAAACAAATCATGAATTGTTTGATAAAAATAAAACATGTGATTAAAAAAAAATTAAATTGGATTTATTTGATTCTGGTATTTATACATTTATATAGATGTTTGTATTTTACTGCATTAAGAAAGGGAATAGCCAGCTACAGATTAGGCTATGCCTCTGGCCTTTGTTCAGTGCATCCCTGCTGATCTCAGCTTGAGACCCTGGTTGCCTTATCTGCTTATTTTGCATAATGTTTTGCATAGTTGCCAGTGGATAAGTGTAGCCAACATCAGTGCCATGGATTATGCAAAATAAGCCTTTTTTCTTCACTACCCTCTCTGGCTGGGGAGGGGATTAGCTGGGAAGCATTTCTGCTGCCCATCAACTCATCTGCTTATATTGCACAACATTTGCACATGGATCACTTTTTATGATGCAAGGCTTCCTGTTCTTTCAAATTGATCATCCTTGACCTATCACTTTTTATGGGTGTTGCTGTCACATACTTAGATTTAGCAGAATATACTTAAATCAAACAACCTTTACAGTGATCATTTGCAACTGATTGGTTCTTCTCTGGAAAGGTCAAGTGGAAATCTTGCTACAAGGCCATCCATTGGTGGTTCCACGAAGTGGGTGTCAACTAACTTTCTGGTTCTCATTGTCTGTATAAATCTGTATTTGTAATGGGTCTGTCATAAATCTCTTTATTCCTTGGAATGAGACACTTGTTTTTGGCTTGCTCGCTGTGAATAGTTGGATTGTCTTGACAAATTGATTCGATTGTCTGATTTATTGTGAATATTTTATTTGGTTAGTGATAACTTACCTTGTTTGTCTTACCTTATGACGGTTCTGATCACAGGATCCATTATGTTCCTCCGTGATCAGATCTTCTTCATTATCTAGTAATAACATGTTGTTGTTTCCGGTTTCAGTAATAAAAGTTAAAGGGGCTTCCTAATCATATAATATTGCTTGGGTAGACCAAAATTTGCCTAGACGGTTTTGGAATGAGTTAATTGATGTAGCTTGGATAACTGATTCAGATAGACTATTCCATGGTTCTGTGACTCGAAGAGGGGATGCATTTTTTTCTAAGATTTTGATTTGGTCTTTGGGTAAATAATTTAAGGGAATGTCCTCTATTTCCTGTTCTAATTGATACATCATCCCATTTCTGGAGATTAGAAGCGGATTCGGTATCGTATATTTCGTGCAGTATTTTATAAACTTCTATCATGTCTCCACTCAGCCTTCTGTATGCAAGTGTTGGTAGTTTTAATAATTTAAGTCTTTCTATATAAGATAGATCCCTCATGCCGTGTAATTCTTTAGTAGCTCTCCATTGAACATTTCCTATTGCTATTTTATGTTTCCTCTTGTATGGATACCATACTGCTATGGAATAGTCTAGTTGGGATCTAACCATAGTCTTGTACAGTGGTAAGGAGATGTGAATGTCAAGGAATTGGAAAGTTCTTCTGATTATTTTTGTAATTTTGGTTGCTATTGATTAACGACTTGATTTAGTTGATCATCAAATGATAGTTTAGAATAAAAAATAACCTAGGTCACTTTGTTTTCTGTGGTGATTAGTGGTTGTTTGAAATTATTGGTTATCGTGTAATATTCGTTTTCACCTATATTGTTTTTTCCCCATTTCCATATGCTTACGTTTGTCTGGATGGAATTTTAATAACCGTTTGTCACTCCATTGTTGTAGTAGACTAAGGTCATGTTGTAGTATATCCAGGTCACTTGTGTTACTTCTGGCTGTAAGTATCTTGATATCGACTAACTTTCTGGTTCTCATCGTGTATAGAAATATGTGTTTCTAATGGGTCTACATATACCACAGGTGTAGGTAGTTTATATAGCTGGACAGGTGGAGCTACAGATACCACAGGTGTAGGTAGTTTATATAGCTGGACAGGTGGAGCTACAGATACCACAGGTGTAGGTAGTTTATATAGCTGGACAGGTGGAGCTACAGATACCACAGGTGTAGGTAGTTTAGATAGCTTGACAGGTGGAGCTACAGATACCACAGGTGTAGGTAGTTTAGATAGCTTGACAGGTGGAGCTACATGTACTACATATGTAAATAGTTTAGATAGCTTGATATGTGGAGCGATACACACTACAGGTGTATACACTATAGGTAGTTTAGATAGCTTGACAGGTACAGGTACTACAGGTGTAAATAGTTTAGATAGCTTGACAGGTGGAGCTACATGTACTATAGGTGTTGATAGTTTAGATAGCTTGACAGGTGGAGCTACAAGTACTACAGGTGTGGGTAGTTCAGGTAGTATGAAAGTCATACGTGGGGGTAAGGGTACGCCAGGTATAAATAACCAAGGTAAATCTGGATATGTATTAACTAGGAACGACTCATTCCGGTCAATATTTCCAACGGTAGTCAGATCTAATAAAGTTGGTATTAAATATGGTTCCAATGTTAAGGTTACTTCTACTGATCCCAGTAACTATCATTGCATGCCACCCATGTGTCGGATAGATGGAATTTTACAGAATGTTCAGATTAATCAAGGAGCAGAAAGTGTGCTTGATTATGGATCTTTCTCATTGGAGACAATTAAGCTTTTCAAAAAATGTCATGCTGGGAAGATAGTTGAAAATCAAGTTAGGAAGGACATTGACTGGGCAGGGCAACAATATTACTTAACAATAGATGCTGTTTCACAGCTTGATCAACATCATTTACAAACTTATTTACGCATTGTTCTGGATCACGCTGAAAATGAGACAGTCTCTATAGCGGGTAACTAGTATAACATTGACGATCTGACGTTCCTTTTTGGTGAACGTTGGCTCTCAAATTATCTTTTGTATCAAATTAATATAATGCTTAATACAGAATTTCATCATACTAAGACATGGGTGTGGTATGCATCATATATACAACTGCAGCCAAATTTGTATGCACAGATTTGTAACAAATTTGCAAGTATTAAAGAAGGGCAACTGATTTCGATTATACCTGTTCGGTGCCATGGTGGAACATATTTTATGGAAAATTTGCAAGTGATTAATCCAGATGGGGTTGTGTATTCTAATCACTTGCACTGGCAATATATTCATTGGACTTTGATATTGTAACTTATGCAGAAACACTTGGGTGGGGAATACCAGATACTGTTAAGACCATATTTAAAATGTCTCGCAAACTTTGGGTAAACAAGTTTCTTTATATAATGTCTGTCATCAGCCAGGTGGTAATTCCAATAGTGGTGCACATATTTGTTAAAATCTCTGTGCTCACAAGTGTGCTTATACAGGACAGGTTTCTATGGGGGCTTGCTAGTAAAAATTCACACCTTCTCTCAGATGACATTGCTTGTCTAAGCAACATATCTAACTATTCGCATTACTTGAGACAGGTTATTAGTTCTCATGAGACTAGCAATGAGTGTCATCAGCCCACACAAACTACTACTACCAGGTATTACTAGGCTTGCGGGTTATAAAAATGTTAGTATGCACAGACAGCAGGGAAAGGTGGACTCTTATACACTGTATTCTCCTCTTAAACACTTTGGGCAGTACTGAAATGTCTCTCACTGTTATTACTGAATATACTTCAGGATAGTTCGTTTTCAAATCAGAAACTTTAATTTTTCATATCCAAAATGTTTAATTTTCCTGGTAGAGGCTTTCGTCAACGTATCACGTCGACTTCATCAGTACCGATGACGCTGAAAGACGTCATCGTACACGTGAGGCAGTTCGTAATTGCTCGCGTCTCTGTTGATGGGTGTTAGAACAGGGCGAACTGTTGTACCAAATACCGTGCAAGAATTGTGGTGCTGAGTACATTGGGGAGACAGGAAGACTACTCAAAACAAGACTGGAGGAACACAGAAAGGACGTAGACAACACGAAAAATGAGAAATACACAAGGAGCGGGAAAAAAGATTGATGTCTACCATCAATAAATCCGCCCTTACAGACCATACGACAACTGAAAACCACATCATAGACCGGGAGGGAGTGAAAATTGTAGACAAGGAACCCAACAGAAGAATTCGGCATATCAAGGCAGCCATCTGGATCAGGAAAACCAAAACACCCATCAACAGAGACGAGGGCAATTACGAACTGCCTCACGTGTACGATGACGTCATTCAGCGTCATCGGTACTGATGAAGTCGACGTGATACGTCAACGAAAGCCTCTACCAGCCAGGTAAATTAAACATCTTGGATATGAAAAATTAAAGTTTCTGATTTGTCTCTCACTCTTGGTTTACATAAACATAGCTGCTCTCATAAGTAATAAGCCAGCTGTTTTATTTGTTAACTCCAAATTATTTAGGCTTCCAGCAAGGACCCTCAGTGGAGAAATAGTAACTAAACAGTTCCCATGTTCTCAGGATGGTAAGCGTGATATTTAGGCTGTAGAAAAAGTACAATCATTTGTGCATTCTGCTGATGCAGTTATTTGGTTGAAGGGTTACATATCTTCTGTGACTGGTAAGGGTGACAAACAATCCATATCAGGTTTGATGACATGTTATGATTGGCCTACTTGTTTGGATTCTGCAAGAATTACTTTTCATTTAGGAAATACTTGCGTCTTATTTGCTTGCTAAAATGTGGTCGTCAGAAAAATCTATATTTTCACTGTTCACCTTCATGTAAAAAAGATCTGCATGCTATTGCACAAATTCAAAAAATTGTCTTTCAATAACTGTCATCGTCAGTAAGATTATTGTTAGTGTGAGGTAACGGACGATTATTGAGAGTGACAGGATGACTAGTTTTCATGTCCTGAGGTTTGTTGTCAATAACCATACAATATTATTTGTTGGCATTATATGTTATGTTAAACATTTCGCCATACTTGGCACAACAATATGTTAGTTTTCTCAACCCAGAAACACTAGGTGAAAAAATACAGAGATCATCTGCATGCATCAAAATGGTTCATTATGATGCCTGCATAAAGACATCCAATTTGTAAATTGTTAAGATTTATACTTAAGTCATCCATGTACACATTAAAAAGATGGGGAGAAAGTATTCCACCTTGTTTAACACCATTTGAGACAGTAACAAATCTAGAAAAGCTCTGACGCCATCTGACAGTGAATTTCTGGGTACTGTACCAGTGATACAGAATGCGCACAATGTAAGCAGGACAGCGACGGTCAATTAGTTTAGTGAATAGCTTGCTATGGTTCACTTTGTCGAAGGTCTTGGAGGCATCCAGCATAGTGACACACATAGAAGAGAAATCACTATGTAGTGTCGAAAATGTTCTTTTAATAGAAATATGAGCATCTCAGTTGAGTGATGCTTTTTAAATCCAAATTGGTTGGCACACGTTGTGAAGAAAATGATAGCCTTTGATAATATTATAGATTCAAATAATTTACTAGCAATTGTTGCAAAAGCAATAGGTCTGTAGTTATTGTTATCAGACAAATCACCAGCTTTGTTTTTAATTATTGGAGCTATTATTGTGACCATCATAGCATCAGGTAAAAACCCATGAATTAAGAAGCTGCTGAATAGCATTGACATATAAACATGCAGTTTTTCATTAGCATACTTAAAATGTTCATTACTTATACATTCATAACCAGGAGCTTTTCCTGTAGGCATTGCCTGAATTATTTCTTTTATTTCTTTAGCATCAACCATCATTTGATCATTAAATTGCATATTGCTGCAATTCATGTCAATCTTTTGAGTATGTGATGGAGAGCCAGGTACAGAATTAAGTAGAGACTGGTAGTGATGAAGCCACATATTCTTTACGTTTTCAGCACCACATGCACCGCCAACATTGCTGGGATTTGGCAACTTGGCATTGTTCATTTGTTTGATATCTTTCCAGAAGTTTTTAAAGTCATTGCTACTCATTTTTGAAGCAAGTCATTCGGCTTTAAGGGCTTCAGCATTTTTTTTAACAGAGTCTTTTATTATGTTTAAATTGAGCACGTTTGATTTTCATTATGTCATACAAAGGACCGTGTCGGGGACTCCCTGCAGACCGCCATATGAGAAAAGACTCTCTAGCAACCTGGTGGGAGTCTCTAACCATATCATTCCAACCAAGAACGGCGTGCTTTGAAGACACGTTATGCGTCTTAGTAGGTATTACTTCAGAGGCATCCCTGGGTGAATTAATAATGTCTTCATAAAATTTGCATAGCAGTATCTGATGGGCTTAATCATTACAATTCGGGTCAGTACAGCGTAAAACATCAATGGCAGATAAAAGCACACTGGTTTGAGTGTAATAGTTGTGAAGGTCTTGGTGAGTGGCAGCCCCCCCCCCCCCCACATAGGACAAGGCTGTCGAATTTGCTCCTGAGTGGAAGCTTCAGAAGTAGGTAATAAGTTGACAGATGTGGTAAAGCATAAGGGTAGGTGGTCCGAGGAGACACAATCATAATTAACTACCATATCAGAGATTGATGAGTGACTGGAGTGAGTGCTGAGCATATGGTCCAGCCAGCTCCTTGAGCCATGAGCATCACTGACATAAGTAAAAGCATCAGAAGGACGACACTTAATGTCACTTGGAATAAGGTGACATTCATTAATAAAAGCACTGAGAAGTGGAGAAAACAGACTGGGCTTGTTAATTTCAGAATTCAGTTTCAGACTGTTTATTACCAAGTAGCATTTCAAATGTACGAGGAATTCTTGGCGTTGTGGCGTCAACATATATGCACGCTTGTCTCCCCTGCCCCCCATCACGCACACGCAAACTATACAATTAGAAGCTAAAACTAGTTTAAATTTAAACCAAGGCCAACTGCCAACATATTTTAAGACAGTCGTACATCTATTGACATAAAGTGAACTTGATAACATAATATTAATACAGTCTGAATATGTTAGCTGATCCAAATGAATCGCTTATAGCCTGTACCTTGCCTAAATGAGCTTGATATTCATCGGAATTGTCATCACTCTGATACGGTAAATATACGTTAAGAATCAGAATAGTGGCATTAGACGTGATGATTTTCAGACCAAGGAGTCTTTTCTCATCACCGTAAATTATAGGTTCAATAAATGGGTCGAGTGAGTTGACAGTTTACAGGTGAGTCGAATCTGTTGTTGTGTGAAGTACCGTCCAATCTTTGTTCCAGCAGGCCAGAGATTGGCATCATAGAGTAAGTTCGGTTTAGCAATGTCCACACAGAGTTTGGAGGATGAATAAGAGTCATGTTTAGTTGGTTAGCGTTCACATGAGCATTTCATGTTCAAAATAGTTGTCACATAAGTAGAAATTTCGGCATAAGTTGTATCTGCGTGAAATCCTGTTAAGAAGTATTCAGCAGATATGAGTCGAACAGGATCACATTTGAGTCCACACTTTGTAGAGTTGCCTGTAGTCATGGTATGTGGTTTATATTTAGACGAGGACGGCTTGGACGTGTTGCAGAAGGCTGACTTGGACGTATTTTTTGCATTTCTTGCGACAACCACGATTCACACTGGTGGAGGAGTGGTGTTACCCGTGGCTGGTGTTGGTTGTGGTAGAGCGGTTGACACGTCATCAGCAGCAGGTTGTGGGTTGACACATGCACAACAGCATCGGCGGATTGTGAGGTTGATACAGCCGCAGCGGCGGGTCGTGGAGTTGACAGTGCAGCAGCAGCAACGGGTTGTGAAGTTGTAATATGCGAGCGGGCTGTGTCACAGGTTGTATTGCTGGTATAAGTGACGACACCAGCGTAGACATTTGTGTATACAATGCGGACACTGAGTGAGCGAGTTGTCTGTAGCATTCATCAGTGTCACACTGTTTATTTTTGCATAAAATGATTTCACGTGATAATGTAAACATATCTGCGTGATTAAAACCAATGCTTGGCAATTTAACAAGATCACGAGCGACGTATATGGGAATATTGTCCGGATCGATTTCGTCAAGAAGTTTCGAGATGTCGTCGACGTTATGTCTATTCTTGTCAGACCATTGTCGTTTAATACGACATGATTCGTTGGCACGGAGATTTGAGCATATAAAACGTCTTTGGCAGTTGCAATGTCATCATCTGTAAAATGTTCTAAAACAATGCGATGTAGGACAGATCGAGGCAAAATTAGGTGGTGATGGTGGTTAGAGTGATGGGATCAGTCAGTGGTGGTGTTGCTTTGTTATGTCACTAATAATTGTATTTCCTTCCAGACACAATTGTTGCATACTTAACACATCAATAAGCCATATTTTGTCACATTTGCTAAAATGCTGTGTTACACCACCAGACATGTCAAACCTTTATTTCGATAATAACTATTATTTTTGGCCAAGTTATTAATTCCTTTAGATTACAACTAATATCACGATATGCCAAATGTTTGTGGGTAATCTGTAAAAAAATGAAATTTTCTTATAAAATAGCTCCGTAAAGTGAGCAAATTCCTTCTGTGTTATTTCATTTCTAACTACAGGCTGTATTGTCTACAGGGTAGACCTATATTTCATATTTTAAGAGTATCTGTCCCAAAAGTGTGACGGAATGTGGCACTAAATACAATCTCGACATTCACCATATTACATATTCACAACACATATGGTAGAAGATTACTGTTACCTTCTCATTGGTTTCTACCGTGGATCACAAAAGTAATTTATATTGCTTTTGTGTGAACTAAAAACAGTAACACAACTCTCTGGCTCTGCTGTGTTGTCTATAGAACGTAAATAATAAACACGTATTATGTGGATATGTATGCGTTAAAATAATGTTTTTCTTTTTGTTTTCAGTTGCGGGGGCATGGCATGGAGACATGCATTCATGTGTAGCTGTGGTTAATCCGTACACAGATTAATTACCACTTTGAGCATGTTGAATTTATTATTTGCATTGATTTTTTTTATAAATGTGTATTTTAAACGATTTACACGTACTGGATTGTTTATGATGTTTGGGTAGTAGATGCTAAATGTGTAAAATATACTGTGTTGTTATGGATTTCTCCGAGATATCTACAAATGTCAAATACAGCTGAAGATTAAGTACTAACACCAATTAGTGTCTACAGTGCGGTCTTGCACACTGACCCTCTGACAGTGTAGGCAATCTGCGTAACTACCAGCCCTAACCACTAATGAATGGTCCTAGTCAAGATGACCACTAATGGGGTCAGGGCTCAATAAAACTGGCCGGCTGGATATCCAGTTATAAATAGGGGGCAGGCAGTGGGAGAGACGCCCACCCATGTGGTGAATTTGATATATTAGCCAGTAGTAATTTACTATAGTCATAATATTATTGTTAGCAATCGTGGTCATATGCACAAGCAAAACGCTTGCGGACTTATTGTGTGCAATTAGCAGTCAGTGATTATTTGACTCTCGAATATCGTTGTTTATAATTAGTAATGCTGTAATAAAATTTCATTAACTTGACCAGTTTCAATTTATACTTGATTTGTGTTGTCTTTCTGCATACACATCTGCATAACGGTCGTTATCGTTTATTGAGTGGGCACGTACACTTCAGGTTCGGTACCAAAGTCGGAATTTGGGCTAGATTATCGAAGTGTACGAAGTAATTCAGCAAATACAGGCTACCAAATATAGTGGTATATTCACTGGGTATATGAAGTATGGATGTTTGCTCCCATTATTATTAAATAACTTCGTCAATTCAAATCAATAAAAATGTGGTCGCTAACATGAAGACATTATTATTGGAAGGAAGTTCTTGAATGTGCGCGCGCACCGGTAATCTCCCTTCCGGCCGACTGCCCCCACAGCCCCCCCACAGACCTATATGTCTATTTCCCAAGATCCAGTTATCTGCTTTTTAAAGCCCTTCTTCATTACCCAGCCAACCTCCTTCACGCATGCGTGTTTATGCATCCGACGACCACTGCACATGCGTACTTCACTTCTTAGGGCTTCCGTCTCTACAAGGACGTACTCGTCAGTGTAACCTAACCACGTTCTGCCTGTCAATCCGGCAGGATAAGCGTTTTCTTTCAGCCTACTGAATGTGAATCATAGTGTACCCTCTATTGAATTCCTTTGTCTCAACTGCGATTTCCACAAATCTAAATAAATGACACTCGATCACTTGTAGAGACGGGGCAGATTAATGTTACCATGCCCCTAGACTGCGTCGAGTCCGATCTTAATACGTACCTTTCTATACAATTTCTACATTTCCAATTATACAGGTTGGATTAATGTTTCTACGCCCCTAGGCTGCGTCGAGTCCGACATACGTTTCTATACAATGTTTACGTTTCTCATTAATCCAACGCATTCCCATCTAAATATAATTGGTTCGCCAACTCTTCTTAGAAATGCCTAATTATTTCTACCGAACCGACATCCAGGTGGTTTCTACAAAATGTCACTACCCCAGTGCTCCAGCCGAGGGAGGCCCAACTGCTGATATATTACTAACGGACCCTGTCACTGGGTCAACAGCGGTTCAAGAGCGGCTGGCAGGCGGCTGTCGTGTGCTGACGGGGGCCGCTTGCCAGCCACTCAGATCCGCCCTCGGACCGATGCTCATTGGTCAGTACGTCGTAGTGAGAACGTCGTACTGACCCCATTACAACCAGCTCCCACGCTCCCAATTGGTCAATACCGCGCTCCGCGCAACTTAAAGGGAATAAAAACATTTATGGCTTGAATTCATAGTATATTACATCCTGCTATCTATTTCCATGTCCACCAAGCCAAAAATAAGATCGATGAATATTAGAAATTCCACATTTTATGCTGTGCATCCGGACATTTTCGAATATGCATATTTTTGGCGCGCTTTTTGGGATGCTGAGATGTGACGTCACATATGACCCATAGTCGCATCAGGCCGACCCTTTCCATGCATTCAGAGCATGTTTACAAGGATAGCTTTCGGATCGAAACGAACGTCAAAATGAGTTATTATGCGATATTCCGATGTAATACAAACACTAGTCATCACAGAGGAACAAGCAGTTATCTTACGGTTCCACATGAATTCCATTTTATTCAAAACAATGACTACAAATGGGCTTACAAGTCGACTAGGTTTCGCCGAGCTTGGGCTCGTTTTTAGAATAATCATATCGGATGCAATCAACGGGAGGTAATGTACACCAATAAACGTACATATATATATACAAATATATATTGTATCCAGCTACAGAAAGTAACGTGTATAAGTGTATAAATCTTATAATATCACTAGAATATCGATGTATGAAGGAGGAGTTGTACAATTTATCATAACAACTTAAATCAGTCAGCGAACTTCTGTCGGTCCTGCTAGCTCATTTGGTAAAGGCGTTGGTTCCTTGGCATTTATTTTGTAATCGGGCGACGCCGGTTCGATCTCGACACCAAACCATTGATTTTTTTAAACTTTTTTGTTTATGTTTTCACCAAGTAATATAAACCAAAATGGGTCAGGCGTAGTTACGCGTGACCCATTTTTTTCTCAAACTGGGTCACGCATAACCCAAGTTGCGCGGACCACTTGGGAGCGCGGGAGCTGGTTGTAATGGGGTCAGTACGACGTTCTCACTACGACGTACTGACCAATGAGCATCGCGGTTCTCTGACACGAGTGGCGCCTGATAGGTGTGCTGGCTGGGGTCCAGCGTCACCCCAGGTTCCAGCGTCACTACTTCTTACTAATAAAATTATTATCCTGCCTATTTCTTGAGCGTTATATGTTCATTTTATTGGCGTCGTCGATAGAGTAGATCGGTGGCCCCAAGCTATCAGACATGGGGTCAAATGCAAATGCACCTGCATTTAAATGCGACTGATCCAGTATTTGCATTTGAAAATTATTATCACAGTTGTGCTTAATTAAATTGTTGCTTGGTCTAGGCAGTTGATACAGGTCACTCATGTTACTTATGTGATCACAGAGGCATGACATTCACTGAGAGAAAACTGGCCTTCATGTAGCTCTTTTATTAGCTGATCAACTGCAAACAGTTGCATGCTTTGATCATTAACTCAGCTTTAACTTGGGCCATTATCAGATGGATGATCAGTGTATCAGCAGGCCTGCCACAGGTTCAGGTTAGCAAGCATATAATTAACAGTGGGTGGCTTAATCTAATTTTATTGGAAGACAGTGCATCAGTGGACACAGGAAATGGAAAACAGGATTAACTTGTCACAGGGAAAACATTTTACAATGTGTGACAATTATAGCATGGTACTATTGACTCAATGAACTCCCTTAATTCTGGATAAACAATGGTCAAGCATAGCTCTTTTTGTAATTATTTATTGTGCACGAAGGCATCAAGAGAATTATAAAAGTATTTGAAAAGTATTTGAAATACTTTTGAAAACGTCAAGAACCGCCAGGTGAAACGGCCTTGCAAATAAATATCTGGGTTCCGAGATATATCCGAAGGGAAGTAGTTAAACACAATTAAAGACTTTTCCAAACTTATTGGCCCATCTTCCAAACAATAACACAAAATACAGCTATTCTTCAAGGAAGACTCGTCAGTCTCCCTAACCTCTTATCATACAAAGTCTTACATACATACATCTCTATCATAACATTCCATAGGTACACAAGGATTGACCAGTTCTTCAATCCTATACTATTTCATCAAAAGATTCTATAACATAATCGCCATATAGACCCAAAAGTTGAACACCCTACGGCTGTTTGTGTGGCACTCGCAATGTAGAGATGCGAGAACATAATGTTTATAATGAACGACAACACATTTCGTCATCACCGTCAACTTGAGGATAACTTATCCCTCAGTAGTCGAGCGAAGTAGTTCTCACTCGGTTCATCGGGTATTCCCTCTTCGGGTGTGAATTCTCCTTTGTCGCGTAAGCGGTCTACTCTCGCACTAGTGTACTTTATCAGACTTCACCACGCCCCGACACTACAATAAATGATAACTATTATAAAAAAATATATTCTTATTCCTTGATGTGTAAGTTACACCCTTCATATCATATGTTTTCCATCGACACCACATACAATCATAGTACCTACACACAAACATGTGTAGCTAATGTTCGCCATAGATATATAAATATCCGCACCCAATATCCCATTAGTAATAACAACCCCATCACCTTACATATTCTAAGTCCCAACCAATTATACACCAATAACCATTATCTTGACACCGTAGTACAACCTATGTTCGCTTTTTGTTACTATATAACATTCACATAACAGAACGATGATTCGCAACCTCGCATAAATCTCGAGATACCAGTATCATTACGCTGACCATATTTATTTATTATTGACCACACCCTTTGACACAATTATTACAACGTAAAAACCAGATGTTTAAGCCAATACCTCTAATCTAACATTCACTCATAATATATATATATATATTCCACATACCTCCGGTATTTTTTCTACTCAACATCAAAGCCACCACTGTGTATACAGACTTCGTGTTTGCCAACCGCACCGTAATGGTTTCTCTCCACAGAAGAGACCAGATTACATGTCTTTGCTCTGATACTATAAATCAACAAGTATAAAATCTTCATTATAACGACATCACTATACGCCGTAATATTATTCAATTTAAACTTATGTCCGTATCACCATAATCTATTCATATGGAACGGCCAATCATGTTATAAATATTACACGTTGTATTCGACAATCCTCCCTGTCTACCCTAACTACAATGATATTTGCCCGGTTCTTTAAAATGTTACCTTAGGCCACCACTCCAGTTCCTTCACAGTATTGCATAACCACTGGACAGCCATCAATGGCCTACAGGGCCACCCTAACACAAGTCAGCCAACCATAGCTTTACATTGTAACCCTAAATGCAGTCTTCCACAGCCGCTAGCTACCAACCTATGTTAAGTTCTAAAAAATCACAATCTTGACAGAAAAGTATTTGCATTTGACATAAACAAAATGTATTTGCATTTGAATTTGAATTTGCATTTGCATTTAAATACTTGTCAATGTATTTGACCCCATGTCTGGCCCCTATGCCATTCATCGCACCGCTGACCGGGCCCATTTCACCCCACAGTGAAGGATTTTGTATTGGAGGGGGCCATCTGGCATTCAAGCAAGCAATGAGTAGCTGTATATGACACACGCACGCACGCACGCATGCACGCACACACACACACACACACACACCACACGTATGTATGTATATATATGTGCGCGCTTATGTGTGTGTGTGTGTGTGCGTGCGTGCGTGCGTGCGTGCGTGCGTGTGATGAGTCGCTGGCGTTCAACCAATATCTTCACAACAAATCCGTATCGCGGTGGCGGCGTCGAGTGAGCTTCACAAAAATGTCCCTGTCATGTGTAACGTTGTCGCTTTGGCCGTTTTGGCAGGTTGCAACTTTATCTTAGTCTAGTAACTAATCATCTTGCCGGGCAACTATCATTTTGCATCCTTGTGTCGATATATTAATAGGCATTAGCCATCAAGTACATTGTGAATGATGACATATTCGTTGCCCTGTCACCTCTTGGACTGCAACCTGCTGGATGCTTATCGCCTACAGCAGAAGCAGCGGAATTCCTTTACTTTTGGTAACTCAATCCCATTTGAATGATGACAAATGTCTTTGCCAAAGACTTGGAAGTCCTCCACAAGTACCCCTATAACATATGTACCTTGTCACTCTATAAATCAGGCAACCAGTTATATGTCTTCAGTCTCCTACCCTCCTAATTTTCCGGGATTGGGGGGACCATGGCCCCTTGGCCCCCCCCTCTGGCTACGCTGTCGCGCTTACATTTATCCGGGCGTTAAATTCTATCCGGGTGATGTTTATGTGCATACGTAAGGCATAATATTTGGCAGCAGTAGATCACGTAGTGATAAATAATATCTAGTAGTTAAATATGTTTCGTTTGTTATCGAAATACGAGCGTTATAGTTAAAGTACATAATTATTATTTACTGTTTCCGATTTGTGACCAAGTATAAGAGTAAGTCACGTGACGTGTGCGTGGACAGGAAACTGTTTTACGACAGGAATTGTTTATGCCTGTGGGAAGCAAACATTTTATAATTTAAAAATATATATATATATATAGACATAAATATGTAATTATATATATACATACATATAAACATACATAACGCCCGGATAAATGAAAACGCGACAGTCGTAGCTGGTGCTAAATACATTCCCCTAGATGCGCGCACGCGCTGAAACGTCACCCGGATATTATTTAACGCCAGGATAAATGTAAGCGCGACAACGCCACTGCCGGCTTGGACATAATTTCATGGGCACATTCACAGTAACTTTTAATGAGTTAATACTGTCCCTCAGGGAGTGGTACTTAATAGTATTCCAAGAGATAGATTGTATATGATTAATAGTACATTTCACATTTCGTGATGACTTACGTAGTTGCGACATCCACCTTAGATCAGCGGAGAGTAAAATGTAATTAGTTGTCTACAGTATTTCCGTCAACTAAACATTGCCGCGTGTGGAATGTCGTAGACGTAGGTGTAGTGAATGTTGACTAGGGTCTAGGCCAAACTCGCAAGCTTTGCATCTGATCAGCAAAACGCGGCAGCAACTTACGCCGTAAGTTACAGCCAAGATATAAAGGGATCCGATGCATATAAATGTTATCAAGTCGACACATTCGCGATTGAATCGCATAAATCGCTCGTCTTTGTTAATTGGGTTAAGCTAAGTGCTACGCTTGTACGCTCGGGTCAACCGTCTCGGTTCGTTGCGTGTAGTTTAGTGGAATACGGTAACTATAGTGCTTATCAAAAATGTGTGTCGTTGCGTATCCCCAGTTCGTGCATCGCGCAATTCCGTGGCAATGAGATATTGTGTCACTTACCAACGAGTGGTTGTTGGCTGGAGCTGAGTGTTTAGACTAAGCGTAAGCTGATAACATAGGCGCTGGAACAGGGAGGGCAAGGGGCAGCTGCCCCCTGGATTTCTGCGGGAGGGGGTAGACATATGGTTCTGCCCCCCATTAAATGTGAACGTGAATGTTTGTTTTTGATGGCGAGCATCAATGGCGGGTGGAAATCTAAATTTTATGAGACGATTAATGTGTACTTTCGACCGTGAAAGGTGTGTGCAATTGGAGGGCAGACATGTGGTTTTCTGCCCCTCCTCCCAGTAATAGGCGGCGCGGCGGCGAAATTGTTTTCCAAAGCACCCTACCCCCCGTTTTCCGATGTCAAAGTCGAGCCAACCACTGGCTGACAATTCAGTTTTCCACATGCATCATAACACAATATTAGGAATGTATTTATTAAAGAATGGTTGGATAGTTATATTAACCTTCCTTTGCATTAGACTGACTGTTCTGTGTATAATATATATATATATAATCAAATCATGACGTCACACTGTAAAGACTAAAATCTAACTAACTTTCAAACATATTTTAGAAACTAAAAACTAACTAAGCACTAACTTTCATCGAATACACTTATCCAACATATACATATATGCATATATACATTATGCCGGCATTCATCACGCGATCCGTTTGTGGTTGGAATTTTGTAATTAAGTGTCTAAGTAAATCTATACACAAATTAAGTTAGCAAAGGCACAACATTCTCTGGTTTTGTATGTAATGCATGTGTAAAATTATACAGGTGGCAATTGGCTAGTGTCGTTGGTTTAATCACATGAGTACAGTTAATATCTTAATAAGTATTACGAACCATGCAGTAGGGCTATTTAATTGTGTGTGTACATGCAATTAAACATACCAAAACAACTACCCTGGTAATCCACTAACATTGTTGTCACACATACCAGTATATATATATATATATGTGACAACATTGTTAGTGGATTAGGAAAGGGACAGTTCGATATGTTACATATATTACAACATATTATACAAACATATGAATTACTAAGTACATACCATAAGCATTTAATATATTCCTCCTGTTCCTTTCGGAACAGGAGGAACTAAGTCTAAGTAACATACTATAACGAGCATAGGCTCCACCAATACGGACGATTGCGCGTGGGTGACAGATTTTCGATGAAATTACTATAGCATAATGACCTTCACCCGCAGATCTTAAACGTGTTGGCTGAGCTACTGGCGGGTAGACGTGATATTTAACTGTCCTGGTAAGTAAATGTTTCTTATGTTTCATCATCATTTCTACAAAAACAGCAACGCATTTAAGCTCCCAAAATATATATATTGCCCTGTACTCGATATGGCATAACTTTTAAGAGTTCCATTTCTTTTAAATATAATATTTAGAAGCGTTGAACACTCACTTTCAAACACTGTGACTGCACGCGCGGCGTCAACTCTACTCTAGGCGAGAAGGTTCATTCTTGTCTAGTCTTGTTAGTAAAGTAGGTGGAGCACTAGATTTCCATTTTGGAATGCCTCCATTTGTACATTCATATGTTTTGCTTGACATGATGTGAACGGCCAAACTTGTTTGTTGGGTTTATGTGTCAGTGTTATCCGCAGTGTCAGATATAATAATTGTACGTGTTTGTGTCAGATTGTAGAACTGATTAATATTAGTCAATTAAAATAAGCGCGACTATGAAAACATGGCCACAGCCCATGGCATGGGCATGGCATGACATAGGCATGAATTAATAAATGGATAATTTTTTATTAATCAATATAAATATCCATGTAATCCCTGTACTTTGTTCTAAGAGAAACATTAAGCATTAAATACATAGCTATTCAATATTTCAGCTGTATGTCTATACATTATTTTGTTTGGGAAAAATACATTCTGACAACAAATTAGTGAACTGTCAAGACAATTTCAGAGTTTACTGATAAACACAAACTGTACTTTTTCAAATCAGTAGGCCTACATGAGTAACTAATAATCCATTCAAACAGACTGAACAATTGCTGTACATTCGTTGGCATTTGACAATAAATTGTTGTATATATTCAGGGATTCCCTTGGATTGCGGAAACATGTTAATGACGCGTTGTACACTTGAATGCTGCATATTTTTTTGTAGCATGTGCCCAAAACGCATACACAAACGTGTCTGAAAAATCTGAGGAAATTGAGGGGCACTTGTGCAGAATCCGGACCCACATCGATTTTGCTGTTATTAACTATAGTTTTGCCTAAATTTTACACATTAATGCGACTATTAAATAAATCATCCCATCCTCAGGCTTAGCACATTTTGAGGCCCAAATAACGCTCCGATTTGCTCCAGTCTGCTCCGGAACAGAGACAACGGCCGCGCGGACTACAAACATAACAATGGCCTCAATGTGAATTATTTAAATCAGATCTTACATTGATGACTGGACACTGAGAACAGTCTAATCAATACCCTTGTGCCTTGCCTACCCTTTGCCTGTTATTGACATTGTTTATAAACTTTAGTCGAGCACCGTGAACAGCGTTTGTTGCCACCAACACAGTAACACCATATATATATATATATTATTGCCCATCGCCAACTTTAAACTCTTGCCAAACAAAGTGCAATTCATTCATATTTATACAAAATAATATCCATCCACACATATAAACTATATGCATGTGTTTAAATTTGAATATGTTTTCTAAATATTACAATTGGAGGACATCAAAAATGAAAAATAACCACTTGTTTATAAATCATGCCTCCGTCACCAAGGCACACAAATGGTACATTGATTACAAATGCCAGTCAGGTCTCTCTGTCACATGTCAATATGCAGCCAATAAAGTCACATGTGTTTGACTACTTTTTCCAACTGACTAACAATGGCAAACTTGGAAACTGTAAGGCTGCAAGCACTCTGGTAATATAATATCTGGCTCCACCAAGGCTTCTTCCAACACTAGAAGACACAGTGAACACTACTAAAATAATGAACTGCCTATTTTCTGTCTATGTTATAATGTTTATGTCAGACTTGGGCAGGAATACTTGGTACTTGTAGCACATAACAAACTGGCTCACCAAAATGGTACAATTGACCATATTTCGTACTACAAAAACATCAAATAATTTTTTTCCATTTCAACAAATTCATCTCAATCTGCAGGATTAATTTCCAATTCAATTTATTAACTTTTATTCAAATTCACACATATTTTGATCGATTAAATTTTGATTCAGAACTGTGTCTGGCCTTATCTAGTACATCCTTACACTTTGGTTACAATGGGTTTTGGCTGAATTTACAAAGTGTGTATCATTGCACTCAGGATGTGCATTAGTGCCCTGCATGGACCTAGAATTTTAGCCCAAGCCCGGCCCGCACTTAGCATTTAGAGTCCATGCCCAGGCCCACAAATATACATCAAGTCGGGCCCGGCCCAGGCCCGCAAACTAAACTTTAGGCCCACATCTGCAAACGGTTGTCCCAGGCCAGGCCCACATGCCATAAACGGGTAAGCCTGCAGCCTGTGGCCCACAAAGCACCAACTTAGAAAACAGTATTTTTGTTAGCTTACAAAACTGACAGGAAACATACATTAAGTGTACTGATTACTCCAGTCACAATGTTTAAGAAATGCGGATAGATGATTCAAGGATTACTTTACAAAGACATGGTTATGAAACTATGTGTATATTTCATAGGTCATATTTTACATGAAATGTATAATTAAAAATCACCTCTATGAAAAGAATTCACCCTATAAAATGATACCATTGCTTTGGAAGTCCCATTGTTTATAACTTGCAAAGCACTCGTGTCATTCATAATTCCATGCAGTGTTAATTTGCAAAGACTGTATGCAATATAAAATAACTATAATACTAATTAACCTGGAAAAATTGATAATCCGTGTTTGACTATTATATATAATATTTTTAATACATCCAGAACATGTCCCAGGCCCAGTCCACAGATATTTGTTGCAGGCCCAGCATTAAGAATAAGACCGCAGAGTTCAATTTTTTTCAACCCAGAGTCCGACCTGGTCAGCTAAATTTAGATAAGGCCCGGCCCAAGGCCGGCCTGCAAAAGGCACTAGTGTGGATACATGTATGAGATTAGACAAAATGTATCAGAAGTTTCTGTAAGAAAGAATAACGATCAAAGGGGCACAGTTGAATGGTCAGTTGTACAGCCATGCACAAACATGCACAGAATGGTTTGCTAGTAAATGATAGGACCTTGAACAAAGGACTGCAAGGTAGCTTTGCTGTAAAAACAATATCTAAGTCTACAATTGTATGTTTTAGTTAGTGCGTCTGATATTTGAAGTTTTGAATGTCTTAAAACAAAACACTGGTTGAATGTTTAAAGACTAAATGAAATTAACCTTTTTATCCTCAATTTGAATTAAATATACTCTAAACATAGTTTTCTGCTACAGTGCTAGTCAAATAATGTTTTATCCCTCTCCATCACCCTGTTCAAGCCCCACTTTGGTCACATTTTTCTGTACATTTTCTATACAGTTTGTTACATGACACCCAGCGACAATTGGTGACATCATGGGGGTAAATGTTGCTGGTCGTTACCATAGTGGGTGACTGTGTGGGTTGATGTTTCAGGGTGTACCTGAAAAAAAGTGCAATCTTGAATTTTTTATATAACCATAAAAGTAATATAACCTTACTGCAAATGTGTAGACATGATTTTTTATGTTTTGTGTTATTGCCATTTGAACATTGCGAATGCTTAAACTTGCAATTGGATTTAATTTTTTTTATATCACTGTTAAGACAATGATATAATGAATCTATAAATATATCTGCCGGGCGCTGAATGTACCCAGGATTTAATATTTGTGTTATTGCCGTTTGAACGTCATGAATGGTTAATCCTGCAATATTTACATGGCAGTAAAAATAAAGCAAGGTAAACACAATTCACAGGGTCTATACTGGGCCTTGAAATCCTTTAAAACTAATCCCATTTCAAGGCCTTGATATCCTTGAATTCTGGCTTGCAGCCTTGAAAGGCCTTGGTTATGCTCTGCCTTTGTCCACTGGTAGAAAGTACATTCCCTGCTGATCTCACCAGAGACCCAGGTTGCCATATCTGCATATTGTGCATAATCCATGGCACTGCTGTTGGCTACAGTTGCCCTCTGGCTGGGGAGCACTTCTGCTGCCCAACAGATTATCTAATTGTATTACCCACGGACCCCTTTTATGATGCAGGGCTTCCTGTTAATTCAAACTGATCTTTGTTGACCAATCACTTTTTATGGGTCTGGCTGTTACATACTTTGATTTAGCAGCTCATGCATCTATAGATGCAAGAGGCTGTCAAAGCATTCCACCCAGATCTGTTATTTGTTAGCATTTGATGTTTTGTTGACCAGCTGTAGGTCACAGTCGGTAGTCTGGTGCCAGTTCTTGGTTAAATAGCCTTGAATATTCCTTTCATTAGCCTTGAAATAGCCTTGACTTTTGTATCTGTCATGGCGTATGGACCCTGAGTTCATCCAGCCAAAAATTTGTAAATAAGATTATTATCTGTATGGTGATGTCAATGAATATTAAATTCTGCGATTGCAATACCATGTACAGCCTGAAACAACAAGCTGCACCGATGCATGCCATGCTAAAAGCATACGCGCGCTCATCAGCGTTTACTCCCATCATTCCATGGCATTACAACTGGTGAGCTGATTGTTTTGTAACACACATATGACCATGTTTGAGTGGGTTTATTGACATGAGTTCACAATGAAAACATTTCATATTCAGCACATTACTTGAGAAGAGCATTAAGTTCCATACAAAGTTTTAAGAAAATTGAAAAAAAATGTTTCACTTAGAATTTCATAATCTGTATCACTGTGTTATCCTGCCAGTTCCCCAAAACAGTGTACATGTGGAAATATTGACACATGATAAAGCATTGTGATAATTTGTTTAGTGATAGATAAAACATGACACAATATTAACCAACAAAAAGTGTATTATGCCATGATGGCATAATTAATACACTTACACATTGCACAAGTTGATAAGGCTGTCTAAATGAATATTTGGGATACTCATTATTCATTAGTTAATTCAACATACACGCACACACACACGCAAACACACACACACACACACACACACACACACACAACCCGGCTACGCTTGCCACGTGGTGTTCAAGGTGGTTGGCCTAGTTTGAACTGTATACTACTGTATACTATGCAGGAGTGTTATCTTAACGGGTGAGGAACGAAAAGCAACGCAGACAGTTGCTGCACCTTACTGGTCTTAACGTCCAAGATATTTTTGGGACACTTGCAAATGTTGGTACGGTACGCGATTATTATCAAGCCATTAACGCGCTAAATGTGTATTTTGTCCCGAAAGTTAGCCCGGTATACGCAGGGCGTAATAATAATTATTAGTATACCTTTAGGTAGATGACTCACATTTCGGGTGAGACCATACTGCAATACATTAGTTGTCACTCGACCATAGGCGGCAGCCAATGACTGCTACTACAGTGCTGACAAGGAAACCAAATACGGGACGGTCGAGGTCCTTTGGCTTTATAAATGTAGATCCGATTATTTATGCCGCAGATGTGTACGCGCAAACACATTCACGTGCCAAGTGTCTACTAATTATTCATTAGTTAATTCAACACACACACACACACACACACACACACACACACACACACACACACACACACACACACACACACACACACACACACACACACACACACACGTGTTGTCTCATGTTCGACTAGTACTGAATGACATTGTAGATTATATTCATATATCTGCTAACCATGGAGACATGAAGATTCATTGACCACACTCATAGGTCTACATTTGGTGGGATGCTTTGTCAATTCTCAATAGCGCTGTATCAAACACAAGAAAATGCTGGAGATTATTGTAGTAGACGGGATTGTTCTTCTTTTCATTGCTTGACTAGGTGCTACTTCCACAGATAGTGTATACCAGCCAGGTGTGTCTTCTGCTGTGCTTAGCAGGATGGTAGCCTAGCACAGTGGTAAGCAGTATCAGTTGGAGGGTAGTCTTATGGTATTATTTTGTTTCGTATCCAGTCGGTTTTTCTTGCAACCATTCCATCTCCTTGTGTTTTGAAGGGTCTTTTTTTGGATTAAATTTTGTCTACATAACACTGATTTGAGTTTTTAAGTATTTAAATTTCTCTTTCCATTTTAGTCCTTTGGGCCGAAGGTCCAACAGACTTATGCCAACACACTGTGTCTGCTGTGTGCTGTCCGCCGTTAGCTGCCATATCTAAAAAACACTTCAGTAACTTTTTCACTAATTTTGCATAGACATTACATGTGGTAGTGCCACTATACACAAGAAATGTGTATTTGATTGAATCATTCTAAGGGCACCTCGGGGGCTCCCAAAATGCAAAATTGTTACACTATCGGGTGATGTAGTTTTGAGAAAGGCCTTTAAGACCATCCCCTAACAGTAGATTTTGTGAATTGTGCCAGAAACAGAACCTGGCTGCTATACCCCTCCCCTACAACATCTTTCACAAGCAGAGTCTGTGTCTTGGATGGATATCTATTTTTATGGAGGTTTGAGGTTGTCTTTTCAGTTATATAATTATAAGCAGAATGTTTGTTAAATTAGTTATATTTAGGCCACAGAAAAGTATTTCCTGGTTTCTCATCAATGCATGTATTTAAGTCACACAGCTATACCCCTTTCTCTACAACATCTGTCATATGCAGAATCTGTGTCTTGTATGGATATCCATTTTTAGTCCATTGGCCGAAGGTCCAAGGGACTATTGCATCACTCTGCGTCCGCTGTACGCCGTCCGCCGTTAGCTGTCTAATTTTGCATAGACATATCTTAGGGCACTGCCACTATGCACGAGAGATATGTATTTGATTGAATCAATCTAAGGGCTCTCTAGTGCCTCCAAGGACCCCAAAACTGGTAAAAAGTGTAACCTTTTGCCTATTTTTTCAAAAACTGTTCAGCAACTTTTTCTCTAATTTTGCATATGTGCCACATTTTAATTTCATGCATGTAATATTTCCTTGCAATCCATTTGCATATATAATGTAAAACTTCAACAGCCGTTTTCTTTATTTTCAATTTTTGACCCTACCATGTTCAATGCTCCATAACTTTGCCACTTTTTGTAGCAGTCATAATTTTTGAAACTGTAAAAGCACCCTAAACAACCTTTACAAGAATGTAAGAATACAATGTTACAATTTTTTTGGGGGGACGAAGCCTTGCTTGTCATATACCAGGGGAAACACTGGTATTATACACACACATATATATATATACATGTATATATATACAATATATAGAATTCCCAGAGAAGTCGAGATGGTGTTCGATTGAACAGGTCTGCCAAGGAGTAAAGTGTAAAGCGCTTTGAGCAATCCTGAAGACTGCATGCCGCACTACCTGGGTATATAAAAATGTATCTTATATATATATGTATATTAAAGAAATGTTTTTATATACCCAGCTAGTGCAGTATATATATATATATATATACTATTATTATTATTATATACAGCTGTATATATATATATATATATATACTCTTCACATAGGAATTGTTTGTTTTAAATGCACAGCATTTGGATGGACACACAAATTGCCTTTGCCACTCCTGTCCATAGATAGCACTGTGCTCAATTATTTTCACTGAGCTCAACTCTGAACAAAGTTATCA
Source organism: Escarpia spicata (assembly GCA_963995525.1). Classification (NCBI taxonomy): domain Eukaryota; kingdom Metazoa; phylum Annelida; class Polychaeta; order Sabellida; family Siboglinidae; genus Escarpia; species Escarpia spicata. The sequence continues at coordinate 34,713,199 of OZ023209.1, forward strand.
CTGAATGAAGCCAATGATTTTGCAGTATACTTTTGTGGAACAATGAATGTCTCTGTGGCATATGTGTGGTCGCCATAGTGATGGTCATGATTCAGTGGCCAGAGTGCCCATGTGTGTCACACAGGTATAAAAATAAACCTCATATCATGAAAACATCGGTCATTCCATCTAGATGAATAGCTGTGCTTGAAGCAAGTTGTTGACAGGTTAAGTGTGACTAGTTAGTGGAGTCCGTGGCAACTTGAACAACACACACACACACACACACACACACACACACACACACACACACACACACACACACACACACACACACACACACACACACACACACACACACACACACACACACAACCCGGCTACGCTTGCCACGTGGTGTTCAAGGTGGTTGGCCTAGTTTGAACTGTATACTACTGTATACTATGCAGGAGTGTTATCTTAACGGGTGAGGAGGGCACGAAAAAGCAACGCAGACAGTTGCTGCACCTTACTGGTCTTAACGTCCAAGATATTTTTGGGACACTTGCAAATGTTGGTACGGTACGCGATTATTATCAAGCCATTAACGCGCTAAATGTGTATTTTGTCCCGAAAGTTAGCCCGGTATACGCAGGGCGTAATAATAATTATTAGTATACCTTTAGGTAGATGACTCACATTTCGGGTGAGACCATACTGCAATACATTAGTTGTCACTCGACCATAGGCGGCAGCCAATGACTGCTACTACAGTGCTGACAAGGAAACCAAATACGGGACGGTCGAGGTCCTTTGGCTTTATAAATGTAGATCCGATTATTTATGCCGCAGATGTGTACGCGCAAACACATTCACGTGCCAAGTGTCTACTAATTATTCATTAGTTAATTCAACACACACACACACACACACACACACACACACACACACACACACACACACACACACACACACACACACACACACACACACACACACACACACACACGTGTTGTCTCATGTTCGACTAGTACTGAATGACATTGTAGATTATATTCATATATCTGCTAACCATGGTGACATGAAGATTCATTGACCACACTCATAGGTCTACATTTGGTGGGATGCTTTGTCAATTCTCAATAGCGCTGTATCAAACACAAGAAAATGCTGGAGATTATTGTAGTAGACGGGATTGTTCTTCTTTTCATTGCTTGACTAGGTGCTACTTCCACAGATAGTGTATACCAGCCAGGTGTGTCTTCTGCTGTGCTTAGCAGGATGGTAGCCTAGCACAGTGGTAAGCAGTATCAGTTGGAGGGTAGTCTTATGGTATTATTTTGTTTCGTATCCAGTCGGTTTTTCTTGCAACCATTCCATCTCCTTGTGTTTTGAAGGGTCTTTTTTTGGATTATATTTTTTCTACATAACACTGATTTGAGTTTTTAAGTATTTAAATTTCTCTTTCCATTTTAGTCCTTTGGGCCGAAGGTCCAACAGACTTATGCCAACACACTGTGTCTGCTGTGTGCTGTCCACCGTTAGCTGCCATATCTCAAAAACACTTCAGTAACTTTTTCACTAATTTTGCATAGACATTACATGTGGTAGTGCCACTATACACAAGAAATGTGTATTTGATTGAATCATTCTAAGGGCACCTCGGGGGCTCCCAAAATGCAAAATTGTTACACTATCGGGTGATGTAGTTTTGAGAAAGGCCTTTAAGACCATCCCCTAACAGTAGATTTTGTGAATTGTGCCAGAAACAGAACCTGGCTGCTATACCCCTCCCCTACAACATCTTTCACAAGCAGAGTCTGTGTCTTGGATGGATATCTATTTTTAGGGAGGTTTGAGGTTGTCTTTTCAGTTATGTAATTATAAGCAGAATGTTTGTTAAATTAGTTATATTTAGGCCACAGAAAAGTATTTCCTGGTTTCTCATCAATGCATGTATTTAAGTCACACAGCTATACCCCTTTCTCTACAACATATGTCATATGCAGAATCTGTGTCTTGTATGGATATCCATTTTTAGTCCATTGGCCGAAGGTCCAAGGGACTATTGCATCACTCTGCGTCCGCTGTATGCCGTCCGCCGTTAGCTGTCTAATTTTGCATAGACATATCTTAGGGCACTGCCACTATGCACGAGAGATATGTATTTGATTGAATCAATCTAAGGGCTCTCTAGTGCCTCCAAGGACCCCAAAACTGGTAAAAATGTAACCTTTTGCCTATTTTTTCAAAAACTGTTCAACAACTTTTTCTCTAATTTTGCATATACATTTTATGTGGTAGTGTCACTGTACACAAGACATCTGTATTTGATTGAATCATTCTAAGGGCACCTAATGACCCCTCAAAAAGGACCCCAAAACTGGTAAATTTTCACATTTTGCCTATTTTTTTCAAAAACTTCATTAATTTTGTCTGTCATTTTGTTCTAGCAAATGTTGAGAAAGTAAACTATCTTGTACTAAAACTAAAAAACTTGTGGTCCTCACTCCCTGTACGCTGTAGATATTTCCATTGTATATGACCATGGTTAAAATCCCCCATAATAATACAGTCCCATTTGCTCACTTCCCTTGTAGAGTTATGTAGTTTTTCATTCTCTTCTATGCTTATATTTGGACTTCGATAAAGTAACCCAATCGTTAATGTTTTGGAAATAATATAAAAAAGAAGCAGTACAAATATTATAAATATACATTATGCAACACCTGGAATGAAGTAACAAATTTGCTTATATTCCTTATTCATGTGTTCAAGTTATAAGTAAATCATAATTCGTGAAAGAGAACAATTACCATCATGATATTGTAACCAATTAATAAACAGTACATTATAAGTGTACCAACGAAATTACATAGTCAATGCACATATGCTGGTGATAAATTGTCTTTGAATAAATGTGTAATACAAATATAACAATATAACAACAACATAACAATAGATTCAAAGTAGAAACAGAAACTATAATCTATATTACTGATTATGCAGAAGCAGATGTTTGACCCTTTTTGAAGATATGTAAAGTTGCACAATATTGTAGAAACTTATTTATAACAATTATTAACAATTTTAGGACCGACATAAGCCAAAGATAATTGTCTGCAATTCATCTTGCAATATGGTATTTCATTATATGCTAGCTCTGCCTTGTAGTATATTTATGTGTGATTATTTGCAGAATAAATATATCATTGAATATATCTTCTAACATACCCTTATTATGCTTTAAAGGGAATAAAAACATCTATGGCTTGAATTCATGTTATACTACACCCTGCTATCTATTTCCATGTCCACCAAGCCAAAAACAATTTTAAAAAAATCAATTAATTAAAAATTCCACATTTAATGCTGTGCATCCGGACATTTTCGAATATGCATATTTTTGGCGCGCTTTTCGGGATGCCGAGATGTGACGTCACTTATGACCTACACTTGCATCAGGCCGACCCTTTCCATGCATTCAGAGCATGTTTACAAGTATAAATTTTAGGTCGAAACAAGCGTCAGAATGAGTTATTGTGCAATATTCCGATGAAATACAAACACAAGTCATCATAGAGGAACAAGCAGTTATCTTACGGTTCTACATGAATTAAATTTTATTCAAAACAATGAATGCGAATGGGCCTCCAAAGCGACTAGGTATTGCCGAGCTTGGGCTCGTTTTCAGAATAATTATATCGAATGCAACCAACATAAGATAATGTACATCAATATACACACATAACAAACATATATTGTATCCAGCTACAAAAAGTAATGTGTATAATCTCATAATATCACTAGAATATCGATGTATGAAGGAGGAGTTGTACAATTTATCATAACAAAGCAAATCGGTCAGTGAATTTCTGTCGGTCCTGGTAGCTCAGTTAGTAAAGGCGTTGGTTCCTTGGCATTTATTTTGTAATCGGGTTTAGAATCGAATTTATGCTACAAATGTATTTTTCTGTATTTTTAAAATGTTGTCAAATGTTATATACAAGGTTAAACTTTGTGTACACGTGGAAAAAGGATTTGAGCTAATGCCTTATTTTTATTTCCTTTACCATTACTTAGAATACAGCATAAGTATTTATTTATCTGATAGATATTCATTATGTGTAAAGATATAAATAAAGGCTCTGTGTGTTCAAAAACATTACTAATTATGCAAAAAATTCTTTTTTGCAATATATAGGCCTTGAGCCAGGACCCAAAATTTGGGCCACCGGTACATTTTTAGGGACGAATGCTCATAGTGATTTTTGGCTAGACCTACATCCCTAGAGATAGAGATAACAAATATATGATAGCAATGCAGCACCTCCCAACTTTCTGTAAAAAATCACTCTTTTTCACACTATCCCCATAACCGCGACAACAAATTTTCTATGAAATTGCTAATGGGGGCCCATACACAAACTACTATGGAATATTTACTATACATCTCAGTAGAATGAAAATGTTATACAATGTGGTTTAAATGCTTTCCACATGTATCTAAATTAGTTTCATATTTTGAGAATTGGGGATGTTGTGGTACTTTATCTACCACATCTCAAAATGCAATCCACAGCATTCAGGTTTTCAACAAAAAATCACTTAAAATTCTGGCTAATAACAACCACATGTATCCTCAATTGAGGTTCTTATTGCACCATAATGTTGGCTTACATACCTAGTTATAGAAAATATGTGATAGCATTGCAGTACATGCATTCTTTTGTGTGAAATCACTCTTTTTAATCCTTTCCCCATTGCTGTGAAAACAAATTTTCTATGGAAATTGCTGAAGGTGTGGTCACATGCAAACAATTATACAATAGTTATTATACATCTTATGGGTAAGATAATTGTACATAATATGGCTGAAGTGTCATGTGTCACATACATGTGAAAATGGTTTTAATACCTTGAGAAATGGGTCTCAACATGCAATCCACGCCATTCAGGCATTCAACAAAAGAAATCACTTAACGGTCTGGCTAGTAACCTCATGTATCCACATTCAAGGTTCTTGTTGCAACAGAATGGTCACTGGACTTCAGTTTTTATTATGGGGGCACAGTCTGTACATTTTATTTTAGTTATATGTATTATCCTGACTTTGGAATTTGTAGTTGTTGTCATTGAGATAAAATTAAATTTTCTTATGTTAGCCACCTAAAGTTCTGACTGTAACACTAACCTACGTACAATGGACTTGCTGTATACATTCATGTCATACAGGTACACAGCATTGACTTGTACTTGTAAGCTGTAGCTGTAGTAAAACTAAGCACAGTGAACATTTCACATGCTTAATTCACTATGTCGTTAATTGAGGTTGAGGTGTTTAGTAATCATAGCCATCATCCAGTTCATCCTCAGCTACACTTTCATCATTGTCAGCACTAGACACCTGAGTGTCACAGTCTTGGAGTCTGCACATATCAGCAGTGTTCTGCCCAGGTTCTCAAAAGGGCAGGGTGCCATTTCAGAAAAATGGCACATAGACGCGGTGAACAATAGCTGATAAGACATGTGCGATGCGTGACTAAATAGTTAACATGACCCATATTTAACAGTGTTTTGCCCAGGTTTTCAAAAGCCATTTTAGTAAAGGGCACTTTGAGTGCAGTAAGCAGTGGTTAAAAAGGCACTTGTGACATGCGACTAAACTAAATAGTTAACAAGACATAGTAGCAGTAGCTTGTAGTTTAATATCATGCTACTTACATAAAGTATATTATGTACACAGTGTATACGTATATTTATGCATTATAATTTTGGCTTGGGCAAGCATTTGTAGACCAAAACACAATATTTAGCTTTACATGACTTTTTATTTTGTGTCAATCGGCATAATATTCAATATACATAGAGAATATTATACAGGTAATATGTGTGCTAAATTTCTTTGGGCTAGGTTTAACATAAATTTAGATATACTGTTAATAAAAAAAAATGTACAAGCAACCTAGTAATTTTGAAAAAGGACATTTAAATAAATATAAATGTGGACAAATGGATGATTATAAATTATATAGTCAATACAACATACAGCTGTATTTTATTTGATTAAATTGGCATGTCTTAACATTTGAGTTTTAGCAAAACACTATATTCAGTATGACATAACATTTTATGTATAAAATAAACAGAAAAAGTAATTATTACTACACGTAATTTGAAACCACTGTTTAATGGTACCTCTCCGAATAATAATTATTACAGGTAGCTACTGCTAAACGCTTTGGGAAAAGAAGATGCTAGCCGCCAGCAACCTTAGCATCCTTGGCTAATCCGCTACACACGCACGTGACGTTGTGACCTAGAAATGGCACGCCTTGCAACGAGCATGAGCCGCAATTATTCACTACTATTGTTGAGCTGTTATATTAAACGTCATTACTTATCATTATATATCGGCGGTACATTAACAAATAAAGAGTGTATGAATAAAACATAATTTTGATTCGAAAGTCTGTCGCGACCAGGCTGGTCTACCGAAGTTTGGCGCCTTTTCAGATCAAATCGTATTTTAATAAGTTTTGCAAGTATCAAGTGATTAAGAATTGAACAACTAATCTAACGGTAGAAGTCACCCTGCGATCAGACTATAACTTTTGAAGATACAAACAAAATAAGGAATGCTTGGCGATATGTATAGTCGAGACGCTCCGCAAAAGTCTGGCGCGGTTTATCCACTTTCGAAGGTCGGCGTCTCACGATTAAGAATTTAATGGCGATCGGGATACGTAGTCGACATCGGGGTGCTTGCACGCGATCTCATGACGTATACATTCCCGATTGCGGGATGCGCTCATATGGGAACAATCTAACCGTGCGTGTGGCACTATCGGGATACGTTTCGAGATAGGGACGCTCGCAAATTAATAATTATATACACGATCGTGTAACCGTCTGTAGCCACGAGTAGGGTTACGTACAAAATATAGCCACTATGCACAAGAAATCTGTATTTGATTGAATCATTCTAAGCGCCCCCAGGGCCCCCAAAACTGACTTATTCAGATTCGATTCAGACTGTTTATTACCAAGTAGCATTTAAAATGTATGAGGAATTCTTGGCGTTGTGGCGTGAACATACATACACGCTTGTTATCTTAGGGTACTGCCACTATATACAAGAAATCTGTATTTGAATCATTCTAAGGGCACTTTAGGGCCCTCCAAAATGCTAAATTTTCCTAATACTTCCCAACTGCTCTAAGCCTCCTGCACTTATCTCTATGTGTAACTGGGTAGTGCCCTATCTCTGATCACTGGGGTGGCTAGCCTGGCACTGAATTTAGGTCAGTGTGTGGTCAGTGAGCACTGGCTGGAGGGGTCACTCATGGTCACAGTTTATTGTTGATCAGTCTTAGTGTGGCCAGGGCTGAAGTGTTGTTTATTGCCCAGTGTGGAAGAGTGAGTGCTTTGCTGGCCTTCAGGAATTGTAGACACTGGGGTGAGACATTCTAATGTCATACACCTTTTGTATAATTACAGGTATAATGATATAATTAGCTAAGCACCAAATTTCTAGTGTGTCATGGCACTATATGTTAATAACATACATATTATAAGCCAACTTTGAATGCCACACACTCAATATTTCCATGCTACCCATGTGCATATGCAAAACCTTCAGTCATGTTGTGTTATCATTTTGTTTACACATAAAGACATAATCTGGCATAACTTGATAAGTTTTGTAGCAGCACATTTGTACTTCCAGTGTATCATTGCAACATAACATACATACTGTTTGCAATCCATTTGCATATATAATGTAAAACTTCAACAGCCGTTTTTTTCATTTCACTTTTTGACCCCTACCATGTTCAATGCTTAATAACTTTGCCAATTTTGTAGCAGTCATAATTTTTGAAACTGTGAAGCACCCTTCTCAACCTTTACAAGAATATAAGAAAACAATGTTACAATTTTTCCGACTTACACTCATTTGGTCAGCCGAGGTCACATATAGTCCAAAGGACTTCAGAGCCTCTTGGCCCATTTTAAAAAGTAATACTTATACAATTTGTGTTTAGTTCTAATGGAATGTCTAAGTCCCTTAGTAATCCATGGTTTATGTTTTCTTGCCCTGTTAGTTTTTGTAATAAGTGGAAATTATTTATTGTATACAAATAAAATGTCATTAAAAAACTTAGAATATCTTTCTTGAGGAACTCTGAAGGCATAGATTTAATTCCATCTTATCTGATCAATACTCTCATTAAATTTAGTAGTAGTCTGTTCATTATATATTCTATTCTTTATTACTGTATCTACCTTTGTGTCATTGGTTTGTTTAGTAAAAATATCTGTATATATTATTCTATGGAACTGATAGTTTGTGCCAAGTACATAATTGCTGTATATATTATCTATGACCGTGGCAGTAGTTTTTATTCTAGTGGGCTTATTGATAAGGGGTATAAATGAATGTTGAAACATTACATCTATGTAATCTTGAGTTTCCGTGTGGCTACCATAATTAAGTAAATTAATATTAAAATCACCAATTATGTAACACTGTTTATTTTCAACCTTAAGAGTTTCTATAATATTCATGACATGTTCAGTAGAAGTGGTAATGTTTGTACTAGGTGGTTGATGGACAATACCAACAACTGTTTTTTTCTTCTTATTATTATGTGTCGTAGACTACCGGGTAAGTCTTGATATCAAGAAACATACACTCCATACATTTGGTTATGATACTCATTTCTGATAACTCAGTAAACTCAAGGGAACTAGGAACATACAAGGGTACACCACCTCTCTTCTTGGATGGTCTATCTAAATGAATACTTTTATACTCAGGCAGGTAATTCACATAAGTCAACGATGTCATTATTTAACCAAGTTTCACTTAGACCAATAACTGTGAATTTGTTATCAATCAACGATAAGAAATCACTCAGTTTGCCAATGTTCTTTGATAAGCTTCTAATATTTAAATGCAAGAGTGAGAATTCTTTCTCACTAACATTATTTGTTTTTATAACATCATTGGTGTCATCATCAAGATAATATTTAGTATTTGCAAAATAAAATTACAATTATAATCTGGATCTATATTCCGCATTGCAGCGTTTCAGTTCTCATAATCACATACGTCATGACATCTACATATGCCAAGGTAGTATTAGGTAACTGGCTCATGATACTTATATGTTTTATGTACACACACAGAAACACAGTACACAATAATGCTTATTAAATTATATATATATATAACATTGCCTAGTATTTTTATGACATACAGTATTGTGGGACATTTGTTAAATTGAAGTGAGCTAGTTAGAATACATATAAATTTATTTTAAAAACAAATCAACAATGACTATATAAACAGTCAAATGAACCATGAGTAGATCACGAAGGTGTCAGTGAGCATGATAATAGCTGGCACTGGTAATATGAAAACGCAGAGTAGTAGTCCAACAAGAATATCATATGTCCAACCATTTCCTGTGTCACTAACTAACGTGTTTACAGTTCTTTCAGGTCATTCTCTTTTTTGTTGGTTATGATTTTTCCATGTAAGTCCTTGATAACAATTCTACCATCGTAGGACAAGCAGTCCAGAAGCTTGTATTTTCTCTCGGCATAAGTAGAAAAGTCTCTCTTTTGCATCAGATCTTCCAAAATGAATACATTCGATTGTTTGGCTTTAAGTAGTTTTCTGGCTTTCATGAAGTCAGCTTTCAATTAATAGTTCTTAAACTGGATAATTACTTGGTGAGAGTGTTTTCTGGTTGTGGCAGATGCTGTGGGACCAATCCTATGAGTCCTATTGACATTGCTCATTGTGAGTGACAGGTCCATGTTGTTAAAAAGTTGCTCACCCGTCTTTAATTTCAGTTATCCCAGTGATTCTGATGGTCTACGGCTGTATTGACACTGATGGTCTACGGCTGTATTGTAGATTGTCGAGAGATTGTTCATGTTGTGATAATGGTCATAATGTGCAATGCAGACACTATATCAGCACTAGATTAGTGTCTGCAAATGCCTGTGTCCCAAAAACAAGTTCCCACAAATAATTATACAGAATATGAGCAATGTATTCTGACTTAGGAAAGGATTAACACAGAGTTTTGTTCCTGAAACAGCAGTGGAACATTGCTTTGTGAATACCTTGGTAATACAGCCACCTCACAGCTAAGGTCATCCTATGACAGTCGAGAGTCCCGAATTATTTCCATAACTGTAAAGTATAGGAAATTAGTCCTGCTAAAATAGTGATATTCCACTGTATGATCATTGCTTAAAACATTGACAAACTGTGAGCTTTCCATGCAGCTGCACCCAAAATCTGAAATTAACTGCCATTACCTAACTCATCTGAAACCAATATGTTTCATAAAAAAAGCTCAAGACTTTATTTGTTTGAAACTGCATTCCCTAGTTCCCACCCTAAATCTTTTGTGGGCTGTTGCTCATGTGATGACTCTTGTGCATCCGTGTTCATTATTTCCCCTAGTAATTCTTGTTTGTTGTATGTCTGAGCACAGATAACTGAAGACATAGTTGCGATAGAAGTCTATAACTATTTTATGTTAAATTTTTGTGTTTTGTTTAAAACGTTAAAATAATGTCATTAGAGTGATTATAGTCTTCTAAGTGCTAAGTTTCTCAACTTAAAAGCCAGAGTATTTCTTACGAAGCAAATATGTCAGACCTTCAGTTACTGAAGCATTGTTATGTAATTAATTTTTGTTGAAGTGTACCGGTAGTAATTGAGTTGGTGCACTCACTGCACATGCTGACATGCTGATTCACGTACACACGTACACTTTGGATGCTGTCTCCTGGCTCCTCCAGTGTGTGAGATCTTAGCTGAACCAACTCTCCCACGGTTACAGTACAGATCTCTAGATATTTGAACAATACTGACAAGCATCAATGCTTTGTTAATGATATACACTCCATACACAGCTAGTTTAACCTGTCCAGGAATGGTTTAATATGCCAGTGTACAGTGAGTGTAGTGACCGGTTGAACTTTGAAAGATGGCTGTACTAGACCCTGAGGCAAGATGTTATCAACATCAGCACTGCATTCTTACCAATAGCTTGCTATTGTGATAAAATCACTGCAGTCTTATCATAATTTTACACATGTGCACAACTTTGATAGTTTCACTAGTACTTGATGCACCATCGATAGGTGCCAGTGTCTTTGTACACCAGTGTTTTGTAAGTTCTTGCCATAGGTAATTTACAGGCCACCAGCTTTGTTAACTGCAAAGTCCGCGTTTCTTTTATTCACTCCTGTTGAGCAAGGTTCATGCATTATAAATTTGCTAGAATAATTACTGTTCTTTAAACCATTTTTAGTCCTTTGGGCCGAAGATCCAGGGGACTATTGCCATCACTCTGCGTCCGCCATCCGACGTCCGCCATTAGCTGCCGTATCTCAGAAACTGTTCAGCAACTTTTTCTCTAATTTTGCATAGATATATCTTATGGCACTGGCACTATGCATGAGAAATCTGTATTTGATTGAATCATTTTAAGGGCTCCCTATGGCCTCCAAGGACCCAAAAACTGGTAAAAATGTAACATTTTGTTTATTTTTTTCAAAAAGTCTAATTTTGCATATACATTTCATGTGGTAATGTCACTGTACACAAGAAATTTGTATTTGATTGAATCATTCTAAGGGCACCTAATGACCCCCTCAAAAATCACCCCAAAACTGGTAAATTTTCACATTTTGCCTATTTTTTCAAAAACTCTTAAGTAACTTTTTCTCTAATTTTGCATAGACAACTCATGTGGTAGTGCCACTGTACACAATAAATCTGTATTTGATTAAGTCATTCTAAGGGCTCCAAATGCTAAATTTGTTAACTAAATGGTCTATTATAGCAGTAGCTCTAGAAGGCTTCCAGTCCTTTTGTTCAACTAATCCCTTTTCCCACAACATATGTCACACCTCACTTTGGCTGGCTGGTTAATGTGTAACTAATCTGTAATTGCTCACTGCAGAGGCTTGGGTCACTGTGGCTGGTAGTAGGAAGTATGACTAATCTGTAATTGGTTACTGGCAGAGGCAAACACAGAGCCTTGTACCAGAAATAGAACACTATTCCGCTTCCCAAAACATCTGTCACATGCGGATTCAGTGTCTTGTATGGATATATATTTGTATGCAGTTGTTTTATATAAGCAGAACGTTAATTGAAATTAGTTATTCTTAGGCCACAGAAAAGTAATTCCCGGTTTCTCATCAATGCATGTATTTAAAAATATGTGCCACAACATTTTATTTTCTATTATAATTATTCCTCTAAATGCAAGACGTGGTGCAATAAGTGAACAGTAAACATGTAAACATTTTACTTCCATCATAACCCTTAATGATCTGTAACTATGATTCACCAAAAAACATTTGATTAATAATTACCTACAGGGTTGTTTGATTTATGCCGGGCAGAAACTGTTTCTGCCCGGCAGAAACGGCAACAATAGGAGATACATGCCATTGATAGGCAAACGTGTTCTTTTTATAGAAAATGTCAGTTTCTTTCTGTACCTGTCTACGTATGATAACCATTTGTCCGCCATGCTCACAATAAACATCACACGAATGATAAAAGGAAGATCAGCCACTTAACTTGTGGATTATTATTAATGTAAAACTGCTCTGCTACTGCTTGGTGGACAGTAAGCTGCAACAGTCTTTGAGTACATTTTGACAAACTACTATTATATAGCACAAATTTTTGAATGAATCACATTTTGAGAATGCATGTCATTGTTAGCGGTGTAACTTTTGTATGCTTCATTTTCTGCTGCTACAAGTTGCGTTCATCTGAAAGATGATTCAATTACCTATCCAATGATAATACATATGTTGTGGTGTTGGAAATATATAGCTTTGGTATATTGTACACGAGGGTTGTGATAGGAAACTATTGGACATTGCGACAGTCCAGAAAGACAGTATGAGATGTGTCACTCAATATATGAAGTGTAACTTTCAGATACTTCATTTTGTAGTGCTATGGATTATGATGGGCCTCCATTAGCTCCCTATATAATTATGTGAAATATATCATTATGTCATTAAACTATTTGAGAACAGGCTAACGCTAAGCTGCAACTGTCTTTGAGTTTGTTTACATTTTGACAAACTACTATTATATCGCACAAATTTTTGAATTGACACGACTAATGCTAATATATTGCACAAAATGACTTCTACGGGAAACAACGTTGGTGTAAATTATCATCCCATTATTCTTACTGACAAAGACCTGTAAGTTAGGTGAGTAACACCTTCGAAGTTCTGACAGCAGGACACCGCCTTCGGTGAAGTCGAGACAAAAGTTTGACAAAGGCTTCAAGTTCAAACGGTCTATCACCGTCCAGCTGACCCATTTTTTTTTCTTCTTTAGACTACTGTTTGCTTTCAAATAATCTGTCCTCTTAATTTTATACATAAAGACATAATCTGGCATAACTTTATACATTTTTGTAGCAGCACATTTGTATTTCAAGTGTATCATATATTTATCACTTGTTGTGTATTACACCCAGCTGTGGAGCTAAGATTCTCTGCCTGCTATTGTTTGATGGAAACTGTAACTAATCTGTAATTGGTCACTGGCAGTAGCTTGTGTCAACAGACAGCATTAAGCCACTAGACCCCTGTTAAACTGGACAATTGCCTGTAGGTTTTAAACGGTGTCAAACAGTGAGTCTACCTTTTGCTCTCAAATAATCTGTCCTCTTAGTTTTAAACATAAAGACATAATCTGGCATCATTTGATAAGTCTTTGTAGCAGCACATTTGTACTTCCAGTGTATCATTGCAACATAACATACTGTGTGCCACATTTGAATGTTGTGCATTTAATATTTCCATGCAATCCATTTGCATATATAATGTAAAACTTCAACAGCCGTTTTCTTCATTTTCACTTTTTGATCCCTACCATGTTCAATGCTCCATAACTTCGCCAATTTTTGTAGCAGTCATAATTTTTGAAACTGTAAAACACCCTACCAAACATTTACAAGGATGTAAGAAAACAATGTTAGAATTTTTCCAACTTATCACTCATTTGGACAGCCGGGGTCACATATAGACGTATTAGTCCAAAGGACTTCAGGACCACTTGGCCCATTTTTTTTTGTTCTCTTCCTGAAATCCAGGTTGTTGTTTGCACTCACGTCTCCTTTGCTCTCATTGTTCACTTCTCTCACAATCCTCCCAAATCTCTTTACACAGTCCTCAGTCCTCCCATCTTAGTTGTATTTAAACCATGTTACACCGAGGGTGTAATTGTAATGGATTATACACAACTTCTATAATTGTTATTGGTTGTTATTTTGAAATTATTATGTACTTGTAAAATGTTGTAATTTATTATTTTGGGGTTTATATTATAATTAATCTCAAGTTTTCGGACATCTAAAAATATATATGTTAAAAACAACTGTCTAACAACACAGTTTCTTCAATCTACATAAGAAATACCCAATGCCTATTAAGGTGTGTGCTCCACATTTTATTGTGTCATTCCCCTTGTAGTGCTAACACTTGGCTGGCAGTGGGTGAACCTCACCTCTGAGTCCACTGTATAGTTTGCTCAGAGGTGGGATTAGCACAGGTCTGTGAGTGTCATTGTCCCAGAGTCAATAGCCCCTTTGTTCTTTTGTTAACAATGTAAGGTAGCACTGCAAACTGGTACCAGACTGACTATGCTGGTCTACACATGGTCTGCGTTGAGTCACCATACTTCTTCAAAAGAAGATTCCAACAGTTCTTAGAACTGTCTCTTCTGGGAGCAGCAAAGACATTTTATTGTGGACTTTCTAGCTTAATTTATTATTATTATGTGCACTTTCGCGTGGCAGGCGTGATGTAGTCCGCATCTGTTTCGCTTGTGCCATTCCGCACGAAATGTACCATCACAGTTCCTTTTTAGAAGTGGATTAAATAGATATATAAATAAATTAAAATAGTTAAATGAATAGACACGTGTATAATAAAAATGCCCATATGATAAAAAATATATATAAAATAATCGTTAAAAAGTAAGTAGAAATTGCACTAAAAAGTAATAAAAATGTAAATAAATAATTTTAAAAGGTCAATTCCATGGATTCATATGATGCTTTCTTATGTTGAAATGGCAAGCTCCAATTGTCGCCACTGTTCACGGTCGAGTGCGCGCAGAGCGTCGACATCGGCACGGCAACGTAGCGTACGGCCTATGCGTCGCAGGTCCGCGCTCAACACTGTCGGCAGAGTCGTTCGCGGTCGACCCATGTATGTCGTGACACCTGTATCCACGGCGAAATAGTTGTCGATCGCTCGCTGGGCGGGTGCATCGGGTGGCATACGGAGCACGTGCCCGAATAGACTCCATCTTGCAGTTATGACAGCTTCACTGACGGCATCGGCAACGGTGGTACAGTGCCTCGTTGGAAATGCGATGATCTGGCGTAGATGACGAAGTTGGTACGCATCCAGATGATCTAGTTCTGATTTCGTGTGTCCCCATATACCCGTGTTGTACGTCATCACGGGCACAACGAAGGATGCGTATAGCCGTAGCCGTAGCCGCAGCTGTAGAGAGATCTGTGATCGCCTAAACCACAGTGTCCACAGCTTGCGGAAGGCGACGTTGGCCAGCTGCTTTCGGCGAGCGACGTCTTCGGCTTCACCGAGGAGCGATCCAAGCTTGCGTGTCATACGCCACTCTTGCTGAATGCAGTCAGTGTGTCGGCTGTTACTTGTTCGTTCTGTTTTCGACGCGTTGATCGTCAGCGACCACTCCGCCAAGCAAGCTGGCGCGATGCGCTCAATCTCGTCGAGGAACGAACGAGAAGAGCTGACGAAGTTCGTGTCGTCAGCGTACTCGACGTCCAGCGGTAGGGTGGCATCGGCTGGTGGACGTATCGGGAGGCGCGAACGAAGGTGTGCCGCTTCGAGGTACACAATGAATAACACCGGGCTGAGGCTGTAGTCTTGCGGCGTCCCGATGGATGTGGCGAATGAATGAATGAATGACAATCGCCTGTTGAGAGACGCGGCTCGAGCGAAGTGGCGGCGAGTAGGAAGCGAATAATCCACAGTTCCGACTCGCGGAGGAATGTTTGTAGCGTATCAAGCAGCTTGTCGCGACGTATGGTGTCGAAGGCGCGACTCAGGTCGATTCCGAGGAATTCGATTGATACGTGCTGACGCTGCGCTTCAGCACAGAGCCAACGATACCCGAAGACTACGTCGGCCGTGCTGCGTCCGCGTCGGAATCCCGATTGCGACGGCGACAGGTAGTCGTCAACTTTCGGCGCGATCCTCGATAGAACGATGAGAGACAGTGTCTTTCGGAGTACTGATAGTAAGACTATCGGACGCACACTCGTTAGTGGACCTCTCGGTTTGCCCGGCTTCTGTATTAATACGAGCACACCTTTGCCTAGGTCGAGCGGTTCGTGTTTTTCTAGCGCATCGTTGAAAATGCTGGAAATCGTGTCTGCTAGCAGGCCAGCCGTGCATTTGAAAAATTCGGCCGGTATGCCGCCTTGCCCGCTGGTTCGGCCGCTGTTCAATTTCCCGATCGCTCGCTTGACTTCTTCTGTTGTGATTGGGTCTGCCAGTCGCGATGGTCTTCCGGTGCAGGCAGGCAGTTCTTCTACGGCTTCGTCGCAGTTCGGCTGTGTTACAGATAACGCGTCCAGCGTCGTCGTGGATCGTTAGCTTGACGGCAGGTTTCCTCGTCATCCCATTAACGGCACGAAACATTTTTGCGCCATCGTGGAGACGTTCAACTTCTGACGCTAGCCTGTCTAGTCTCGCTGAGGAGTTATCGCGAGCTTTTCGGCGCATAGCGTGCAAGATTGTGTTGCGCTGGCGCTTCAGTTCCCACCGGCGGATGGCGTTTGGGGTGTTCTGCAGCCATAGTTTCAACTTGCGTTGTTCCTCTGACATTGGGGGCGGCGGAACTGACCGATGGTCAGTTCCGCCGCCGACTTCAGAACATGTTCTACCGTGTTCCATCTCGAACTAGCTGACGTGTTCATATTGACTTCCGATAGTGCTTCCGACAAGACGTCACGAAACCGTGCGCGGAAGGGATCGCTGGCTAACAACTCGGTGTTGTAGCGAACGTGTTTCGCCGAGCGCAATTTCTCGATTCGACCCCAACCGTTGAACATTTGCCTGAGGTCGAGCTTTGCGACGAGCAGACGGTGGTCGCTATCGAGTAAAGTGCCGATATAAAATAATGCATTCGACGAGTACTGCGACGTCAGACTTGTGAGTTCGGCGAAGAACTCGTCTTGCTCGGCATTGTTGGTGTTAACACGCTGCGACGTCGGGCCGTATACGTTTATGATTGTTAGCAGTGAGTTGTTGGTCAAGCGCAGTTGAATTACAGCGATTCTGTCACACACTGACCAATAGCGCACGATTCTTTCTTCCATATGCATTGCGACAGCGAAGGCGAGACCGTAGTGTCGTGACTGTGACTGCAAGCCAAGGAGCCGACAGTTGCCTGACCGTTCATCAAATCCGCCGGGGGATTTCGTCTTCTGCAGACAGCAAATGTCGATGTGTAGTCGGCCGAGTTCTTCGCTTAGCTGGCCTCGTTTCGTTGCTGACGAGAGTCCACGGACGTTGAACGTGCCGATAGTGAAACGGGAGGGAGTCGTTGAGTCATTGTTGTTGTGCGGATCGACAGTGACGGCACGGCCATGGAGAATGTTTACAAACAAATGTTGAGATGGTTCAATTGTCCGTATGGTGGCGCCTCTGAAGTATGTTGGTGCGTCAACAACACAACATATTATCGCCACGGTGAGAAATAATGCCGAATCTTGCCGATAA
Organism: Escarpia spicata; assembly: GCA_963995525.1. Taxonomy (NCBI): domain Eukaryota; kingdom Metazoa; phylum Annelida; class Polychaeta; order Sabellida; family Siboglinidae; genus Escarpia; species Escarpia spicata. The sequence continues at coordinate 34,731,007 of OZ023209.1, forward strand.
ATCAAATTATTCGCCTCCCACTTTCTGGTGTGCCGAACCACCAGATAGTACTATATCAACATGCTGATTAACGAATTAAAATAAACAACTGACAACGGTGCACGAGGCGGAATAAATAGACAAATTAACGAGGCACGTCACTCGACCTCGACCAAACAATTTAATAAACAAAAATGTTATGGTATTTTAATTACATGCAGCTATGATATTACCTAGAGGTTTTATACTGGGATTGGGAAAGTATGCCCCTTGGAGGGAAACCTTTGTGGGTTCAATGTCATCAACGTGCACAAACTTTATATTTTTTTGCACCTCACTTATTGACTTCAATTCCAATTTAATTTGTTTATGATTTTCATCGATATCATTCAAATTAAGAAACTACAAGTTTGTCAATCAATTCTACTTCATGATTAACCATACATACCCGTGCATGTCATGTCATTGATAAACGTTTTGGTAGGTGACGGTCCCATTAACACATTTGTAATTGAAACAGATTTAGTGTTGTAATTGATTTGAATATTTTAGAAGTGCAATTGGAATGACAAATGAAAAGTAATTGATTTGATTTTGTGTAATTGGATCCAGGTCTGGTCACACCCAAAATCCAATTTTCAATGTTTTTGCAAATAACATGCCCTGTGCTATTGTTCGGATTACCTTCGCTCTTTTATCTATCCAGTATGAATGTTGTCTTCCCAGTCTGCAGTTTTGCTACTCTGCATGTCTGCCTGCACTTACTGTTACTTCACTTTTTTTGCTCACGAATCTTACCGCTTACTTATGGTTGAAACAAAACTTCTAGTTGACCAATTGGTCACTTCACGGGAAAATTGACAACATCAACACAGTAACATGTGAATAATTATGTGTGCATTGACCTGAAGATTATGGTATTTAAAAATACTTGAATTGATTCTTGGGCAAGAATGAAATTAAAAAAAATTAATAGTTTCTCTGATAATTTTATTAAGACGTACACTAGTTGCACAAATGAGCTAGCATGTCATAGTGGAGAATGAGGGAAATCTAGAATAAAGAAAGTAATTACATTTTATAATAAAGATTTTTTGAAATTTATTATAACAGTGCAATCTTCTCAAAAGCAAGACATTTGCACTCACTATACAGAGTCATTCTATTGAATGTCCGTGTTGAGTGAATGTCTGTTGGATGCGATTCTGATCCAATGTCACAGTTGCCTTCCATTAGTCTGTCACGATGGAACAGATTAATGGTATTTATGTGTACTTTGAATTGAACATCATTTATTAGGTCACTCACACATATACTACAAACATCTGACAGTTTGTTATTCTCTATAACTTTGTAGATAGAATTTGTCATACATCTGCTGGATTAATGCTGACAAAATAGCTGCTTAGGGGTAAACACTTCAATACATCAACCTATTGGTGCATCGTAATAGTCAATGTGATGATGCAATATTATTGATAGGAAATCCAACTATTGCTAGTTTAATCATTACTGAACTGAACTATCGATAGTAATGATAGTTGGCATTGACAAAACAAATCAGCTTAGTGGTGTGATCAATATGAAACATTTAGAAGTGTCATTGTAGTTGAAACAGCAAGTGAAAACTAATTGTAATTGATTTGATTTTGTGTAATCCCCAAAAGATAGGACATTCAACCAGTGAAGTTCAACTAATGGAGCATTTGAAAATCTCACATGCAAATCAGTTGAGTTTCAACTGAATTTCAACTAAGCCTTTTTGTTTGGGATATTGGACTGAATCCTGTTTGTGACTACTCTCATGGCATAGTTTCTTCTATGATCTTCTGTCATGACATTGTTGCAAAGGAAAACCTTTCCCAATCACCCGTAATAATGTCTGTCTTTGCTGTGTGTGACTCTTTCGTTCTTGTTTCCAGGTACAACTGTTACAAATGGAAAGATCTGAGCATGTGACTGAAGTGACAAGCTCAGAAGATGAAGCAACGTGTGTGCGAACGAAGGAAGTCCTAGCGTGCCACTGCTGTGAGTACAAATGCAGCAAGGAGACATCTATGATCCTTCATCTCGTCCATCACCATGACTTCACAAACACGAGTGCCGAGTCGCAAGTGACTGGCTTCCTCTACGAGGGCGACCACTACTGCTGCCAAGCTTGCGCATTTCTCTCACCATCACGGCTTATGTTCCAGGAGCACATTCGCTGTCACACCTTCGCGACGCCATATACGTGTGCTGCATGTAGCCAGGCGGTGAACTTGAAACATGTCCTTGCCCACTACCACACGTCACATAGCAAGACACTTGCGCCAGCTATTCATGTCGCTGCGTCATCATTGGTTGATGAGATTATGCAGAAGTTAGGACCTGCTGCGCCATTTTCCATCAGCGAGATTCCAATAAGTCCACAACCCGTGAACACACCAGAGTCACAGCATTCGGCCAAAAACGGCAAAGTTGATAACCCTGACAGTTGTAGCTTTGCATCACCAAATAGCAGTGAAAGAAACGAAGAGCCATTACCGTCACCACTTGGTTTGACAGATTGCCAACACTTACAGGTACTGGTCACAAATTGCAACTACACGGACGGATCATTTGTGTGTGGCCTCTGTAGATTTTCAACACAATACCTGCCAGTGATCTCTAAACACCTTCACGCAGACGTACAGCGCTGGAACTGCAACTGTGTTGGTTGTCGATCCTCTCATTACTCCAACTGCATTGTCATCACTGCAGCAATGACAAAGCTGAAGAAGAAGCTTCAGGCAGTGGGCAAAGAGAAAACGTCCAGTCAGGCTGGGTCAGTTAGCCCGATGGTGATTGCCGCCGTAAGTAGTGATCCAGAATTGAATCAGAATAACATTGCTGTCTGTAGCAACCAACCGTCTACGTCATTACAACAAGAATACTGTGAAAACAGCAAGCCAATGAGAAGCAAGAAAAAGCAGTCATCCGTGAACGAGACCACAGAAATGGCACAACGTGGTCCAGAGGAAGCATCTTGTGGTACTTCTTCAACATCTTTCCCAAAAGAAGGCAAAAAGGTACAGACTGTGAAACTGTTGTGTGATTTGGTCGATGACACATATGTTTGTAAGTCTTGTAAATTCTACGAACAGGACGCTACATTATTTCGAAAACATTTGTGGGATGACATTCATCAGTATGGCGATTGTACGCACAACAGTGATAGCAATGGCTCCAACGTGGACACTAATGATTGCACAATACTTAACAGCCTCATGCAGATGCTGTTGATCAGGAGAAATGATATAGACCGGCATAAAGAAAGTGAACAAAATGGAAACACCCCTGCGGCAAATGTAGATGAAACAACTGATGCCCATGTTGAAAGAAGTAGGACTAGAACAGCTCGGAGTACGAAAAGGTCAAATCCAAATGAACCACCAAAAGCCGGCATGAGATATGGCGGTGAAGAACTTCATCATGAGGATGGCAGTGAGACTGCAAAGTGTGTACAAAACCAGAAAGTGTCAGAGGAAAAGAATACTCATGACCAGGTTGTTAACGCCATTCCAGGGAGTTTGGATGACGTTGCGGAAGCAGACAGTGAGGAAAGTGAATTCTTCAGATGTGGTTTCATAAACTGTCGCAGTTCGTTCAGTGTTGTGGCGGGGCTGAAGAAGCATATCTTGAGCGCTCATAAGTCAATGAACGTGTACCCTTGCCCCTACTGTTCCTGTTTGTGGCCGGACTACAACCACCTGATGGAGCATATTCCTGCACATTCTGGGCCTACGCCCTACCGCTGCGTCCAGTGTGACGTCTGCTTCGAGAAGAACACACTGCTGAAGGACCATCTGGACAAGATGCACCGGGTAAACAAACTCTTTAAATGCACATTTGATGGCTGTGAGTTTGTCTCAAACATCTGGACAGAATTTAAGATGCACAATTTTACGTTTCACCCCAGTGAACAATCGTACACTTGTTTTGCTTGTGACACTAAATTGAACAAGCTGTCGACATACTTCTTTCACATTGAGTCCGGCATGGTGACACTCATCTGCTGCTCTTACTGCCCGATGAAGTCGAAGATGAGGCACACGATTCTTCGCCATTCCAATTCTGTTCACCAAGGGTTGGATCTGAAGCTGACCGTGCAGACTGAAGTCAAGTGCGCTACAGAACATGAAACCACACAGCCCAAAACGTTCCATGCAACGCCTTCTTCTGAACAGTTGGTCCTGTATAAATGTGGCACGTGTGATTTTGCCAGTGAAAACAAAGCCTCGTTAACTGAGCATACAAAATGCCATGAGATGGGTTCTGGTCTCCAGTTTGACTTCTGTTGTCCATTCTGTCCATTTGGCTCTGCCTTGTTGCAGGGTTTCAACATGCACCTTGCAGATCACCGTGACAAGACCATGCATCACTTCCGCTACTACAAATGTACACACTGTCCGTACACCAGCAACCAGATGGTGTTGATAGAGAAACACTTGCAAGAGAAGCACACACATAAACTGTTCAAGTTTGAAGTGCAGCAAGAAGTTGTAACCAGCAAAATCAGTAAATCTGATATACAACAGGTAGTTGTGAGAGGTAAAGGTAGCCGTTCTGAAGTGCTGAAAGAAATCATGACAAGCAAGGACACCAAGTCGGAAATACAGAAAGATGTGAGAAGCAAGGACACCAAGTCAGAAATACAGCAAGATGTAACAGGCAAGGACATTCAGTCTGAAATACAGCAAAATGTGACAAGCAAGGACATTCAGTCTGAAATACAGCAAGACGTTGTGACAAGCAAAGGCATCCAGTCTGAAATACAGCAAGATGTGACAAGCAAGGACATTCAGTCTGAAATACAGCAAGATGTTGTGACAAGCAAGGGCATCCAGTCTGAAATACAACAAGACGTGACAAGCAAGGGCATCCAGTCTGAAATGCAACAAGAAGTGACAAGCCAGGGCATCCAGTCTGAAATACAGCAAGATGTGACAAGCCAGGGTATCCAGTCTGAAATGCAGCAAGATGTAACAAGCCAGGGCATCCAGTTTGAAATGCAGCAAGATGTGACAAGTCAGGGCATCCAGTCTGAAATGCAGCAAGATGTGACAAGCCAGGGCATCCAGTCTGAAATACAGCAAGATGTGACAAGCAAGGGCACCCAGTCTCAAGTGCAGAAAGAAGTGCAAGGCAATGACTCCCAGTCTAAAATGCTACAAAAAAACGTCATGACAGACAGTTCTAAAGTGCAGCCAGATGTCGTGAAAGGCAAGGGCAGCAAATCTAAAGTGCAAACAGAAGTGAAAGGCAAGGGCAGTCAGGCCAAAGTACAAACAAAAGTGACAGGCAAAGGCAGTAAGTCTAAAGTGCACAATGAAGTGAGTGGCAAGGGCAGCATGGATAAAATACAGAAAGAAGTCGTGAAAGGCACTGGCAGCAGGCCTAAGGCACAGACAAAAATCGTAAAAGGCAAGGGCAGCGGTTCTAATGTTCAGAAAGTAGTCGTGACAGGCAAAGGGAGCACACATGAAGTGCAGAAAGAGGTTGTGAACGGCAAAGACAGCTTGGTGGAAAGTGCACCGTGCAATTCCACCATGTCAGAACATGGATCTACAATGTTGCCGGATTGTGGCAGTCCTAACTTGCAACATGGTGTGACAGCACAGTCCTCTAAGCATCATTCCGAGTCGTGCAGATCTGGTGGAATCTCTCTGAAGAGAAAATTAGTTATTTTGCTGGAGAGGTGTGATGTTCCCGGTGATAATTTGTATAAAAAAGAATGTGACGAGAGTAGCCTTAAGAAAGAGCTGGTAGATGAGACAACAGTGTCCAGTGAGTTTCTACCTGTGATTCAGTCTGTAAAAACAGAAATTGAAGAAGATTTACCAGCACCAGATTCTCTTGCCAAAGACAGCACTGCCATCGAACGCTTCCATTGTGAGTTATGCGTGTTCTCGTGTAGCGAGTGGTCTCGTCTACATGAGCACATCAAAGCATCTCATGAAAATGTTACGCAGTGGAACAATGTCAGCTTGTCTGTGACAACTGCAGTCAATATGGACTCACCCAAACTGTCACAGATTCGCCCCAGCAAATTGGTTGCGAGAAAGGCAGAAGAGAAAAACGCTGACCGTGCCAGGGATACAGACATGGTCGTTGGTGGTGCCAAAGGGGAAATGAGGTACCACTGCAACTTGTGCATGTTCGTGTGCGAATTGTGGGAGACCTTCAAGTTGCACATGTTCGACGATCACAGTTACAGGGCTATTAAAGTTGACATGACATTGCCATGTCAAAACATCATGGCAATTCCCATCGAGAAACCTAAGCCGATTCCAAGCCAATTACGCCAGTTCGTTTGTAACAAATGCGCGTTCTCTACGGACGTGAAGAGCAACTTCTGCAGGCACAAGAAGGGACACTCACAGAAACTGAAATCGGGCTTCAAATGCATGTACTGCAGTTACTCGTCTCCACACAAGTTTGTGATAACAAAGCACGTAAAGAACTACCACCCTGACAAATCGTTGGATCAACCACATGTTGTGTCACTCCAGGCAAGGAAAACGCCGACAATCAGCATGACAAACGAGCAGACTCGAGTATGCACTAGACAGGCGAAGAGCAAGCTGGCTGTCCAAAGTAGCGTTACGTCTGAGCCACCTGCTCTAGAGCAAGAACCGGATTTGCAAAGTGAAACACAGGTGGGTGCCTTGAATGCCACATATTAAACGTTCTTCACGTATTTCACATAATTTGCATCATGCATAGTATTTTATAATACTTACCTAGATATTATATGGGCTTTTGTCTTTTTTTGCGAGACGTGAGTGCAGTTTACTTCCTCAAAACCAACCAATATTGGCAATTACCATTTTAAAACTGCCGCGCGCATGCATGCATGCATACAACAATTCCTCGTATCTCTGACCAGACAGTCATATGCTCTTTGGTGTAGTTTACCCTTTGGTTTTCTAATTAGAACTACATGTCACCAGGTTTGATTCTGTAAGTGCACCTTTCAATGAAACTTGCAATCACGTCTATGTTATAAAACAATGCGGGAGATGTTGTAGGCGTGCCAGTGCGCTCTTTCGGGTGGTTCGTGGATTTAGCTCTTTACACATTTCCACAAAAGGGGACCCTGTGGTGTGGGGATCGTGAGGGGGCTCAATATTTTAAAATGCTGTACATGGAGCATTTAGAGGCAACCAGCCCATTGAGCGCATGCTATTTTTGGCAGGCTTCAAAAGAAACAATGTAGCTTGTCAGTATTTTTATATATAGGCAAAGGTTGTTCTAACAAAACAAGGCTCGTGACCAGGTACGATTCACCAATGCAATGCATGTAGGCTGCAGGTATTTATGAGGGGACTGTTTTAAAATGCATTGCATTTTACAGTAATTGGGATGCAAGTGTTGGGCATTTGTTGTTTAGTCTATTTTCAGTGTTCAGAATTATGTTAACAATACCTTTTGCGTACAAAATGGGGTTAGATTTCAGTAAATATGAATGGAGTATGGATCACATTCCAATGCAAAGATTGTTGGAACGGCTCTAAGATTGGATGTTTATTATACCCATTGGCGTAGACGTAGCTTTATCTGGAAAATATCTTTTCCCCGGGCAACTCGGCGCGTTTTTATATAATATTGTTTAGTAGATACTACAAATTGTTAGTAATGCCATGTTGCATTGTCATACCTAAAATGACAGATCTGTATTGGTTACACACATATGTAAAACTGTATTACAGAGTGAAGAGCGCTGTGATGAACATACGGAACGGGACAGGATCGGCAGCAGCAGTAGCAGCTCGACTGTGGACAGCTCGACCTATTGCACTCGCGTGGACAACCACGACCTCTACCAATGCCGGCAGTGTGAATTTCTACACCGCTTCCCGTCGAAAGTGCTGCGTCATTTCAATTACTGCCACACGAAGCACTGCCCCTACCAATGCGGCTACTGTAACTTTCAGTCGGTGGAGAGTGGGAAGGTGAAGCGTCACTGCGGCTTTGCTCACCGCGGGCAGGCACCAAAGGTTATCAAGGTCGATGTTGTCGCGAAGACGTCAGAGCCTTTCGGTGTGCTGATGTCGGGAGGTCAGAAGAATGAAGATATTGAAACGGAGGAGGACGGAGAAAGGCCGACTGAAGACAGCCAGTGGTTCTGGCGGCGTCACGTCAAGACATCTAACAACCAAATGATGAGCTGTCGCCTCTGTGGCTACCGACAGGTGGGCGCATCGGCTCTCAAGAGGCACATTCTCTCCATTCATCTGGGCTTCTCGCCATTCGCGTGCAAGTACTGCAACTTTGCGACGACGGAGATCAGGTACGTGAAACAGCACATAGAAAAGACACACTTGGGTCTCGCATGTAAAGTGATACGACGCAAGTACGTGAGTGAATCGGATGGCGAAGTCCACAATGAGCATTCCGCCACTGCAGCAGCACTTGGTGTGATGGTCGGCCGCGCAATGTCCACAACTGCAATGGCTGACACAGGGCCGACTCAGGATACACCGGCTGGACCGAGTAGTGCATGTGGTGTCAGCATGGCTGGTGTCGCCGAGACACATAAAGCATGCGCCACTGAAACGTTTGCCAACGTTACAGTCAAGACCGAGCCCGTGCCCAGTGAACCACTGCCAAATACACCACCGAGGCAGAAGCATCATGTACGGAACTACAAGTGCATATACTGCAACTTCTACAGCGATGATCGATTTATATTTGAGATTCGTGACCATATCTTCGAGGTACATCTTCATCGGGACCATTTCCTGTGTGCGCACTGCCGATTTGGCAGCATGAAGAAAGATGTCCTGGTAGCTCACACTTTGAACAAACACCCAGGCAAGGACAAAACAGTGAGGGAGGACAAGACCTACGCACGTAACATCGTAGTTCTGGAAACACACGGAAATATGCGGATGGTTGGAGTGCTGTCGAATGATAAGGTTCCGCTAATTGAGTTGCCACAGAATGCCCAAAACGAGAAGCAGTTATGCAGAAATCCTTTGGTCAATGAACCGGCAACACAGTGCGAGTTGATGACGGCGAATGTGGCATTGAACAATGTTGTCAGAACATATACACATGAACAGGGTAATCACATCGTCAGTGGCCATGGCGTGACAATGAACACTCGTTCTTTACGCAGCGACAAATCACAGACTCCCACCCCGACTTTACCAACGCTAAGCAAGGCCGAGCATGGCAGTACGAGTTGCACCAGTTCTACACCAAAGCGGGTGAGTGATACACCAAGACGTCCCAGTCCCCCAAACTCTATATCAGAATCGCCGGAGCCGGACATTTCTACACAACAGACATCAGAGCAGGACATTGATTCCCGAAGACTGTCCAGTTTTGCACCAAAACGAGGCAGTGATAGACTGAGAAGTATCAGTTCGTCACCAAGGTGGCGAAAGGAGGGCAGCGTTTTGCAGAGTCTCTTCAGTTCCATATCAAAACGAAGCAGCGATAGACTGAACAGCATGAATGATGTACACAGTTTGCCAAGTGAGAACGGCAGTTCACAGAGAAGTACAAGTTCCCCCAGTTCTACAGCAAAGCGAAGCAGTGATAGACTGAGCAGCACAAGTGATGTAACAAAGTTGCCAAACGAGGACAGTAATTTACAGAGTAATTCAAGTCCCGTCAGTTCTACAAAGCGGGACAGAGATAAACTAAGACGTTCTACACAAAGGTTGCCAAACGAGGACAATGATTCACAGAGAAGTAGAAGTTGTAGCCCCTTCAGTTCTACAACGTGGGACAGTAGTAGAACGAGAAGTTGTACACAAGATTTGCCAATCGACGAAAGTGATTCACAAAGAAGAATAAGTCCCTTAAGTTCTACAAAGCCGGCCAGTAATAGACTGAGAAGTTCTATACCTAAGTTGCTAAACGACGAAAGTGATTCACAGAAAAGTTTCAACCCGTCTGATTCTACAACAAAGCGAGGTAGTGATACACCAAGGCGTTCTATGCCTAAGTTGCCAAACGAGGAAAGTAATTCAAAGAGAAATTCCAATCCTTCTGGTTCTACAACAAAGCGAGGTAGAGGTCGAACAAGCAGTAGCAATTCTGTGCCAAAGCTGCAAAACGATGACAGCGATTCACATAGAAGTTCTAGTCCCTCGGGTTCTATAACAAAGCGAGATAGAGGTCGAACAAGCAGTAGGAATTCTGTGCCAAAGCTGCAAAACGACGACAACGATTCACAGAGGAATTCCAGTCTTTCTGGTTTAAAAATAAAGCGAGGTAGAGGTCAACCAAGCAGTAAGAATTTTGTGTCAAAGCTGCAAAATGACGACACCGATTCACAGAGAAGTCCCATCAGTTCTACAAAGCGAGGCAGTGATAGACGTAGCTCGACACGAAGGTTGCCAAAGGGTTCCCACAGAAATACAAGTTCAACGCAAAGTTTGCCAAAGGATGACAGTGATTCACACAGAAGTACAAGTTCTATAAAAAAGTGGGAAAGTGGTTCACACAGAAGTCTTAGTCCGTCCAGTTCCATTTCAAAATCAGTCAAGCGGGAGGGCGATGTAAAAACATCTACAGTGATAAAGAAAAAACTCAAGATAAAAAAGAATGCAGATGATTCAGGTGTGTGCGACTTTCGAGGCAAAGAAAGTGACAGTTCTAAGAAGGCATTGAAGTCGGATGCAGATGAAATGTACACTGATTCAGCCGATTCGGTTGTCTCGTGGAAGTGCAAGACGTGTGGTCTGCAGTTGCCAAAACTGGAGAAAATGCGACGCCACGTTCTCACGCACCATCTCAACATGCTGCCGTACCAGTGTGCCGTGTGTGACTTCGCCGACAAGAAAGTGAAACTAGTCGAGGAACACATTCGACGCAAGCATCGCAAGTCACGTATCCACATCCCAGTGCTGAACATGATGGACGAACAGTCCGACTGCTTGAGGAAGAAAATGGTCATGATCAAGTCTAAATCGGTCGAAACAAAGAGGCTGCGGACGTCCCGGCGTAAAGGCACCAGGTTCAATTACAACGGCTTGCGTGTGACCGACACGAATGGAGAGACGTTGTACCGCTGCGACCTGTGTGATCACCAAGTGAGGGTGAAGGCCAGCATCATCAATCACCGCAAGTCGCATTTCAAGTTCCACCCGCTCGGCTGTGGATACTGCGACTATCGAACTAGCAGCAGGTTTTTCCTGCAGAGCCACAACAATGATGTTCACGCTGGCCGCCCTCTGAAATCCAGAACGATCAGCAGAAATAATGACGACGACATCAACGGCAGCGTTGATAAAGATGAGTCGAACCAGAAGAAAATGGCTTCGCGTAAACGTCGACATTCAGCGTCGCCCGCAGAGCTTCACATCGATGATCAACTCGCCGATGACGACGACGGTCTGGAGCCGACGTTCATGTGTCAGACGTGTGGTAAGAAGATGCTGCTGAAGAGCAGCATGGAGCGTCACGTGATGGTGGCGCACCTCGGCTACAGGCCGTATAGGTGCAGCGACTGCGACTACTCGGCCGTCAACAAAGGCACCGTCCAGTCACACATCGGAAAAAAGCACGCGGGGACCTCGTGCTTGGTGGTCTACAAGAAGGACGAGCGCCTTGAAGCAATAGTCCAGACGTGCGTCGTGCGGGTGACAGACACGCTTGAGCCGACACTGCCGACGTCGTTCGTGTGCGCCGTTTGTAAGACATACAAGACGAACTCGAGGTCTCGCATAGCCAGCCACATCGCCGACGAGGTGAAGTACGCGCCGCACCAGTGTCCGTATTGCCTGCTCTCGTCGAGTCGCCGAGACGTCATCAAGTCGCACGTACTGGAGGCTCATCCGCACGAGAAGCTGACGTTGTTGTTTAACGCGCGCTGCTTGCTGAAGCAGCGCGTGCAGGAGCTCATCGAGCAGTCCATCGTCAGGACGGAGAGCGACGTGGAGCTGGACTTCGACGTGTACAGATTTAACGGTGAGTGTTGTATAAGTGAACCCTGTCAGTACAAACCATGCCTACGTATGCTTGTCTTCGTATGCTGAAGACATCTTATTAAACACGTCTCGGACGTAGTTATGTAATGTGTTGGTATCTCGGTATCCTTTTCGACCATTTTGTTGTCAATTCTATGACGTCATCAGACGTTTTTGTATGGCGTTAGTTTAACGCAGTTATATATGGCGCAGTGAATTAATGTATAACCGCTACAAGTCCTAAAAATTTGGCACATGTTGGAAAATTTTTGTTTCCTCTAATATTGTCATGGTGGAACATATTTTAGGGTCGGATTTAAGTATATTCTTCGTAATTCTTTTCACGGGTGCCATAGCGCAATGCCACAATAATGTTATCGTGCACCACGTTCTGTTTACAAATTAGAACAATGTCAAGTTCTCACCCGGGTTCAAGTCTGGATTGAATTGATATTTTTTTGTGTGAAATTAATTTTTAAAAATCAAAATATAAATTTAAACGTTTGCTCAACATTTCCGCTTATTTCGGCCCTCTCAGTCCGTGTGTACCCTGGGTTTACTACCATCCTAAACCAAATAACAGTTATTAACTAAGCACCTCGTAGTCTCTGGAGAGCCTGGTCTGGGAGTCTTAATGACTTGATCAACATAAGAAATATGTTCCCAAATTACGAATTGAATTATAATTGAAGTAGTTTCATTTGAATTGTTCCTTTTGTTAGTATATTGAACTAAAATGGAACTGAAGTTTAGTAAATACACATATGAATTGGAATTGATTCATATCAAGTTAACCCAGGTCTGGTTATGATTGTTGTGTTTTACTTATTGCACGCACACCACACGCGCACACACACACATTACATACTTCTGACTTTTCTGTATATTTCAATGTCACAACGCGATTATATGAAACCAATATCTAAGATTGATCGAGAAAAATAATGTTTTGAGGATTTGTGCCTGTAAGGAAGAGACAGTTACCACTAATGCGGGACATACGTAGACCAGTCAGTTGGTACCCATTGGTTTGACCGGTTTCCGCCTTCACATATTCAGTTGAAAGAAAATGCACACTTGTTTCCAACTTTTCACCCTGAAACCGAACCGTTTTAGCAATGCCCATTACACTATAATCGATACTATTTCAGATAATGTTCTTCGAGAAAAGTCTGGAATATGAAGAAATCCAATGTCGACGTAAGTGTTGCTACTATTGATTGAAGTGTGTGATAATGTTGCTAAGTGTTATAATAAAAATTAAGTCTATGACGATGTTTCTTCCCTCAGTTCCTCTATTCTTTGCTTGGTTAACTGTTATTCTCTTTACCCCCACTTCTCATCCATTTGTTTTTCGCAAACGTGAACGTTCTATTGTTTTAGTCGTTGCTATGATCCATAGGTCATATAGGTATGACACATGAACTGATCACTTTTCCTTTGTTTATTTTATTGCCTTGCATATATCAGAGTACCTACTCTTTTAGCATGAACTAAAATCTTTATTATAATATAAAACAGTTTGTTCTCTGTGTTTTGTATACCCACATCTCCGTCAGTTTTGCATGTGTCGGGCTGAAATTTTGTATATGATCTACCGTCAGCCAAGTGAGCGTGTGCCATTTCTGACAAACAACACACTGCAACAATTCCGTGGAGTTCCAGCCACGAAATTTAATGTCTTTTGTATCGTATTTATAATTATTCCATGTACAAATGCGTCACTGGATGTATGCAGACAAATGTATTAGTTTCTATGTTATTAACGTTACAAAATCCCGGTTGCGTAACCCAGCTGCCTGTTGCTGGTTACGTCAGTTATACGGGTGAGCGCGTGCGATTTCTGGGTTGTCTTAACCAACCAACCAAAAGGTTGTCCTAACTACTAGGCGAGTGACCAGTTACAATTTATTAATGCGGGTAGGCTGGAAACATTTGGGATATGTTTGGGGTGTCTGGAAGTCAAATGTTATGCATTTGAAGTTTGGTCTATTTTTGGTGTTCATAATTATGTCAACAATACGTTTTTTAGATTTCAATGCAAATTATTTGAGGATGTATATGACTGCTTTTCCCCCCGGGCAACGCCGGGTAACTCAGCTAGTATTATCATAAGATGTTTTGTTATAAGCCGCACGCAAACCTAGACTGTCGGTTTTAGAAAGTATTGTGACAGTACCCCCGAGCGGTACAGTGTTCGTTTAGATTCCGTGGTCGTGATTGGTTAGATGTGGTAAGACGACGCCGAAGTCAGTACAACTTATTTATTTCCAGAGAAGTGCGATCGCACAAATAAGCGAAATGAATAAGTGAATACAGGCTGTTCACAACAACTACGTACGGATTTCAGTGCAGAATTTGTATCACAACTGACGAGTAAACCATAAATTTGTTTCTCTTGCAATTACATATCGAAATTACACATCCTCTGATGGTCGTTTCGACCCAAAAGCTATCCTTGTAAACAAGCTCTGAATGCAAGTGTATGTCATATGTGACGACTCGATACCACGTGATCGCCTAGCTCATTCAAATGTCACATACAATGTTAAACTTTTCGTACACATGGAAAACGGATTTTAGTCAATGCCTTGTTTTTATTTACTTTAAGGCTACTAGGGGGGTCATCCCGAACCCGGCATGCCGAAACGTGGCATGTTAAAACGTGACCAATAATATAACGATTTATATAACAATACATTTACCAATACACACAGGCACGCATGCATTCACACAGCTTTTGTTATATAAATAAACGTGTATTTGATAGGTTTGTTCATAATTTAAAAGACAGGCTGTAGCTTATCCAAGTTGTCTTCGATTATATCCGCGTGATAAAAATGATGTTTGTGTTCGTAGGGCATCGTCGGTTGAAGATAAACGTTCACGTTATGCAGGTCTCAAGATGTTGCTGCAAACTGGGACAACGTCAGTGATGTCAACCGTCTTCACTATCAACCAGATTGTTTATTTTATTTGCGATAATCATATTTTTACATCTTACGTTTACAACAATGTACATATCCCACTCTGATGTGAAGTCGCTTCACATAGATGGTTGGTGAGTTTTAGCTATTGAACTTGTTTGCATCGTTTTAATGTATTGTGACAATTGAAAATGCGTAGATAAAACGGCTACAGAAATAACATGTAAAGGTGATCTCGTAATATGTTCCTTCTTCATCCGATAAACAAGAAAACCGAGTTGTGTTTCTAAACGCAATTTGTCTTTCATGGCAAAGTACAGTACAATTTGTTTTCAAAGAGCCGTAGACGATATGCAAAACGTCTAGGAGAACAAGCTTAACGTGCACGCACAACCTTTTAGATTTTAAAGGGAAACAAAGGACAGTGTGTTGTTGTTATGCACCTATTTAACCATTTACAAATACAAAAATATCACACCAGTGGCTTTACTCTGAATATGATCTAAAAGCGAATATGCTAATGCAGGCTCTGATTTCCTGTGGGCTAACAAATTGCTCATGACGCAGTGTTCACCAGTAAGCACCAATTAAACGAGCATCATTTTTACCGTGGAGTTGCAGTTTCGTCATCAGTTCTTTCAAAGATCTACGTTAGTTGTAAACACGTCAATGCACACGGTTCGGCGGTATTTTACTAGGCCACTTTGTAGTAAATGATTTTTCAATGTGCGACATTGTTCCGCATGCAGTTGTAGCAGTACTACCGTGACGAATAACGAGCTCTCTTGGTTCAATATCCTTTGACTAGACCAGAAGTGAAACAACACAACAGGTTGGTTGGTTTGTTGGTTGGAAACCCTCACTGTACTTTGTTCAGATCATTTTGAAGAGCCATGAAAGACACATTTTGAAACATATGTCCTCACATTGTGGTCCATAACGCTGCTTTGCAACTTCTCCATCTCACTCTGTTAATGTTCGCTCCACATTGGTCTCATTCTTTTTTAATTAACAGTGGTTCGCCATGTTGTTTTAGTTGACACACTTCCCGCTTTCTTTCCGGCATCCAAACAGCTGTATATTATCAGTTTATGGGACAAAACCCGTCAAAACGTCGGCAATGGTGAATTTTGAAGCATGATGCACATCAGCCGTTGAAGCGACATAGACTTTCCATCGAGCGAGCTGCAAAGTCAAATACGTAAATTATAATCTTCTACCATTTCATACATCCAGCACATATTTGATGCCCGGAATTTGACATATTGCTTAGTTATACTTTGATTAGTTTATCACGCCCACATGAACAAACGCTATGCTGGAGCCAACCTATAACCAGGATGAAAGAGGTTAAACAGTCAAATAGCAAAACGTTTCTAGCGAAATGTTATTGAAGCAAGAATTTTGTTTGCAGCTTTATGGACAGCAATCGTGCGGTCAGTGAAATATGGTAATTATGTTGAGTTTTCCTAATAAATCACTGGCATGATGTTGTTGGCAATAGTTGCAAATGGTCAGCTTTTATTACCTCTTAGGTGCATAACTTCCGAAAATGCGTTTTGTTTCCCTTTAATTTAAATGAAAACAAAAACAACAAGATTAGGATATCTGACATGCTTTTTGCTTCATAGTTAAAATTGTCATTGAGAAGACTAGTTTGATTTACTGGAATGACAAGCGTATGAACTTATACCTGAACACCATGTCAGAATGTTTATGTTGCCAATTGTTAGGTTAAACTTAAGTTAAAACAAGGGTTGAGGCATTTAACATGGTTAAGCTAATCGCTTTGCACCTAGGTATAAACTGGTTTGCTTTTAAACCAACATGTTGTTTTCTACATTTTCTACGATGGTATAGGATTTTATTCTTCAGTGTAATAAGTGCTTTTAATGTTAGTGATCTGCAGGATTTAAAAACTGCGTTGACTGAGTTAATAGTTTTGTAATACACACACACACACTAAATAAAGACATTCTATACATATGCGAGTCCTTTTATTTATGAAGCAGCGTGCATATCAACGAATGTATAATTGTAGTTCGTTTAGTTATCATTGTGCAGTAGCTACTTCATGTATGTCCTATTTCCGTGTATCAAGTATCCAGGTAGTTTGTTGTTACAGCAAACCCAAAAGATCGATATTATGCGTTGATGCTATGTTCTCATCATCGAAAAGTTCTGCAGTCAGTATTTATAAGATTCACGCTTTCTCAGTCAGATATATGTTTACTGCTGTACCGAGTAAGTGCACGAAGAGTTGGTCGATTGAAGCATCGCATTCTTTCTTGGTGGGACGATACATATACACTGTCTATGTCCTCAGTTGGTGTCAGTGGCGGGATATAACCGCCGCTAAGTGTAGCTGGCAACGCGGCTGCCAATTTACCACGACATCAAACAGTGATAATGGTGACGTAGGTCAAGTTCGTTTACTCTATGTTGATTCGGTTCACTCAGCTGTATGGATGAGTACCTGACTATAGACAGTGGTGGATATTTGTGTACGAATAGTCTCGGCGCATTAATTGCAGCGTGGCTGAATGCTTCCCAGAGAAGTCGAGATGGTGTTCGATTGAACAGGTCTGCCAGGGAGTAAAGTGTAAAGCACTTTGAGAAGTCCTGAGGACTGGATACTGCGCTATATAAGAACTTAACTTTTTTAATGTGAAGAATAACTGGTTAGCTCAGGTTTCAATGCATGATAGTTTGGTGTGGGTCGGATTTAAGAGTTTTGGAGTTTTCAATATTCACAATGTGTGTTAACACTGATGCTTTTTGTGTACAAAATCGGTGTGAGCTCGCAGCCTGAGAATAAATAATGTTAATTTAGTAGTCCTCCCCCGTCCAACGTTGTGCCTCATCTGGTAGTTGCCGATATAATACTGTCCCAAACCGTGTATGTGCGCGTGTGTGTGCGCACGTGTGCTGGCAACGACTGAACCCATTTGCTGTACTTGGTGAGATTGTGTTGCGCGTTCTGTTCAAATAATATTCATTA
Source organism: Escarpia spicata (assembly GCA_963995525.1). Taxonomy (NCBI): domain Eukaryota; kingdom Metazoa; phylum Annelida; class Polychaeta; order Sabellida; family Siboglinidae; genus Escarpia; species Escarpia spicata. The sequence goes on from OZ023209.1 coordinate 34,748,862, forward strand.
TAACCTTTATAAAATCTCACTCGGCGCATTGATCTTAGGTGGTGGACAGTGCGTAACAGTTGTGATGTATCCCTTTAAATCATGCACTCGAACGTAAACAAATTACGCCAGCATAAAAAGACATCCTGCACTCTCGAATGTTGTTGATTTCATCTATGCCATCATTACATTGTTTATTATTGCGCCACGTACTTCTATGGGCACACGAACTATACTAGTCAAAAATGAAATGCAGTTTTTCTTGTACATACAGTTATTTTGTATGAACATGATATATTCAGTATTGTGCGTAATAAATGTTCAGTAAGGTCCTTTTTGGCAGCAATGCAAGCCCGGATTCTGCTTCTCATTGGCCGTGTGAGTGTCTGTAGTCAATACCGTTGCATGGTTCTGAAGTCTTCAATCAGAGTGACTATGCTGATGTGTATTGGTCGGCTGATATCGTTGCGGATGATTACAGTCGTGTTTGATGGGAGACTCCGATCTAGAGGTAGGGCATGATAGAGTATGCACATGCAATTACTGCTAAACATGCTTGCACAATCTGTGCGACTTGAGGTCAGGCATTGTACTAGCTCAGGATTAAGAAAATAATTTCGGTATCTCTGGGCATTTAAATTTACGTCGATGGTGATTAGTTCGGTCCTTGCATTGGTAGATAACTATGTCGTCGTACACAATGCCGCTCGCTTGACCCCATCTGTCATTCTGCACAACTGCGGCATCCAAATACAGTTCCCCATGTCGTCGATACACTCGTACACACACTGTCATCCGAATTGAAACCATAAAACAGACCGAAAAGAAAACAATTCCACATTCTCTGTCCCAATGTTGGAATACTCACGATAACCGCCGTTGTCGCCTATGGTCGGCAACATTCGAGACCTGCTGCACGAAAGGAAAATCTCTGTCTAATCTCAATTGCATAATTTTACTCACAACTCCAATAGTCTTGGCATCCTGTTACGGTGTTCATTTCATATCAAGTTGATTTTGTGCAATCTGGAATGTCCACCTACCCAATAATTACTCTCTGTCCCGTTCCTAATGGTCTCGGCTAATTTCCAGTGCATTCCGTAATTTCCCCATAATTGGAAATTGATCAAGCATAACGAATTGTCAGTGCAATAAAACAGTTGCAGACCACGGATAGGGTACTTGTGTTATCTCCTCACAACAAGTGTCAGCCAGATAGAGCGTGCGTGTCATGTTCCTATATACATTACACTTGCAAGGTACATGTGAGGTGAGGAAATGGTTCAAAACTACATTTTTATGCTACAAAATGAACATTTATAGTTGTATATTTGATTAACTAGCTTATTGAATTACCCGGCTTTGCCAGGGGGGAAAGGCAGTCGTATGTACCACACACCCTAAACCCATCCCAATTTTGTCCACCCTACCCGCATTAATAAATGGTAACTGGTCACTGGCCTAGTTGTTAGGACAACCTTTTGACAGAAATCTCAATATAACTTTCGACACATTTTTTATAATACACTAACTTGACGAAAATATATGAAATGCGAAAGAGTGCTACTTGCAAGCATGCGGACGTGACCAACGACAGGTAGATCTGGTGCATGTTAAGGGCCGAGATTTTTTTAAACGTCAATAACTTAAAAACAATTTTAATTGTCTGCTTACATCCATCGACATATTTGTATAAGGCATAATAGACTAGCTGATGTCGAAGTGAAAAGATCATAACCCGAGTGAAATCGGGAAGGCCCGAAGGTACTTTGAAGTGGACTAATTGGCGACTGGGTATATGGGTATATTACGTCATGCATACCAACAACTTGTAGGTAAAAATTGGTGACAACAAATGTTCCACTTCAGAAAGAAAAGAAACATAGCTATGCCCAAATCAGATGGTGTGTAGTGATCTAATAACACATGACCTGCCACAGTACTTAGAATGAAATACGGTATGGTCCCCTCCAGCCACATTCCACTAAATACGTCACCAAGTGCGCCCTCAGGTTCAAGTGGTTTCCAAATGGGATTTTGACACTTAATTTTTGTTTTATTATTTGTTATCGTCATCATACATAAACTTATTCGGATGTGGGGATATATATATAGTGGGACTACCAGTGGGTTTTGCGAAAGTCACCTGCTATTGTAGTGAAAACTGTTTTACATCAATCGGTGACGGTTGATGTAAAGCCTTCCATCGGCGAGACCGCTGATTGGCTGCCTAATGGTGCCACGGGATTTCAACTGATGTCAAAGTTTCCCGAAGTTCTCCGAGAGATTCTAGTGCCCGATTAGCACGCCTATTATCTTTACGATGATGTAGAAAAACATTAAATTCTGCGGCTGGAACTCCACGTACATCCTTTTGAAATATTGAGCCCCCAAGTTCACCACCCCCCCGGACAAATTTCAAAAATGTCTGAATATACGAACCATCTTAATGGACCCGATAGATCACATACAAAATGTCAGCCCGATACAGGCAAAACTAACCGAGATGTAGGTGCACAAACAAACAAAGAACGAACTGTTCTTATATATTTGATTAACGCGTTCAAAAGATTGAAAGTAGCCCAATACTAAGCAAACTAGACGCATTCGATATCAAGTGCCTGCGCAAGATCTTGACCATTCGCTGTAGTGACTACGAGGCGGACATAGAGACCCTGATGCAACCAGGTACATTAAGGTGGCCATCGGATGGTCACGTAAGAAGAGGATCGAAGATAAACTGGCACCAGACCGTCGAGCGTAATCTACAGCTGGTCAATAGAAGATGGGAGTGACGTCAGGATCAGACATGGGGTGGAATAACTCGGTACCGTATAGCCTATAGGCTACTCGAGTACGTATTTGACAAATTCGTACTTGTACTCGTCTGACTGGAGAAGCATGCCATCTAGATGTACTGGTTCTTGTATCGCCGTAGTTCATTCTAGTTTTGTGTTTCTGGTTGTCAAATTGCACTGCGGACACGGCCAGCCAACTTGTTCTGTCCACGGCAGCAGCAGTCGATATTTCAGGTGGGATAACAAAAGATCTTTGGTCTCGTATGACATCATCTTTGATGCGAAGGTGTGATCTGCCTGCTGTTCTTTTTGTCTAAAAAAGACAGATTTGCAGAATATATTCTCCATCCTACAATTCTGTGTTTGATATTGTTTAGTACCAGCGTTGCATCGCAAGCGACAGATGTTAATGTCTGAAATGACTGTCCATTTTGTAACTATAACAATGTTCCCCATTACATTTTTAAATTAACAAGAACACAATCTATATGAAGTCTATCCTATTTAGCGCAGTGTTCAGCCCTTATTGTACTTTTCCATGCCATATGGTCTGCAGAAATGATCCCGCAGGAACTGAGGGACGCCTCTGTTGTACATCTATAGAAGAGAAGCATACACTACCCTTGTAGGTCTGACTAAAGCCTTTGGCACATTGTACCTGGCTGGCCTTTGGAATATAACAGCAAAATGTGTATGTCTGGACAAGCTCATCGGATTGGTAAGACATTTTCGTAAGGCCATACAAGCTCATATTTTTGACAACGGCGATGTCACCGCTGCTTTTCCAGTCAGTAATGGCGTAAAACAAGGGCATATGCTCGCACCTACTTTGCTCAGCATGGTGTTCACATTGTGCTGTCCGACGCCTTCAATGGGTGCAATGATGACATTTATATGAACTAATGCCCGTGAACGGCCAGACACTGGGAATAATGAACAAGTGCACTTACTTGGGTAGCACCCTCTCCAGAGTTGTCCACATTGATGTTGAGATCAGTTACTTACGTTGGCCTGTTTGCTCGTAGGAAGCATTGGCCATCGACCACGGTCGCTCTTGTCGGTTTGGTGTCATTTTCGCATCGGCTTTCTTTCAGAGTCGGTGCCTCGGGGTTCCTCTTCCCTCGTGGATTCCATGTAATTGCTTGTCGTCAAAATGAGGAATGCGGAATGCGCCACTCTTGCTTTTTATATCCTTGCGTTTACTTCTTCTCTGCCTAAGTTCTCGTTAATCACGCTGTCCGGGCATGAGGAGTCAGTTTCTTCCAGACGTTCCCCTCCCATTATGACTTGAGTTGTTGTTCTTCATGTTGGCTTTAATTTCCCTTATCCAAACCAACGGCCCAATAATTGCCTCAGTCGTTGACTCAATTAGTGAGGAGATCATTGCCCGGCTAATTGAGAATACAAACTTTATTAGCAAAGTCGTTGAGTCAGTCTTAACATCTGACGCTGTGGCAGACATCAAGCAAGACGTGTACAAATCCTGCCAGATGGATATCGCCAAAGCTGCTACTGAAGCTGATGAAATGACCGCACGCGTCACGAAGCTAGAGGCGGACAAAGTCAAGTTGTATGAAGAGATTGATGCAGTTGAACAGTACAGCAGAAGAAACTGTTTAATCGTGCATGGTGTGGCCAACTCCGCGGACTCAGAGACCGCTGTGCTGGACATCTTCCAAAACAAACTCGGCATTTCGACTGGACACGAACACATCGACCGATGCCACCGTCTGGGATCGTCTGCAAACTCGACTAACCCGAAGCCGCGACCAATTATTGTGAAATTCACAACATACCAACAACGACAAAACGTGTTCACAGCGAAACGGCGCCCAAAGGGGACAAAACTACTGATCACGGAAAACTTGACCTGACGTCGCAGTGAACTGTTCAACAAAGCAAAGATGCTGAGCAACGTCACCACTACATGGACGGCAGACGGCCGCATCGTACGCCTTCTTCGAAACGGTAGGAAAGTCATCATCTCGACCGACCAAGAACTCCGCCAACTTGACAGACAATAAACACCCTTGACCGGACCGAACAATACTGTAGAATCGGCTAAACGCCAATGGCAAACGCACAGTGTTTATGTTGAATACATATGGAACATGTAAACAATGATGTAATTGGATGCTCACTATGCAATAGTATGGACATAAATCCAACGTATGGGAATGATGATAGTAGTAGTGAGAATAAACTACAATATTATGATAGCTTGATAACCGATGCTGATTTAGTAGAAAATAATGTTAGTCTAAATATACTTCAAGATGACAATATACATGAGCTTGGCCCAAGAATTGAGACGGAATTTTTTTTTTTAACAAAGACTCATCTTCTTGTAATTATTATTCACATCCACAATGTCTATATTTACAGTATTTTATAGTACTTATAATGTTTTGTATAAATCATTTCAAATCAGTCTATTGGTATATGATGTGCATCGATATATATAGATATAGTCAATATTCACGTTGTTTTCATTTTTGTGGGAGGGCAATATTTAAACATTTTCTTTTCACTACGTCTAGTGTTAGTTATTTGGGGGGGGGGACAGTGCATTGTATATAGTATTTCCCCAAAGGTCTGTGTCTACGAAATAATCATTTTGTGTTTTGTTCAATATCCTTACGATATTCTCACTCTACGTTCATGTTATGGCAGTACATATGCTGTAATTTATGTTCATACATCTTGTGCTGATGCAATAAGTACATTGTGTTATATCTGCATGAGGAATATTCGTAATATTCTCTTTTACAAAATGTATTTGTATTATGCTCAGGGTATAGCTTGTGCAGCTCTTTCGCAACGTCTAGTCTATGTTTGTATGATGTGTCCTATAAACATAGAGCACTATTATTTATAAAATTTTCCAATATGATTGATACCAATTATTTCTTAGCGCAATTTGGTGGTCTAGAGAAAAATTATCTCTTTCACATATTAAAAACGGATGAAATGAATGAAGATGGGGATATTGAACCATTTCAACATTCACCATACTTTGACGATGATAATTTAATAAACCATTTAACGAACAAGCAAAGCAAATTTATTTTGCTAAGCCTAAACTGTCAGAGTTTAAATGCAAAAATTTACGAAATTAAAATAAAGTTAGAGACTAGTGAGATTAGTGCTCTGTGTTTACAGGAAACATGGCTCGATGAAGAGGCTGACACTTCTTTATTTCAAATAGATGGATATACATTAATACGCCAAGGCAAAATGTGTAGTGCACATGCTGGCTTGGCAATCTATCTCATTAACAAATACAATTACAAATCTGTAAAAATCCATGCTAATACAGGCACTTGGGAAGGTCAATTTATTGAAATAACATGTGCCATGAAGAAAAAAATTATTCTTGGAAATATATATAGATCACCTAGAGATATAACTGAAAATTACCGTATATTTAAGGAATTTGCATCAAATTTTGTTGATTTACAAAAATCTAAAAATTAAATAATAATTGCAGGATATTACAATATTGACTTGCTAAAGATTAACGAAAAACCCATAATATGTGAATATTTCGATACAATCGTTTCACATGGTTTCTTCCCTAAAATTACTATGCCAACACGACTTTCAGAATATCATGGAACACTCATTGATAATTTTTTATGCAATTTGTCAAAAGGATTTTTCAAATCCTCAGCTGGTATTTTAGTGAGCAATATTTCTGTACACTTTCCGTACTTTCTAAGTCTGGACTATGTCGAAACCTCTAATGTGATAGCAAGGTTTATACGAATAAAACAACAAAATCCTGACTCACTCAATAAATTTAAAACTGAAATTATTAACTCAAATCTTTATGATAAACTTAACACAGATACTCATGCGGATCCGAATGAAAACTACAATATCCTCGATAAAATTTTTACTACATTTTTACCTTTTAAAGTAATTAAATTTAACAAATATAAACATAAGAAAACTCCTTGGATTACCAAGGGCATTATTATGTCGATTAAATTTAGAAACAAATTGTATTCGAGAATGAAACACTCACGTAAATACAGAGCATTACCATAAACTTAAAACTGACTTACATACTTATAATAACATTCTTAAGAGTAATATTAGATTAGCTAAGCAAATGCATTACCAATCCAGTTTTGACAAGCATAAGCATGATGTTAAAAAGACGTGGTGTTTAATTAAAGAAATTATTCAGAAAAGTCAAAAGAAAGAACAATGTCCAGATTTGTTCAAAGTCGATGGGGAAATGATCAGCGACAAATGCAAACAGATTTAACACGTTTTTTACTAATGCTGGTCCTACTCTAGCCTCTAAAACAACTACTAGTGGAGGTAAATCATACAAAGATTACCTGAATAACCCGATATTTCACACCTTCAGCTTTAACCCAGTTAGCATGGAAACTACTGTTAATATAATTGATCGTTTACCTCCAAAATCAATTTGTGGAAACGACGGTATTTCAACACCATTACTAAAATTGAAAAAAAAATGATATCAGCAATGCAGTCACTCTAATTATTAATCAATCAATAATAACTGGTATATTTCCAGACAAATTAAAAATTGCAAAAGTCATACCCCTTTTCAAAAAAGGTGATGTTTCTGACTTTAACAATTATCGTCCAATTTCTATTCTACCAGTGATTTCAATTTTTTTTGAAAGGGTTATGTTTGATCAAATCCACGATTACTTCCATTCTAAAGCGTTATACTAAAATAGCCAATATGGAATTAGAAAGAAACATTCTACTGAGCTTGATACACTTGAAATCATAGACAGAATTATACAAGATCTTGATAAATCAGTTACTCCAATAAATATATACCTTGATTTATCAAAAGCATTTGACACAATATATTGGTGCAGAAGTTAAATTACTATGGATTAAATGACAAAGCTCTAGACCTTTGTACGAATTATTTACAAAATCGTAAGCAGTACGTAGAAATTGAAAATGTTAAGTCTAAGGAAATAGTCATCAACACTGGTGTCCCTCAAGGTTCAATTTTAGGGCCACTCTTATTTATTATATATATAAATGACATAGCACTTTCTAGTGACCTTTTCAAATTCATAACGTATGCTGACGACACCACCCTTACTAGTAAACTGAACACATTTAATGATTCAGAAAGCCAAATGCGAAGTGACTCTATTAACAAAGAACTAACAAAGATGAGCAATTGGTTGAAAGCCAACAAACTGTCACTAAATGCCAAAAAGACTAAATTCATGATTTCTCGTATGCCTCAAAAGAAAGTAGAATACCCTGTATTACAAATAGATGGGGCATACATTGAATGTGTAAATTATTTCAATTTTTTAGGCATCACAATAAATAACCATTTAAACTGGCAGAGTCATACAAACAAAATAGCAAATAAAATATCTAAAACAATAGGCATACTAAATAAACTTAAACACTTTTTACCACCTAATACATTATATATTATGTACAATGCTCTTATTCTCCCTCAAATTAATTATGGCATACTTTTATGGGGTCATCACGCACATCGAATTTTTTAATTACAGAAAAAAGCAATACGAATAATATCCTTAAGTAAATACAATGCTCACACAAGTCCTATTTTTAAAAGACTCCAGTTGCTAAAGTTGGATGACATAAAATTCAACAATTAAAATGTTACTATAAATTAATTAACAATCTTTTACCCTACTACTTCAATGTTTTTCCAAGCACACACATTTATGATATTCATCAGCACTGCACACGTGAAAGAAATAATCTGTATATGTCCAGATTCAAACATGAATTTGCGAAAAAAAATGCATTAGACACAACATAGTAGAGACAGTTAACAATACACCAAGTATTATCATTAATAAAATTTACACCCACAGTCTATATGTTTTTTCAACTTACACAAAAAACGTTTTTATTTTAAATTATGAATCCACTTGTCATATTCATAACTGCTTTATTTGTAATTCGTAATACATATTATAATGTATACCGAAGTATCCATATATACGTCAATGTGATATAATCAGTCCTTGTATTATGTATGCATGTTGACACATTGAGTAATTATCAACTACAAAAACAAGTTATATGCTATTCTATTCTCTTGTCATGTAAATGTTATTGTTGTTTATATTTATGGGGTGGCTCCTGTGCTAGCGATATTATATATCTTAATGGGAGTCTCCCGACCTTATCTATTACTTGTGTTATTTGTTGTATATGTATCGTCATTATAGGTCAAATAAATTGATTCTGACTGTCTGACTGACTGACTGGCTCTCATGATCTTTGTGTTGCTTCTGTTTATGTTGAGTCCTGTCTATGTTGACACTGTGTTTAGAAGTTCTGTTTTTCCAGCATATATGTCCCTAACCATAGTTTCAAGGTGTCCACTGAATGCAATTTGTTCTCCTTGCTGTTGTCTTTTTTTACAATCCAATATATGTAAGTAGGAAGAGGAGCGGTGACAGAAGGCATCCTTTGCTCATTCGTGACTTCACCATAAACGAATATGTGAACTGTCCGATGAGTTTCATTGCCGCACGGCAAAGCAAGTACTGCGTTTGGAAGACTACAAGCGTCAGGGTGGGGACAGAGAGGAATCAGCCTGACAACGAAACTGGAGGTGTACCGCGCTGTCGTGCTACTTACACTACTGTATGCTTGCTAAAGTTTGACAGTCTACCAGAGGCATGCCCGCAAACTGAACAACATCCACATGACTTGTCTCCGACGTGTGCTGAAAATCCGCAGGTAGGATCGAGTCCCAGACACGGAGGTCCTTGAACAAGCCAGTATGCCAAGCATCCACACACTCCTCAGAATTTGTGGAAAGACGTTTCATGCCAACATTGGTCTATCGGCCGCACGGGGACCCACCACACTCAGTCATCAAGAAACTAACTGTGATTAGATATATAATGGCATGGTCGTCATCGTTCCGATGAACAAGATTATTATCCAGTCCGTGTGATTGCTCGAACCGCATTACATACTACTCCCTGGCAGACCTGTTCAATCGAATACCACCTCGACTTCTATGGGAAGTTATCAGTCACGCTGCAATTAATGCGAGAAGAATATTCGTATACATTCGCCGGAAGATTCAACTGCCGGGACAACCCGGCTACGCTTGCCACGTGGTGTTCAAGGTGGTTGGCCTAGTTTGAACTGTATACTACTGTATACTATGCAGAGGTGTTATCTTAAAGGGTGAGGAGGGCACGAAAAAGCAACACAGACGCAGACAGTTGCTGCACCTTACTGGTCTTAACGTCCAAGATATGTTCGGGACACTTGCAAATGTTGGTACGGTACGCGATTATTATCAAGCCATTAATGCGCTAAATGTGTATTTTGTCCCGAAAATTAGCCCGGTATACGCAGGGCATAATAATAATTATTAGTATACCTTTAGGCAGATGACTCACATTTCGAGTGAGACCGTACTGCAATACATTATGTGTCACTCGACCATAGGCATAGGCGGCAGCCAAGGACTGCTACTACGGCGCTGACAAGGAAACCTAATACGGGACGATCGAGGTCCTTTGTAAATATAGATCTGATTATTTATACCGCAGACGTGTGCGCGCAAACACATTCACGTGCCAAGCGTCTACTCATTATTCATTAGTTAATTCAACATACACGCACGCACACACGCAAACACACACACACACACACACACACACACACACACACACACACACACACACACACACACACACACACACACACACACACACACACACACACACACACACAGTGACACACACACACACATCAATCATATAATCGTTGGTATTTATTCGTATTAAACTTGCGTTTGGATTGAAACTTATTCCATTGACAAACTACAAACATTCGAGGAAACAGCTGTAGCTAGACTTTCAAAATTTATACATAATACATTATGGGAGGGACGGCGGCGTTGGCGGCGTTGGCGGCGCGATTTGACGATATAAATAAAAGCACGTAGCTGTTTATATAAAAACACATGCACAAACGCACGCACCGTGAAGAGTCCGTTCGGTACTGTCTAAATGGTTGCACGTACCACACAACAATAGCTCGCTGTTTGTGACTGTATTTCTGTCCTACGCGTGTGCGCTTGCGTGACCTACTTCTGTTGTGGTTGCCAAACTTCGGAAAGAACGACGAACAGTGGAGCCACATCACGGGCGAGATCATTTATTTAATTCCGCAAATGATCGACAGGATGCGTTGCAGTAGAGTATGGTAGCCATTTTTGTGTGCACCTGCAGCATTTGCGCAACTGCATGATGGCGGGTAGACGTGGATGGAAGTATTTCAATAAGTTGTTCTGTTGTTAAGGAGAGTTTGTAACCAGGGGCATCGAGGTAGATTCCACGAATCAAGGTAGGTCGCATATGTGTAGGCTGCGTATACAACTTTTCGAATTGAAGACGTAAAACCCTACTCGGGCACTGACTCAGAGTCTCGGTCACGTCTCACGACAATGTCAATGACAATTAGCTAATCAGATAGACAATCCAGAGATATTAGGAATAGGGAGATGAGACACTCCATTACGGGTGTATTGACGCTTTCGTTACGTTATTTTCGCAGCGCCCTCCAGTGGTTTACGAGTACCCGGGCCGAGTAGTAGTATAGACTATAGTCACCTACTCGGTTTCTGCCCTATTTGAGTTTCTGCCTCATTACGATTATATAGCTATATCTTATATTAAATACATCTTTAGTCAGATATATCGGACACAATGAGCAAAGGACGTCTATAAACTTGCAACAAAGTTATTTGTCTCAAATTAAAACGAGGCAAACAGGTTTTTGACAGATATTTTGATAGCGAACGCAGACCATTTAACTACACGTCTACAGTGCACCATATCGGTGACGGTGCTGCAAACAACCGTAATATTTAAATTTATGCAACTATTGTAAGCAACTATTAACCCTAATCACCACAGGAAAGTTAACGAACAGCCCGAGGAGTTTATTCAGTGAATGCTTTGCAATTTGTCTCACAGTAGTGATTTTGAACACGATGAGGCAGAAACCGAGTGCTTCCGTATGGTGCGTGAAGTGATTATCGTCTTACAAATATTGTAAGTATTTAACTAAAAACAACTAATTTGACGCTTCGTTTGCATGCCATTGATGAAATAAGTGGTTCTGATTAATAATATTGATACGTTGCTGAACGATTTCAAAAATTGTTGGTGACAACTGCATTTTATGCTTGTGTAAGGCAAAAACCGAGTTGTCCAGTATACGTAAACAATGCGGGTGGTGCATATTATTTGTCGTTCACCCTTCTCTTCCTCTGATGGTATACTATATTCACTAGGTGAAACCAATAAATTTGATTTAAGTTCACATCTCATTCACCAGTTGCAACACTGTAAATGTGACATGCTGTATTTCCACTTGGGATTGAATAATATTGCAAGTCTAGGAACAAAGTCTCAAAAAGAGCTCTATAAAACACGTTAGGGGTACTAAACTGTTACAAGCTGTCATCCATGCGAGTATTTATCTATGACCTTAACCGGTTATAACCAGCACCACCACTTTCCATTGTTTTTTTAGCGTATTGAGCTATTTTGTGAAAATGGAGGCATGACTTTTTGATGTTTTTTTTAACATGTACACAATCGGCTATATATATCAACTAATTATAGGGCTACACGATCAAATGTTGCGTCAGCATGTGTGGAAAAACGATTCACAATACATAGAATTGAAATTAAAGCAAAAACATACCAAATTATATTAATTTAAGTTACGTTTCGTTACCGAAGGAATAGTTCAAAACAATTACGTACATACGTGGCAGATGACAATTATTTTTACTACAAAAACTTCCAAATTCATTTCCAAATAAAACACTAGATTTTCTGACAAATTATGTAAAATATTGCATTTGCATTGCATATTTTTCATAACCGCCGACCAAGAACATAATCGGCAATATATGTACTAATTACAAAGTTACATAGATAATTTTGGTATCAAAATATTTTGAATTATGATATACATATTTGTACTAAATGCTCACATTATAAATACTGTACACGAAGTTGAAATGAAAACATAACATACGCTAAAATATATTAACAATTTAGTTTTGTTTCAAGGGTGGGCATTAGTTGAAATCATTACTTACACATCTGATGCATGACAATTATGTATTATCTCCCACAATCCAAGTTCATTTCCAAATAAAACAACACTAGATTTTCTAACCAACAATGTAATGTTTTGTATACAAAGCCGAAACACTAACCCTACCCCCTTATTTTCCCAAAATGTAGTGTTGGTATCAACATCTTTGGAAAGGTAGTGTATGTAGGTATTTGTAGTCAATGTAGATGCCAATATTGCTGACCAACTTGAACGAAAAGCACACTATAGGCTCATATAGGTTAGCATTTTAGTTTGGTTTAGTGACCAAAGTTGTACAATAATAATAATAATTGCTTTATTCACAGTCTACATGCAAAATACAATTACATTATCATGGTTCTATAGTTGAGTTGTAAACAATATTTACAATGTACAGAATGAAAAATCACCCGTCAACAAAATGTATATATATAGGGAACTGAACCAGTATTTCCATATTCTAGACATGTATTTCACGTCACTATTAATAATGCTACGAATCAATAATATTATGTTTTTTTTAGAACTGCAGTCGGCATATAAATCTATATGTCAAATTTATAATAACAGCAGCACAGTTAGGTAAATTATTGTTAACAAACATTTCACTAGCACTACAGTAGTTCAATGCTTTACATACACACGTGGTGCATGACTAATTTTGTTTATCTCACAACAATCCCAGTTCATTTCCAAATAAAAGTAATTAAAACAACATTAGTTTAAAAAAAAAAGATTAGCTTGCTACATAACTACAATTCTAACATTACACCATTACTTTTCATAAACGCCTTACTAAAACACAATCGGTTACATATCTACTAATTACAGGGATGCATAGCTAGGTTTGGTATCGTTATGTTAGGTGTAATACGTTACATATTCGTAGTAAGTACGCATGTCAATATTGTATACATAATTGAAAGTAAAGCAAATATGTCATCACAGAGTATATTTTTTTTTTATTTGTGACAAAAGGTGAACAGTATTGGTGAAAAATATTTGATATCATTACTTGCATTCGTGGCATGACCAAATATTTTCATAATTACTTTAATGTTCCTAAGCTAAAAACGTCGCTTTCTTCAGGGTCCAGTCAATAGCCACAGCGAAGAGAATTGGAACCAGTCGCTGAAACCATTCTCTGTCCGTATACAGCAGCGGGAATTTACATGGATGTGCTAAATTTCTCTGACTACCATTTCCGGGATTCCATATAAGATGAGTACTCTCCAGAAGGAGGGTATGTGGATGCTGTCGAATGCCTTGCTGAAATCGATTAAACTAACTGCAAGGGACACCTGGAACTCTTGGCATTTCTCAATGATGCATCGGAGAGTGAAAATTTGCTCTGTGCAAGAGCGCTTTGGTCTGAAGTTTGCTTGCTCCTACATCTCTCATCCGGTTCAAGATCATCTGGCAGTAGACTTTACCAGGAATAAACTACAAAGTCACTCCCCTCCAATTGTCACAGTCAGCAAGATTCCCTTTCTTGGGGATACAGATAACAGCACCGTCTTTCCAGTCCTCATGGATAACTCCGGAATTCCACACCTGGTTGCAAATCTGGCACATCCACTGAACTGTCTCCTCGCCACCAGCTCTTAGCATTTCGGCGGTGATGCCGTCCATGCCTGGCGACTTGCTTTTTTCAGTTTCTTAATGGCCTTCCTCACTTCCTCTTCCGTGAAGTCACTTGTGTTAATGGGGTGAGTAGTTACGAGGTTTTCACGCTCGGCAGGGGTAGCCGGTTCGGGCCGGTTGAATACTTCACAAAAGTGTTCCGCCCACCTTGCTAGCTTCTCCTCTCCACTCGACAGAAGTGTTCCGTCATTGGCCAGATCTTGAAGAATTAGTGCCGGTGACTCTTCGCAGTACGGTACACTGACATTATTATTATTATGTCATTGCGAGGAGCTGCTACCTCTGCTTTCTCTGTCTGACTATCCAGCCACTCCCTTTTGTCTCGTTGGGCATTGACGTCTCTGTCTTTCTCAATATAGGACTGGTAGAAGGCTGTGTTGTCTGATACACTATTGTGCCGCTTTTGGTGTAGCTGTTTCCTTTCAGTGATGAGCTCCCATGTACGGTCGCTGATCCATTCTTCCTTCAAGGGTTTCTGGTACCCGAGGATGTCCTCGCCTGATGTTCTCATTGCCTCCTTCAGCTGCGTCCCACTAATCGGTCGAACCAGGCATATAGAGATGTGGAACATCTCCTGAACTTCAGGAGTCTTCAGCTTTGCGATGTCAAACTTCTTGGACAGGGTTGTCTTTTTTGTCTTTTCAGCCTTATCTTCAGCTTGGCGATGACTAGGTGGTGGTCGCTGCAGACATCTGCTCCTCTATAGGATCGTACGTCCTGCAAACATGGGACCCTCCAACCTGGGCCGATGGTGAAGTGGTCAATCTGGGTGACAGTTTTATAGTCATTAGAGATTATTTTGTGGGTGTCCTTATACTGAAACATGGAGGAACCAATATTGTGGCTGTTCCTAGAGCAGAACTGAATGAAGCGGTCCGCATCCTCCGTTCGCCTGCAATAGGCATGATGAGCACTCTCGTATCCTGACCTGTCACCGCCTATCTGTGCGTTCATGTCCCCCTTGACGACTCTGATATCATGGCGTGGGATTTTATCGACCAGATCCTGCAGTTGTTGGTATAATTCGTCCTTCACTGAGTCATCATGGTCATCGGTAGGCGCATAGCACTGGGTGGTGGAGACTTTGGCGTGAGGAGTCACAAACCTTGTTTTGATCAATCGTTCATGTACTGGTACCCATTCTACAAGTGCATTCTTGACAGTTCTGTCGAGGATGAAGGCGACGCCTTCCCTGTTGACGTTGTTCTGTCGCCCAGAATACAGGATGGTCTTATTCTCTGAGGTGAATTCTCCTGAATTCGTCCAGCGAACTTCACTCAGACCTAGGGTGTTTATTTTATAGCTGCCCATTTCCTTTATAACTTGAGCCACCTTTGAAGGCTCGGACATTTTCCTTACATTCCAGTAACCGAGGCGGGTCATACTCTTAGCAGTTAGTACTCGGGTTCTCGGGGCAGCAGCTTCCTCATATGCCAACCAAGTTTACTACCAATCGGGATCATTCATATTCTGTTCTTCATCTTTCGAGAATCACGAAAATACACATTCGGGCATTTTTCCGGGAATTGTTACATCCTCAGGCAGTACACAACTAGTTTCCATGGCGTGCCGCCATTTGACTGCGCTTGACTCGTAAGCCATTGGAGCGCGCTACATATGCTGGGTCGTGTCATAATGGACAGGGGTCACGTAAGAAGAGGATCGTTGATCGAAAATAAACTGGCACCAGACTGTCGACCGTAATCTGCAGCTGGTCAATAGAAGATGAAGTGACGTCAGGATCAGACATTGGGCGGAATAACTCAGTACCGTACAGCCTATGGGCTACTCGAGTACGTATTTGAAGTATTCGTACTTATACCCGTCTGACAGGAGAGGCAATACCACCTAGATATACTGGTTCTTGTATCGCCGTATTTCATTCTAGTCTTGTTTTGTTATATGTTTGTGGCTGTCAAGTTGCACTGCGGCTAAGCCCTCCCAGCTCGATCTGTCCACGGCAGCAGCAGTCCATGTTTCAAATGGGATAACACAGATATTTGATGTAGTATGAGACTATATTTGACGCAAAAACAAACCATCTTCCAGTATCACCAGAAATGCACTCACCCGAAGAGAACAGAAACCGATGTTAAAGAAAGTTTGCCTTTTTAACATTGAAAATGGTCTTTCATGATTGCCCATTTTGTGACTATAACAATGTTCCCCATTACATTTTAAAAATAACAACTACACAAAATATATATGAAGCCTGTAACATTTAGCGCAGTATTCAGTCCTTATTGTACTTTTCCATGCCATGTGTTCTGCAGAAGAGATCCGGCAGAAGCTTAGGGACGCCTCTGTTGTGCATGTACAGAAGAGAACACTACCTTTGTAAGTGTAACTAAAACCTTTGGCACGGTGATCCGGGCTGGTCTTTGGAAAATAACGGCGAAATTTCGATGTCCTGACAAGATCATCGGGTTTGTCATTTTCACGAGGGCATACAAGCTCAGGTTTTTGACGATGTCGAAGTAACCACTGCTTTTCCAGTCAGTAAAGGCGTAAAACAAGGGCATTTGCTCGCACCTACTTTGCTCAGCATGGTGTTCACAGCTGTGCTGTCCGACGCCTACAGGGGAAGTAATGATGGCATTGATATGAACTACCGCCCATGAACGGCCATACTGCAAATACTGAACAAGTGCACTTACTTGGGTAGCACCCTCTCCACTGTTGTCCACATTGATGATGAGCTCAATTAATTAATTACGTTGGCCTGTTTGCCCGTAGGAAGCATTGGTCATCGACCAAGGTCCTCCACTCTTGTCGGTTTGGTGTCATTTTCTCGAATTCTCTCCCGGTGTATCCCTTCGGCTTTCTTCCAGATTCGGTGCCTCGGCCTTCCTCTTCCCTCGTGGGTTCCTTGTAATTGCTTGCCTTGTGATGTTTGATGCACGTTTCCTCAGTGTATGTCCTATCCACCTCCATTTTTTTTTCTTTATTTCGTTTTCATTTGGTAGTTGTCATTCCCTTGGTATAGCCTTGGGTGTCTTGTCTGACCATTTAAAGTGTAGGTGTCAGCACAGGCACTTGTTGATGAAGTTCCATATTCTTGTTAGTGTTTCCTGTGTAATTCACCATGTCTCCAAGCCATAGAGTAACACTGACTTGACATATTAGTTAAATACCTTCTGTTTGGTGTTAAGCTTGACTTGTTTTGATTCCAAATATTTCTCAAAATGAGGAATGCAACTCTTGCTTTTTGTACCCTTGCTTTGACGTCTTCTCCTGTGCCTAAGCTCTCGTTAATTACGCTGTCCGGGCATGAAGAGTCAGTTGATTCCAGTGCTTCCCCTCCCAATGTGACTGGGTTGTTGTTCTTCATGCTGGCTTTTGTGATCTTTGTATTGCTTCTGTTGATGTTGAATCCTATCTATGTTGATACTGTGTTTAGAAGTTCAATTTTTCCATCATCTGTTTCACTAACCCTAATCCATCAGTTGGCTTCAGGTGGATGACACTTCTTCCCCTTGCTGTTGTCTTTTGTTATAATCCAATATATGTAAGTAGGAAGAGGAGCGGTGACATAAGGCATCCTTTGCTCACTCGTGACTTCACCATAAACGAATATGTGAACTGTCCGATGAGTTTCATTGCCGCACGGCAAAGCAAGTACTGCGTTTGGAAGACTACAAGCGTCAGGGTTGGGACAGAGAGGAATCAGCCTGACAACGAAACTGGAGGTGTACCGTGCTGTCGTGCTACTTACACTACTGTATGCTTGCTCAAGTTTGACAGTCTACCAGAGGCATGCCCGCAAACTGAACAACTTACACATGACTTGTCTCCGACGTGTGTTGAAAACGCTGGTAGGATCGAGTACCAGACACAGAGGTCCTTGAACAAGCCTGTATGCCAAGCATCCATGCACTCCTCATGAAGGCCCAGCGGCGATAAGCTGGACACCTAGCTCGGGTGTCCGATGAACGCCTGTCGGAGAGACTCTTGATCGGTGAACTGGCGGAAGGGCGACGCGAGCAGGGCTGGCCGAAGCTGCGTTTCAAACATACCCTGGAGGAGCCCACGGAGAACGTCATCATTGACCGGGTCTCCGTGAAAAACAACAAGCTGCAAAACATCCAGTATTGAGAGTTCTTGTCCAGACAGGTGCAGCCTCGTTCGAGCATCAACGTGTGGAAACAGCCTGGACCAGCAAATGTGTCAACAATGTCAACTCTTTTCGTGTGCAGAATTTGTGGAAAGACGTGTCGTGCCAACATTAGTCTTAACAGCCGCACGCGGACCCACCATTCTCAGTCATCAAGAAACCAACACGGTTATTATTCAATCCTTGTGATTGCTCAAACCGCTTTACATTTTACTCCCTGGCAGACTTGTTCAATCGAATACCACCTCGACTTCTGTGGGAAGCTATCAGTCACGCTGCAATTAATGCGCGAAGAATATTCGTACAAACATATCCACCACTGTCAACAGTTGTAGGCCCTAATGTACTGGGTCTCCCGATAGGAATATATGCATGAACTATGCTCTTGGACACCTGATGTTCTATAAATGTGAGTGAGCGCATGCGCACCGTACGCGTCAAAAACTTCGCCGGAAGATTCAACTGCCGGGACAACCCGGCCACGCTTGCCACGTGGTGGTCAAGGTGGTTGGCCTCAGTTGCACTTTGAGAATGCGTTGAACTTGTATGTTGATTAAAGCCTACAACTAGGCCTAACGACTTTGTGTTATTACATAAATTTAATCAACATAAAAGTTGCTCAAATAATATGTACTTGGGCAACTCCAATCGTGGACTCGCTGGCCTTCGGCAATCATTCATGAGCGATAAATGGGCGACTACTTCGGCCCATTGCTATTGCGATTCACTGCTACTATGGCAAGGCTACTCAGACCAGAACGTCTTGATACTGATCGAAACTCATCAGCAGCATCTAAAGAGTGGACGCACTGGTTGAAAACATTCCAAAACTTTTTGTCTGTTCTTCCTGCCGAAGGACTGGATAAACTTTGCGTGTTAACTAACTACGTTACGCCGAAGATCTATGAGAGCATCGCGGAATGTGCCACCTACGAAAACGCTATTGATACTTTGGAAGCTTTGTACATAAAACCTACGAATGAGATTTTCGCTCGCCACCTCCTGGCTCCACGTCGCCAACAAGCCGGTGAAACTTTAGACGAATATCTACAGGCTCTAAAAACGTTAAGCAAAGACTGTAACTTCAAAAGTGTTACTGCTGCTCTACACCGAGAGGAATCCATCAGAGACGCATTCATCAGAGGTCTACAATCATCATTGATCCGTCAACGCCTCTTGGAAAATAAGACTTAGCGGCCATGTTTGATCAGGCTAGGTCATTAGACTTGGTGCAGAAGAATTCGGAGCTGTACTGTGCTCCACCTGTACCCTCATTCAGTGCCGCTGCCAGTGAACAAAAATCTGCTGTTGAGGAGGATTCAACTGATCGTTCTTTTGCGTCTGCCGCTGCTAACAATAAATGTTTCTTCTGTGGTAATGTTAGACATCCACGCGCAACATGTCCTGCACGTGAAGCCATATGCAATAAATGTCAAAAGAAGGGACATTTCGCGAAAGTGTGTCGCTCGGAACCTGTTTCCAAGGTTGCATCAACTGGGATGAATCCGCTGAATCGTCCAGCTAACAATAAATGTTTCTTCTGTGGTAATGCTAGACATCCACGCGCAAAATGTCCTGCACGTGAAGCCATATGCAATAAATGTCAAAAGAAGGGACAGTTCGCGAAAGTGTGTCGCTCGGAACCTGTTTCCAAGGTTGCATCAACTGGGATGAATCCGCTGAATCGTCCAACTATTGCATCTGTGACGTCTGTAACTGGCCCATCAGCGCTATCTAAAGCAATGTGTAATATTGGCTTATACGGGCTAGAAGTTGAAGGCCTGGTTGACAGTGGTAGTACTGAGAGCTTCATTCATCCAAAGCTTATCAGACAAAAGTCTATAACGACTTACCCTTCGGACAATGTTGTTTCCATGGCTTCGGCGTCTCTTTCAGCTAAAGCGCTTGGGTTTTGTGAAGTTGACCTAACATTAAAGGGACATGACTACAAAAACGTTCGATTGTACATACTTCCCGAGCTATGCGTAGACGTTATTCTCGGGTCAGACTTTCAGCAGCAGCATGAGAGTGTCACATTGAAATACGGGGGAGATCAGCCACCCCTGACGCTTTGCGGACTAACCACTTTGTGCGTTGATCCTCCAGAACTTTTCGCTAATCTGACAGCTGATTGTCATCCCATTGCTTCAAAATCGCGTCACTACAGCTTTGACGATCGTAAGTTCATTGAAAAAGAAACTCGGCGACTATTACGTGAAGGGATTATAAAACCCAGTAATTCCCCCTGGCGTGCGCAAATTGTTGTCACAAAGGACGAAAATCATAAGAAGCGTCTCGCGATTGATTACTCTCAGACGGTCAACAGGTTCACGCTACTCGATGGGTACCCTCTCCCTCGCATCGATGAGACGGTCAACAAAATAGCTCAGTACCGTGTGTTCAGCACCATAGATCTGCGCAGCGCTTATCACCAGGTGCCCATAAGAAATGAAGACAAACCATATACGGCATTCGAATCTGGTGGAAGCCTCTATCAGTTCACCCGCATTCCATTCGGCTTCACAAACGGCGTGGCTTGCTTCCAGCGTATTATGGACTTGTTCATTAAGGAGGCAGAACTTGATGGAACATTCGCATACTTAGATGACATCACTGTTTGCGGTATGACGCAAGCCGAACATGATGCAAACTTGAAACGGTTCCTGAAGGCAGCTGAAATGAAGAACATCGTTTACAACGAGGACAAATGTGTGCTCTCCACAACAAAACTGAGCATACTTGGCTATGTTGTAGAGGATGGTAACATGCGGCCCGATCCTGAGCGTCTTCGACCTCTACGTCAGCTCGCTATGCCTCACGACATGACGTCTCTCCGCAGGGTCCTTGGGTTCTTCGCCTATTACTCACAGTGGATTCGCGAATACTCGAACAAGATTCGCCCTCTTAGTATCACGACAACGTTTCCGGCATCGAAGGAAGCTGAAATGGCATTTCAACAACTCAAACGTGATATTGAAGTATCTGTGGTGACTGCAATTGATGAGGCCCTACCGTTCGAGGTTGAGACTGACGCATCTGAATCGGCTATAGCTGCTACACTAAATCAGGCTGGACGTCCTGTAGCTTTCTTTTCTCGCACGCTTCAGGGGCCCGAGACGCGTCACGCATCAGTTGAAAAAGAGGCACAGGCAATCATTGAATCAGTTCGTCATTGGAGACATTATTTAACTGGAAAACATTTCACTCTGAAAACTGATCAAAAATCTATCAGCTACATGTTCGACAAACGACAGAAAAGTAAGATAAAGAACGACAAAATGATGCGTTGGCGCATGGAGCTATCTTGCTTCGACTTCGATATTATGTATCGTCCAGGAAAGGAAAACATACCTTCTGACACTTTCTCGAGGTCGTTTTGTTCATCTATAGGCACGGACCTTCGTCAACTAATCGAACTCTATGGGTCACTATGTCACCCTGGAGTGACACGTATGCTCCACTTTGTGAAATCAAAGAACTTACCTTATTCGGTTGAAGACGTGCGACGGTTGATCAGCTCATGCAAAGTCTGTGCAGAGAGTAAACCTAGATTTTATCAGCCAGAAAACACGCATCTCATTAAAGCCACACAGCCATTCGAACGACCTTTAAAGGACCTCTGCCAAGTACTGACAAAAATCTATACTTTCTGACTGTTGTAGATGAGTACTCTAGGTTCCCCTTTGTGTTTCCGTGTGCAGACATGACTACGCCTACTGTCATCAGCTGTCTGTGTCAATTGTTCGCACTATTTGGAAAGCCCGCCTACATTCATTCTGATCGTGGGTCCTCCTTCATGAGCAGAGAGCTTCTGGAGTTCCTAATGAGTAAAGGCATCGCTAGCAGCAGAACTACAAGCTATAATCCTCAAGGAAATGGCCAGACGGAAAGATACAATGGAATAGTCTGGAAGGCGATCACCATGGCACTGAAGTCGCGTAATTTGCCTCCCAAATGCTGGCAAATTGTACTGCCTGAAGCGTTGCACTCTATTCGCTCGCTATTGTCAACAGCAACCAACGTGACTCCTCATGAGAGGCTGTTAAATTCTGCTAGACGCTCTACAACCGGAGGGTCCGTACCGACTTGGCTATGTACGCCGGGACCCATCTTACTCAAAAGGCATGTACGTCACAGCAAAGTCGAACCACTCGTGGACCAAGTAGAACTTCTTCAAGCGAATCCTCAGTACGCTCATGTCCGCTACCCCGATGGCCGGGAAACGACTGTGTCCCTCCGACATTTGGCCCCGACAGGCGAGTCGTCAGCAGATGAACGGCTACATCAACCCGAAGGAGTTCCCGCTTCTGTCGACAGTCCACGACGACCCGTGTCCATTGAAATTCCTGTTGAACATCCTGAGGGGGAAGGCGACCATCAGCTTCGACGCTCTGAACGTGTTCGTCGAACCCCTGTACGCCTGGACCTTTAAGTGGACTAATAATGACTGTTTTTCTAGCAAGGGGAGAATGACATAGTAATGTTATTTAATTTGTTTATGCGTTTGGCAGTTCTGCAGATGTATTAGTGAATTTGACTGTTCTGCAGTTTAGCTGCTCTACCATGATATTATTGTAACAGCTCAGTGCAGTTGCACTTTTATGTTGATTAAAGCCTACAACTAGGCCTAACGACTTTGTGTTATTACATCATATACTATGCAGGGGTGTTATCATAACGGGTGAGGAGGGCACGAAAAAGCAACAAAGACGCGGACAGAACTGCTGCACCTTACCGGTCCTAACGTCCAAGATATTTTCGGGACATTTCCAAATGTTGGTACGGTACGCGATTATTATGAAGCCGTTAACGCGTTAAATGTGTATTTTGTCCCAAAAGTTAGTCACAACGGACGAATATTAAGCTCCTGCGTTTGTTACCGGTAGGGAGCTTTACCCCAGATTAGAGTAGAGACGATGATTGGCTGTCAGGCCAACTATGAAATAACAAATTAAATAAGGATACATTTTTATCAGATAATACTATACTATAACAACTATTCAACATTAAACTTATATTGAAACATGTCACACACAAAATAAACCGACATTAAACTTTGTTCGTAGTTTAATGCCTTTTAAGGGGGCTCTATACTTTCAAAAGTGAAATTTCATAAATAATTTCCAATTTTATGTTTTATGTTTTTTTGGAATGCTATATCATTTGGCAAAACATTTGCAAAGTTGCTGTTTCCCTAGAAGCTCCTATTAAAACAAAAAAACATTATTTCAACCCCATCCGCTGGTGAATTGTTATTTAAATTACCCTGCTATTACATACAATGCTATAACTTTCTTATTATTAAATATTTTTATTACATTTTTTCCCCAATGGGTGTGGCCCCAATGGGTTTAATCAAGGAATTTCATTGGCTAAGATACGCCAAAATTAATTATATACAGCCCGATTGGCCAATCACAGCAGTTCTTACAAGCTGCGTTAGCATACTGGTACTTCCTGTTTACCAGCGCAAGCAAACATTTTTTACCGTGTTTACACTGTTCCAATCAAGTTTTACTCTTATTTTACCACATTTACCATGCCTCCAACAAAACACAGAACAATAAGAAAGGCAAAGCGTAAGTTCCATGGTAATAGACACACAATTCAGCTACAATTTGATGGTAGTAATGTGGACACTGTGCGTACGCCGGGGCTAGAGCCTGAGCCAGAACTGCCGACAACCTGTACTGACAGTGACACCGACAGGCAGGTTGTGCCGGATGGTAATGTCGATAATGACAATAGCACTAGTGGCATATCTGCGTCTCAAATGAAACTTGCAAACACTGACCAATTTTTGAGAAAACACTTCCAACTTTGGAATATTTGACATATCAATACTGTGCTCTGTGATAAACAGGTGTGCTGTGTGTAAATGTGGGCATTTGCCATTTGTGTCTGACAGAAAACAGCCAAGTTAAAATGGGATTGTCATGGCAGTTCATTCTGGCATGCAATGACGAGAGTTGTGACTTTGAGGTAAAGTTTTTCTCGTCGCAGAGATGTAGAGGATCTCGGGCATTTGAAGTGAACCGCCGATTCGTTGCTGGGATGCGGACAGTTGGAGCAGGATTCTCTGACATAGAGACATTGTGTGGGATACTAAACATGCCGCCAGCTATGACGCCTCATACGTATGCAGAAACATTACACGACATTGCAGATGCTACTCATTTGGTTGCTCAAGAGAGCATGCAGAATGCAGCCAAGGAGTTGCATGAAAGAGCGCACGTTGACGAGGATGATGTTTTGGACATCGACTGCATGTTTGATGGCAGCTGGCAAAAGCGAGGCCACTCTTCGTTGATTGGATATGTGACAGCTATCTTGCCGGACACTCTAAAGTGTCTAGACATTGAATTGCTGAGTAAAACATGCAAAGGATGTGCCGGCAAAGCTCACCTCGACAAAGAAAGCACAGAGTATCTCAGCTGGTACGCAGGACACTACAACAAATGTGGCATAACATACGGTGGCTCGTCTCCTAGCATGGAATCAGCCGGGGCTGTGAGAATATATGAGCGCTCAGTTGAATCGCTACACCTGCAGTATACAGGATTTGTAGGAGATGGTGACACTAAGTCATATTCAAGTGTTGTGGAAACAACACCATATGGGCATGCCGTTGAAATAGTGAAGAAGGAATGTGTTGGTCACGTACAAAAAAGATGTGGCACAGCTTTGAGAAAGCTGAAAAGCGAGAGCGGATCAAAGAAACTCGAAGATCAGAAAACGTTGGGCGGGAAAGGACGTCTGACCCAGTTGCGCATCGATCAACTGCATATCTACTATGGACTTGCAATAAGAAGGAATGTTGGGTCTGTAAGTGGGATGAAAACGGCAATAAGTGCTATTCTGAAGCATACCGCTTCCACAGATGACAATCCGAATCATGTTGACTGCCCAACTGGTGAAGATACTTGGTGCGGTTACAACAAAGATAGTGCTACCTATGTCCACAAAAACCCCTTACCAAAAGCTGTTGCAAACAAGATTCATCCAGTATTTCAGAGACTCTCCACTGACAGTTTGCTCCACAAGTCTGTCGATGGCCTAACACAAAATGCTGTCGAAAGTCTTAATTCTGTTGTATGGGGAAAATGTCCGAAAGAAATATTTGTTGGAACTACAACAGTGCAACTGGCCCTAGATGATGCTGTAGCACACTACAATGATGGCACTGTCTCAATGGCTAGAGTGCTTCAAAAACTTGGCATAACACCGGGAACACACACAGCGAAATGCCTTGTCGCAAAGGACAAAAAGCGGATAAGGCAAGCAATAAGGCGCTCTCTTGAGGCACAGAAGGACATCCGGCAGGCAAAACGACAGCGGCGATTGGCCTGCGAGGACACCCAACTACTGTCAGAAGGGATAACATATGAAGCAGGAGCTTTTTAAAACCCCATAAACGCACTTTTCTGGTAAGTTTACACAGATAACCATAACAAAGTAGCCAACTGTATTTTCATATCGGTTTTTTTCTCAGAAATACTTTTTTGGTGTTTTTCTAGTCTTGGGACAGTGATAAATCAAACAGTTTTCAACATAAGGCTATGCAATTTTCACTGTTGCTTGCCCTCACTGTATTGAATGCACTGAACTAGGAGTTTAATAAAATGAGGTAATTTGTGAATTTTTTGCTGTTTTGAAATAATTGTAAATTTGGATGTTTTATAGCAAATATGAACGTAAAATTAAAAAATCTTAAAAACGGAATACAATAAAATCCTAGTTCAGTGCTAGAATGTTTCTTTCTCAAAAAGATGCAGAAAACACCATGTTTCTATGTTGAGTAGTTTTAAAGATACAGATGTTCTCGTGGTCGAAAAAAAAATCCAAGATGGCGTCCATTTTCATGACATCCGATTGGTCGATTTCAAATTTTTTCTTGTACATCATACTCCATTGTGTACATTGGAATGCAAATAAGTGTTTTAATACAAATCACAGCATTTTTTCTTCTGAAAGTATAGAGCCCCCTTAATCACATGCATATTCACTAGGTGGCAGCTCTCATGGCATAAGGGGTCAGCACACTGTCAGTTTTCCCAATGGCTACCATGTTAATGTTTTGTGTGATTATAAGAAAACGTGACCTATAAAGTTTCTTAAACTTCTCACCTGTTGTTATTATCATCTCATTGACATGCTGGTCGAGTTTAGTCAAAATCTAATATCTCTAGCTCTTGCAAAATGCCTGTATGTATGACACCCGCCAATATTTACAAATGGATGCAGGCAGTAATCCGGCTAAAGTGTCAACTAGCCAAATTGCTGCCAGATACCCTTCCGCTTAGTAAAATCAACTAAAAAGACACAATTTTACTGTCAACAGCTTCTACAATCGCATCTAGAAATCTGACTACTCAAATGCACTTATGTCAGAGCAAGTGAATTCGTCTGTAACCAAGCAGGGAGTCCTGACCCCATAACATTCAAAAGGGCCATTTAGAGCCAGACTATCGTTCTGGCGAAGTCACGCAGCCAGGCGATAGTCGGCTAAGCGAGACTAGTACTATGCGTGCGCCTTGCATAACCTACTTCTGTTGTGGTTGCCAAACGTCGGAAAGAGCGACAAACAGTGGCGCCTCATCACGGGCAAGATCATTTATTTAATTCCGCAAATGGTCGACAGGATGTGCTGCAGTAGGATATGGTAGCCATTTGTGTGCGCACTTGCATGTTCGCAGGTATAAGTGAATGGAAATATTGCAATAACTTTCTGTTGTTAAAGAGGCTTTGTATCCAGAGGCATCGAGGTAGCTTCCACAAATCAAGGTAGGTCGGGTATTTACCTTGAATCCTCTTCTTCTACGTAGTAGTCAAGGAGTTGACGAGGAAGGGAGTCAAACGTTGACTCGTGTACTGTAATCCTCCGCCCTATTCACTATTGCCAGTATTGGCAGTATTGCGTAAATATTTGTCCCTTGAACTGGTTGATGTTTTTTGGACAACACTGCTGCTTCCGGAAGTCTGTTCCAGTCGTTAACTATCCTTTGTACTTTAATCCTCCGCCCTGTTCACTATTGCGTAAATATTTGTCAATGTGTCCCTTGAACTGGTTGATGTTTTTTGGACAACACTGCTGCTTCCGAAGTTCCGGAAGTCTATTCCAGTCGTTAACTATCCTTTGAGTAAAGGAGTACGTATTATTTTGAAAGGGTGCCCTCTTGTTTTGGTCTGTTTATTTTCCATAACAAAGAAATCTGCAGGAAGAATTTTCTCTAACCCATTGATAGGTATATCAGGTAAAAATTCAAACATGTTATTTTTCAATTAAATGATTCCACAAGATAGAGTTTGTTATGAAGTTTATGACACTTTTTCTTTCAATTTTTGTGATATCTTCATTATTTCCGATGTAATTCCACTTTTTGTTCTCAGAAAAACAATACTTTTGGTATTGAATGTCAGTCCATTTCTTGTGCCCAAACTGGTCCCCAGAAGCTTGATGTGCTGCATTTGATTATATAGGAAAACGACCATAAAATTGTATATATTGAACATATTGATGTAATTTCAATAAAAGTTATGTGGTCCAAAAAATCATATTGATATGATTTGACCTTGACTTAATTAATTTATTTTCATTGTATATTTGACCTAGTTACTGTGATTATTTGCATTATTTGAATGTAATTAATTCGGAAGTGCCTACTAAACTGTTGGAGGACTGAATACTATTAATATATTATATTATTATAGCACATGAAATCAGTAATTTTAATGACAATTGACCTTCACTGCATGTTTGACCTAATTACTGTGATTACTTGCATTATTTGGATGTAATTAACTAGGAAAAGTGTCTACTAAACTATTGGAGAATAGAAAATTATTAATACATTACATTTTTATAGCACATATGAAATTAGTTATTTAATAACCTTATTAATTGACCTATATTTAATAATTGAACTATTTACCATTATTAATTACATAAATCGGGTGTAATCAATTAGGAAAAGGCCTACTATAGGTTGAACCCTGTCAGTTTATACAGTGACTGTAATATACTATGTATAAGCTACCTTTTAAAATATGTTACTGATTATGCATGACCTAATTAGTTGACCAATTTTAAATGCTAAATAAAAAAACGTCACTATATTTCACTTATTAATTAAACCTACATAACAAATTTAATTTGAAACAATATAAACTACAACTTATATTAAGACTACCCTTTTGATCTTCCAACACTGAAACATGAAAGTCACACTGAATCACTTGCTGGAAGTGAAGTGGTGTAGTATGAAAAAACAAAGGTCATAAGAAATTAATTTGTTAATATAATATAACAAGTTAATGAAATAATAATAAATTATAACTTTAAGTACAAAGAAAAAGCAATTCGTTTTAAAGATTGAGATGGGTTGGGATTTAAATAACGATGCTATGGAAAGCGTCACTAACAACTGACAATGCAATCAACAGACACAGCTTCAGTCAGCTTGTACACATTTTTCTTTAAACATTTAATTTGGCATGCTAATATCAAACTAAAAAACGTAAACATGAATTATATATAGATCTTGTCACTGTTACAAGTGAACAATAACACCAACGATGTATGATGGTTGCGATGGATGTAGATTTAATTAATGCTGCAAAGCGCCTACTGATGCCAGCGTAATGCAGCGTCGACTGTTGAAAATGTATGCCCAGAATGCCAGAGTTGCCCACGTCGGTGAGGTGCTTGGCAAGCACGTACAATTATGCAACATATGTCATTTTAAAGCTAATATTCCAATCTACACTAGTATAGCAATTTCATTCGTTAATCTTTATATTTTATTTACGCATTTAACAAGCATAGAAAACATTAAACTTCACTTATCTATACACGCAAACTGCCACGTTCAAAACAAAAAAGAAGTATTTCCATATGTAACAGAGTTATCCATTGGTCGATTCCATGCGTAAACGGCATGGTGACATTGTTTGCATAGCAGCAGTGACATGTTTTCTGCAACCATGTGATCTCTGACGCGACCCTGCGCTGGCGCCATTTTCATGCACAAGAAATGGATCAGTTTTGGCCGCTAGATGGAAATACGTTGAATATTTTATACGAAGCCTGTTTTATAAACTTCCAATAAATCAGTACGCAGTCGTCTAGTCTCCAGAGTCGTGATACAGTCGCACCTTGTTATAACGCGGTCGGTCATGGACCCCAAATTTCTGCCGCCTGGGAGAAAATGGGCGCAGTGACAAACTATATTAACACGGTAATAACTGTCAATTGTTTTGTGTGAAGTTATCCCCGCCTTTGCCATGACATGTGTATATTGAAAGACTAGTTGGCGGACATGAATGTAACGTTGACGTACAACTGCAACGAATCAAGTATGAGGTGCGTCACTACGTTGCCATTGTTTATTCTGCACTGCCAATGCTATGAAAGGTATAAGTTTCTTTGACTATAATTATGGTCAATTTTAGCTATAGGAACAGTAAATGTGGAGCGAGGTATTGTTTGTTTCGCGCCGACATATTGAATCGTTTCCAATCTGCTAGTCATGCTTATGGCTTCCGTGGATCACGAGTTCGCCTGGTTTCGGCACCGGGCGGCTTGTGCAATTGAAATTCATAAATACGCTTTGCTTAAGAATGGGTTAAATATGTTTTAATACAGCTTAGCAGGCAAGATGAGTAAGCTAACATTGTGTAACAAATATTAGCTTTTCGCTGTGATGAACGCAAAGCTACTGCCTGTACTGGTGCGCCAAAATATTAATTCGTCACCCGCATATGGATTGGTGAATCGTAATATTGTTTGACACCGTAAATGTGCTTTCTAAATTGGTATTTTGATATTGATTAAAAGACGAAGTTAAGCCAATTGTGAGCGTACTTATAGCTTTAAATCCTTAATCAACTCTAACACAGCATTTGTCAAATCATTTGCGTATTTGCCTGCTGAGTGCCAGGTCATTATTTTAGATCTTATGTCAGCAGTACCATATTATTGTTCAGTTGACCGTGGCTTGTTGGTCCGTTGTTTATTTAAAAACGGTACACAATTCATGAATTTTATTCAGTTCAACATTCAACAGTGTCTGACATTTAAACAGAATACAAATTGACGTTGGCTGGCAGCTTAATAAGCTTCATAAACTGCGTATAGACTACGTGATGTGCATACTTTGGCTTCGATGGCATTCTTCGTGCAGCAGTGGTGTCGGTCGTCGTTATTGCTCCCCGTTTATAACGCGGATTCATTTCGTGGACCCCGACTACCACATTATAACGAGGCGCGACTCTGTATTTAGCACTCTTAAGGTGGTAGGATTGCCTATGACATACTTGTTTTGATTTAAATCAAATTAATAAATGTTTTGAAGATAAAGTAAAAAAAAATTCTCAGACAACACATTAAACAATACTCCAGACCAAACAAAATTACTAGTTTTTAAAGGACGGATGGTGACATATGGTGCTAGTGCCTTGTTTTTTTAATAGTACACGTTCATACTGACACCTACTAATGTTCTATGAAGAAAAAAATTCAGAAATCAACTGACATGATAGCCATCCCAGCTACCTTAAGGAACATTAGTAGGCGTCAGTATGAACATGTGTACTATTAAAAAAAACTAAGGCACTAGCGCCATGTGTCACCAATCCGTCCTTTAAAAACTAGTATTTTTAGTATCTGTGGAAAGTCCCTTTTCAGATTCTTGGAAACTGACGATGTTTCCATGGTGACAATCTCGTGTGCGTCAGCCCAGTTCAAACATAAATTCGTTCACCATGAATGCAGATCATATAGTCTGGTTATTCTCATGCCACTATGTTGTATTATAATTACCTAAATGCATCGCACTGTCAAATCACTAAATACTGGCGGTAGTTTTGTTTATTCTCAGATGATGCCCGACCTCAGCCGCCATTTGCAATGACACGTGACTGACCCCAGCAGGTGTCAGTCAGTCTTGTCTACCACAACATGTGGCCTTTTGTAACACAATATCATGAGACAACTTAGCGGGAAAACCTTGGGGGATCTCAGTAATAGAAGTGTCTGTCAAATTGTGTTAAAATAAGCCACATGCCAGTAAAAAGTCACATTTCTAAGCAAAAAACAAGCATCTGGTGACACTTACATTATCAGTAACAACCAGGAAGTATTACTTAATGTAACTTTTTATAAAAACTACAATACTTACAAAGCCATAACTTGGCATATGAACTCGACTTGTGTTTACCCAAAATTGCACGGGATGGTTTTATGTTTGGTGAAGGGGTCGTGCCAAAAATGCAGTACGGATTTTTGCTGTCAATATTGTAGCAAAATGTTTATGAAGCTGTATCAAACTTAATATGCATTTGTTTTAAAAAAAACCATGTGAATGTCAATAACATGTTTATACTTACAACCATACAAATTTTTATTTTGGGGAGTTTCTCAAAATGAAATAAAATGCCATTTTAGGGTGATTTTTGACATATTTTTGATTGTCTTTAAACAAATATATTAGAAATTATTAATTCAAAAGAAGCATATGATGGCTGATCCAGCCACCTTAAACCATACAAAGCCCCTGGAATAGACAACTTAAACTTGACAATGCTCCGAGAAGTGGCCACCACTGCTAAGCGAAATCTTCGCAGACAGCATGGAAATGGGAGAAGTTCCACTAGACTGGAAAATTGCAAATGTTACCCCCATATATAAGAAAGGTATCAAGTCGCAACCCAGTAACTACAGACCTGTAAGTCTAACATCACAGATATCTAAAGTAATGGAAGCCATCATCAAGGGTGAAATAGTTGGCCATCTTCAAAATCATGATTTGATTAAACCATCGCAACTTGGTTTTTGGAAGGGACGTTCATGCCTGACGAACCTTTTTAGTGTACCTGATTAAAAATAAAGAAATCAACTGACTTGATAGCCGGTGCAGCTACCTTAAGTTGCAACAGCTTTTCCAGTACTACTGCTGTAGTTATTTCAATATGCTGGAGTAACTCCTCAATTGTCTTGGTGAAAAAGTTCACAGCGTCAGGAAGATTTTCTGTTACCTCGTCAGTGAACACTGAGACGAAGTAGTCGTTTAGTACATTTGCTGTCTCGACTGAGTCTATGATCACTTCCCCATTGCTATCCAAAAGGGGGCCGACTGTGTCTTTTGTCTTAGTTTTCAACCTAGTATATGAATAAAAAGACTGGGTCTTTTTTATGTTGTCCGCAAGTCTTTTCTAAAAATGTTGTTTAGCCTTAACCATTTAATTTTCCGGGCTTTGTTTAATTGACGTTTGCATGCCTCGTACAGATGATATTCTCCTGTTTCTCTGTATTTCTTCCACATGTGGTATTTCTTCCGTCTTGCCATTTCTGCTCGTTTAGTCATCCATCGGGGTTTGGTCTTTCATCTCCTTGTTGACACAGGGATAAAACTTCATTGCCGAATTAACAACTGTTTTAAAGATGTCCCATTTTGTGTGTACATTAGTATCCTGGAATGCCTGCTTCCAGTCATAATTCTCTAAACATTGTTTCATTCCATCATAGTTTGCCCTCTTGTAGGCATAGTAAGTTTCTCTCCACTCTTTTATGTGAATAGACACTACAATATCACATATCACAATGTTGTGGTTACTGAAGGGTTCACTTATCCTAACTTGCTCAACCATATTTGGTTCAGAGGATAGTATAACATCTAATGTATTCTCACCCCTAGTAGCATCGCATACATGTTGGGTTAGAAACAGATCTTGGGTGAGTTCCATGAAACGTATCCCCTCGGCTCCTGTCTGCATCCTAGTCCAGTCAGTGGTTCTGTGGTTGAAATCTCCATGTGTAGGCTGCGGTATACAAATATGCGAATTGTAGGCATAAAACCCTATTCGCTATGGAGTATGGTACTCAGGCACTGACTTTGGACTGACACAAGCAACACAATAAGAATCACGTAGACAAGGTAGATTTTTACATCAAAAACTTCCAACTTCATTTCCAAATAAAACAACTTTAGATTTTCTGACAACTGATGCATACATAACCAAAATATTAACCCTACACCTTATTTTTCATAACTGCCACCCAAGAACATAATCAGCAATATATTTACTAATTACAAGATTACATGGTTAATTTTGGTATCAAAATGTTTCGAATGATAAGACATGTATT
This sequence comes from Escarpia spicata, assembly GCA_963995525.1. Taxonomy (NCBI): domain Eukaryota; kingdom Metazoa; phylum Annelida; class Polychaeta; order Sabellida; family Siboglinidae; genus Escarpia; species Escarpia spicata. The sequence continues at coordinate 34,782,688 of OZ023209.1, forward strand.
TGTAGCTTATGTTCACATAAATATTGTAGACGAAGTTGAAAGAAAAACAAAACATGCTAAAATATATTAACAATTTAGTTTTGTTTAGGAAATAGTTGAAATCCTTACTTACACATCTGGTGCATGACAATTATGTTTTATCTCCCACAATCCCAGTTTATTTCCAAATAAAAAAAAACTAGGTTTTCTGACAAACAATGTAATATTTTGCATACAAAACCGAAACACCAACCCTACCCCCTTATTTTTCATAACCACTGTCTTCAAACACAATTAACTATATATATCTACAATTTGCAGAGCTACATAGCTAATTTTTATTTCAAAATGTTTAGAAAGGTAAGATATGAATGTGTAATTAACATGAATACCAATATTGTAGACCTACTTGCAGGCCTGGGGTCAATTACATTGCAATGTAATCTATTACTATTTCTTTGTTTCCTTCCTATTATTATTACATTTGAAGCAATTACTATTACATTTTTCTTCGGAACATTTGATGATATAATGCACTGTATATATGCATAAATACAATAAGTACAATTGTTTGACTCAGTCTCAAGAAGTTAAGCAAGACAGGTGATTACAAATATAACTTGCCATTTATTGATACCCATGCCCAAAGTATTTGAAAAAATATTTGAGAATGTCAAGTACTTTCAGCATCATCATCATTAGAGAAGTATTATAAAGTAAAAAATTCATAAATATTTACAACAAAATATATCTACATCGTATATATACCATATTTCAGTGCATTATTTTTGAGGCGAGCGATAGCTCTCGCTCATCTAGGGAATGATTTATTGCTTGCGCTAATTGTCATTATCGCTTGCATCACCAGACCTGCTTCATGTGGTGCCCTCTAGCGGCCAAATATGCACCTATTTGTTTGAAAGAAAGTCTGTTCTTCCCACATAAGTTAGATTAGGCGCAGTTGCTGATGTTTCCAGAGCCATGATTTCGAGTTTGCTTATTGCTCAACGGGATTCTTGTCGGCCAGCCGTCGTTTGACAGGTCATTAATCAGATGCAATTTTCCGTGTGGTCCCGTAAACAAAACAACTTTATCATCAACTTCTGTTACACTGCTGTCATTTTCTGTAACATCATCGTTAGTACTTCCTGTCTCAAATGTTTTATTAGCACGCAACTTTTCAATCTGTGCCAACACTTTATGTCGTGAGTTGACCCGAACGAATTAATCTTGTCTAATGGATACCACTATGGCATGGCTAGCCTAGATTGCATTTTGGCATGACTGGGCAGTAGCAGACCTGGGGCTGAAGTACTCGTACTCATAAAACTTGTGAGTCATGGACTCGTACTCATACTCATTGTACTCAGATTTTACGAGTACATCTGAGTACTTTCTCAATATGTACGTGGGAAAATAAATATATTTGGTTATAAAATGAAACTTTCCTGAAATATTAAATGTTCAACTATTTTTTAAATACTTTGTTATTTTTGATAGAATAATAATAATGACAAACTTCTATAGTGCCTAAATCCCCAGGAATCTGAGCTTAGAGGCGCAACTTACAAAAATCATTGGGCAAAATCGTTAACAGGGACAAGCAAGAGTCGTCATTAGAGCAAGGGACCGCCGAAGGTTAGGGTGGGAATGCAATTTCAAATAAATAAATCTTTACGGAAGGTATTTATAGTCTCAGATTATTTTAAAGCGATAGGGAGTTGATTCCAGATTGTGGGTGCAGCTACAGAAAAAGCATGTTTGCAGATATTAAGCTTGGTTTTCGGAACAAAAAGTCGTTGTGAAACAGATGATAATACCACCTTACCATCCCTACACATAGTACAACCTCATTCTCTGATAACCATGATTATGATACCCAAACATGGCAACAGGCAGCATTTTTTTCCAATCAGAAACAACCTGTTAAGCAAATAATAATTGTAGGCTATCAGTTCAGGCCATAAACCTGTTTGTTTAATCAAGCCACCAGGATGTCCATAAAGAGCATATTTGCAGTTAACCCACCATTTAGACAGGAAATGCCTTTGATGTACATAGTTTGGAGACCATGCCACTTGACAGTGGCTGACAGTGCTAATTGTAGAAGTATATGGTGGCTCAAGTCAGACTGCCACCTACACTAGTATAATCCCCTGCCAGCAGTCTGGCTAAAAAGTCCAAAGGGGATGCTGAGCCTGTTATGTGGACATGTGCTGACCCTCTCAACAACTAGTAGTCTACGATCAGAAAATATAATTACAAACTTATAATATCTGCAGATTGTAGAGGTGAAAGAATACCTCAGTTAGCCATGTACCGATCGTCACAGTGACCCACTCCAGTTCTGAGTTTTGCAACTCTGGCTCAGCTGGTCCCTCACCATCTCAGCATTCCAGCCTCATCAGCCCCAGTTGAAAGGGTATTTAGCATAGCCGAGAAAGTATTCTGCCCTGAACGGTGCAGCCTGAAAGACTCAACCTGTGAACAACTCATGTTCATTCGGGCAATGGCAAATAGATGATAAGATCATACGATGCCACTGAAATTAATGCCAATTGGAAGTGAATATCATTGTTGATGAAATAGAGGTTTTTAGTCCTTTGGCCGAAGGTCCAAGGGAATATTGCCATCACTCTGCGTCCGCTGTTAGCTGCCGTATCTCAGAAACCGTTCAGCAACTTTTTCTCTAATTTTGCGTAGACATATCTTAGGGCACTGCCACTATGCACGAGAAATCTATATTTGATTGAATCATTCTAAGGGCTCCCTAGGGCCTCCAAGGACTCCAAAACTGGTAAAAATGTAACATTTGCCTATTTTTTCAAAAACTGTTCAGCAACTTGTTCTCTAATTTTGCATATACATTTCATGTGGTAGTGTCACTGTACACAAGAAATCAGTATTTGATTGAATCATTCTAAGAGCTCCAAAGGTCCCCTAAAATGCTAAATGGTCTACTGTAGCAGCAGATCTAGCAGGCTTCCAGTCCTTTTGTTCAACTAATTCCTTTTCCCACAACATCTGTCACACCTCACTGTGGCTGCCTGGTGACAGTGTGACTAATCTGTAATTGGTCACTGGCAGAGGCTTGGGTCACTGTGGCAAAATCGTCAACTTGCGAATTACTTACAAAGTATTTTAGCTAAAGAATATCTAAATCGTTTGAGAATACCAATTAAAAAAAATTTGTAACATGTTTTGTTCAAAATGTTTTGGTTGAATGCTGCCATATGCGCAGCAAATTCTACTGCAACACCGGGCCGATACCGTTGCGTAGGCTAGCAGTGAGTGAATGACCAGTGCGCGGTTGAGGAAAATCTCAGATCGGCAGAGGGAGTCAGGCGGACAGTGCCGGGCGGGCGATATAACTTCATGACCAACTGTTTATTTTTAATACATCACAGTAATAATTGACATAATTTTATATATATATATAGTTCTTAATTCCTATCAGTCAATACATTGACATATTGCCACACCTTTACCATGTGTCCGTTGTACTGATCTGAACTACGGCACTAAGATGCCTGTCCCTCCGATGAGCGGACACCCGCCATGTCAGGACACTGACTTATGCTTGGATACAGATGTGTCCGCTGAAGAGAGGGACTACTGTATAGGCTTAATGATCCCAATACACCAATCTGTTGGCACAATGTCAGAAATAGAACTAGGTTAAACATCTTAACAATAACTATAATTAGTTCTGTGGGGCTGTTTTTAAGTATTCATTTATAACATTATCAATATGTCCTCTTAGTTTTACACATAAAAACATAATCTGGCATAACATGATCAGTTTTTGTAGCAGCACATTTGTACTTCCAGTGTATCATTGCAACATAACATACATACTGTGTGCCACATTTGAATGTCATGCATGTAATATTTCCATGCAGTCCATTTGCATATATAATATAAAACTTCAACAGCCGTTTTCTTCATTTTCACTTTTTGACCGTTACCATGTTCAATGCTCCATAACTTCGCCAATTTTCTTTAGTCTACCTTTTGCTCTCAAACAATCTGTCCTCTTAGTTTTACACATAAAGACATAATCTGGCATAACTTGATAAGTCTTTGTAGCAGCACATTTGTACTTCCAGTGTATCATTGCAACATAACATACATATTACATACTGTGTGCCACATTTGAATGTTGTGTATGTAATATTTCCATGCAATCCATTTGCATATATAATTTTAAACTTCAACAGCCGTTTTCTTCATTTTCACTTTTTGATCCCTACCATGTTCAGTGCTCCATAACTTCGCCAATTTTGGTAGCGGTCATAATTTTTGAAACCGAGTAAAGTACCCTACCCAACCTTTACAAGAATGTAAGAAAACAATGTTACAATTTTTCTGACTTATCACTCATTTGGTCAGCCGGGGTCACATATCGACGTATTTGTCCAAAGGACTTCAGGGCCTCTTGGCCCATTTTTTGTAGCAGTCATAATTTTTGAAACCGTGTAAAGCACCCTACCCAACCTTTACAAGAATGTAAGAAAACAATGTTACAATTTTTCCGACTTACCATTCATTTGGTCAGTCGGGGTCACATAGCGACGTAATAGTCCAAAGGACTTCAGGGCCTCTCGGCCCATTTTTATATACAAACATACAAAAACAACAGATCAAACAAGGATGGTTTATATCAGTGCATTGAAAGACAATTTAAAAACTTATTGATATAATTACATTAACATTTCAGACTTTTTGTCAACCCTGCTACAAGTAATATGTGCAGTACATGATGACATTGTCACCGATCTGTTGTCGTTATGTAGTTACATGGTACTTTGGTATTAAAATTCTTGTTACATATGACAATCTGTTGTATTTTTACTATGAAGATTACGAAAATGTTCATCATCGTATTTGTGTTTTCAAAAATTTTAATAAGCTTTTTTAATCAAAATAATACTATAAAATTAATAATAAAACAGTAAAATTCTTACTGACCCACTAGTGACAATTATCTTTCTCTACAAAACTTAATGTATAATGGTATAAAAGAGCTGCCGGTTTTCGCTTTCCTTAACACTGTCAATAGCAATGTCTAGCTCATGTTAATAAATTTTGTGATTTTGGCAGAAATGCATGTACCTAATAATGTCATGTTGTGGTGTACAACACTGTTGGTCATTGGGCTGATTGCCCGGCCTAACAGAAGAAGCTGTCTGTGTTTTTTAAATATCACTCCATCAAAATCTCTTGGCACTGAACTATGCATCTAAACGTGGGTGATTCCTAAATATGACACTGGTCAATATGTGTATCATTCCAGCCACACATGCACGCACACACACACACACACACACACACACACACACACACACACACACACACACACACACACACCACCACCACCACCACTTTGTGTATAAATATCTGCTAAACATATTAAAGACATTTTAATTATTAAATACATGTAGCTTTCATGTGATAAAACTGATATCCTTAGAACATGCATACATACAAATTCCGGTTTCGAACAACACACTATGAAGTGAAGGAATAAGTAATGTCAGCATTTTATTGTTCTAACAAATTCTCTTGGATGACACCACATATCGCACTAGCTAATGGTTGGAAAAATTAGTAAAACACTTACCAATCAATGTTTTTAAATGCTTAAAGATACGGTGTTAGGTAATGTTTCCAACCATCTAACACTATTTATATGGCATGATACTTAAATTAAAAATAACTGACAACTTATGCAATATACATCGATACCCAGACCAAACGCTACTGCAAGAACAGTTGTGATGACCACTCAAAATTTTATTATTCACAAAGTAATTCATCTGCTTTGAATGCATTAAGCTACTACCAAACTAATCTTATCTAACACTTTTACTGACTAGTAGAAATTATCTATGACATTGAGATGTGTTGGTGTATCCAGTTTTCTTATTAAGCCAAGTATACGTACGTTATATATTTGACAGACAGTCCATGTTTAAAAAGGAAAATAAACGAACTGAAAATGCTAATGCATACCATTTCTTGTAACAAAGGCTATAACTATCTGCCTAAGCATGTCATGGACACAATGCAATTTACATAACACAAAGGACAAAATGTCTGTTAACCCATCAATGAACAGTGTATGACGAATCCGTCAATTCACATGTATGTGAACATACATAACATTATGCTGCGACATAAATAACGCACACATTCCTTTACTGCAGGTGTCATGTGGACCCCCATGGAAAATGAACCCCGGAACCATTTGCCCTATAGAATGTGGACCCACCCTATAGAATTTTGACCCGGGTGGGAGTTCATAATCTATGGGGGTCTATTTCCTACATGTGTCATAGAATATGGACCCCCATAGAAAATATACCCTGTGTCAATAATCTATGGGGTCCATTTTCTCTATATATAATATAAGGACCCCATAAAAATTTACCCAGATTCCTATTCTATGGGGGATCCATATTCAATGACATGTATAGACATATATTTTATATATATTCTATAGTAATTAGGACTCGTACTGCTCCCACTATTAATTTTCTATACAAAGTACAGTAAAACCTGTCCATAACGTTCATCGTCAGGACTGTGCAAAATTACCGTTATAGGTAGGTTGCCGTTATGGAGAGTTTCATAACTTGGATACTCACTAGGCGGAGCCACATTATTATGAATGGTTAGCATTGGTTACGTTGACGTTCGCTAGTTGGTACTCTTGTGAACAATACAAACCTAGCATTAACAATAATGTTAAGTAATACACTACATAACTTGCTATATTTATTTGATGTTCCTTTTTTTGGGCCATGTTGAAATCAATCACGCCCTCCAAGTAAAGGCAAACAGAAAAAGCTTTTCCAAAAGGAAACACTAGGGTGTGAACGAGTGCAAGGCAAGCATTGACCCAGATTTGCTCATGGGGGATTATCAATACAAATTAAGTTACCCCAAGTGGTAGGTAACAGGCCATTGTAATATTTACCTAGGCAGTCTCTCCAGCCATGCCAAGCCACTTAGGTAAATATTACAAAGGCTCACTTCAATGGCTTCTCTTAAGTCTTATCAATACAATTTGAGCTACAGGCCATTGTAATATTTACCTAGGCAGTCTCTCCAGCTAGGCCAAGCCACTTAGGTAAATATTACAAAGGCCAGCTTCCATATGTGGCTACATGCTCAGGGCTTCTCTGAGCTAACTTTGGACAGCAAAGCTGATTCTACTCCTCTTTGCTGGAGTAAAGCAGCCACATAGCTGCTGCAACAAGCTGAAGACACCAGGCCTGACTTTATTGCAATTTGATAGTCTGGTGTACATGTGATGACTTTATTCAGGGAAATTATGGATTCCCTTTGAACTGCCAGCAAGCGGCAGGCTGACTATAAATGGTTCGGTCCAAATTAACTGACCATTATACGCAATAGACAGGTTACTGTTATGGACAGGTAGTGGACAGTACAAATTAATAGGAAGTCATTCGGGACTTTCAAAGGTGACCGTTATATCCAGGTTATCGTTATGGACAGGTGGCCGCTAAGACAGGTTTTACTGTAATAAGGTAAATCGTGATTGAATATATCTGAGTAAGTTAAATGGAAACCAATTTGCATTTACGTTATGTTTTAGAAGAATTCCTAATTTAACTTTGAAACAGATCCATGTTGTGAGTCAAATGGAGTTGAATTTAGCTTCTCACATGATCTCTTAGTGGTTTATGTGAGCATTGTTGAAAGGGAAACTAATCAAGTAATTCAGAGGTTCAAAGCACCAACTGGTCTTATGTGAAACATTAACACAGGCAAAGTGTGACAAAGTGAGTGGGCAGCTAGGAAGAAAACATCAAAAATACTGACTGACAAGGCAAAATATATATTCATACAAGGTGTGAAACTACACAATGCTAAAACATAAAAAAACAAAATATCTGTGTTGTTACAATTTAGTTGTTAATCACCAATTGCTTGGGCCGGAATCCAGATGAACCTTTGAGCTCACGAGTTATAGTGAACAGTTGGTGAGCCATGTAAACTGGTATTCATTAATTTTGTAAAAATGTTATTTGCTGGGGTGGGTTCGATTCAAGGTACACTTTATAAACTGCAATATAATTTTATTATGTAACAGTATATATGCCTTTTTGGCAAACGTATTATCTGAGAAATAACATTTTCATTGACAGTGCAAAATAACAATGTGTAATGTTATTATGCAATTTATTTACTATGAATATTAATATGTACCTTCAAAATATTGTTCTGTATAATTAACTGGAGACAATGCATGGAGACATGTATTTAGCTGAGAAGACAATGAATGAATTAATATAACTCTTACTTATACTTATTAAAACCATCCCACCAAATGGAACATAAACTAGATTTATATTCACGCATTTTAGCAATTGATAATATACAAAGGCAATGACGACTGGCATTTTAATGCAGCGGGTGGCTAAAATGTATAAATAATATATTTTTATTGTTACAAAATTTATATAACTGATGGCTGTGACATTCAAGTTAAATCTACAAACTGCACTATACTATTTGATCATTTTTTTCAGCTTTTTAATAGATGGGTCCAAATTCTATAATAGAATGTGGACCCCCAGGTCCATTTTCTATCTGAAACTGGCATCAGCGTAAACATTGTTAAAGACGTTGGAGACATTAATTACAACAAATTCACAAACAATCACTCTACATCATTGGCTGTTAACATATGTCATAGTTTATCACGTACGTTAAGTTTTGACAGACGCATGTTTTGATGAGATAAATCTACTGACTACTGATAATATACACATGTAATATACACACAGGTACTGAAAAGCGGCAATGCTTCTGTGGCCATTGTTTCTGGAAAATACAGCGCAGTTTTGACAGACGATCTGGTGCACTAGTTTACTGTAAACATTTATACTTTACCAAAACTGGAAAACGGTTTTACACAACTAATATGATATACACGTGCATCTGTAAATTACCATTTTGTTGATTTTCTTCCATATTTACTATGAATAATGACATCGATTTAACATTATGTTTTGAAAGACACATTCAATGTACGTGAACAAGCTAAATAAAAATAAAAATGTTCACTCAGGATAACTTGTTTTTCCTGTTAGCTTAGGCTTTTAGCTTATGGCATTACAGAAGGAAGGGAAGCATAGAATAGGTTCTTATAGTTGTCAATGGTGTGATTTGCAAACACTATCAAACTGTCCACGAAAATAACACCTTACCATGCTTTTGCTCACATTTGTAAAATACGAGAAATTAATATAATTTACGAATCGGCTCCAACATAAATTAGTAATGGTTACAAATCGTAACGAGTCATAATTGTGACGTCCCACATTAAAACTGACCAAATGATGGTGATTGTGATTCCATGCTACATGCATTTCAACTGACACAATCTAATGTTTTCGTAGTTTTGCTATTTTCGGTAAAAATGCAGGGTACTGGGCATTAAAAACGCGCTCTTTCATAATGCGATGGTGTTAAACCAATCAGATAAATGCTTCTATGCAAAATTGACTTATCGAGCGAATGATGCTAAGCATAGCACCAAAAATCCAATATGGCAGAGTGCAAATTATCGTATAGATTTTTATACAGTCCAAAGCAAATAATTATTATGATATTGCTGATTTTGCAAGTAATACAGACAGTGACAGATCTAAATACTTTGTTGAATGAGAAACTGACGCAAATCGGCCTGTGTTACCGTTGCAGCTGCAAACCTGATCGCAGCCTGTCAGCATCAGCCCCATGGTGAAGTGTATAACTACTACAAGATAACATTGTCCCTTGCAAGTAAGAAAGACATGGCCTAGAAAGTTAGGGTAGAGTGTGGCTTTGAGGTTACAAGTGTACAAGGTGGTGTAGGCATGGCTGGCAGACTGGCAACAAAGAGTCCTTTCTAGTAGGGAAATTTGGAGATTTCAGACTGAAGTTTGCTCTTGAGTAGGGCACAGTAGTAATCAATACTTGGACTTATGCTGTATATGGTTATTAAAACTCCTCCCTCAATATCAAAAAAGCAAATGTACCAAGTATTCAATATAATATGATGTTTGTTTGTGCATGTTTAAATAAAAAAAAATTTGGTGAAATTAACAGACAAACTGTGAATTGAATTTTGAACCTGTCAGTTTGAAACGAGTTATAGGAATTGCATAACTAAATCATGATTTAGCCAAACACTGTCTCTTCAAAGTTCGGCCAGGCTTGGAATCATGGCCGGTTTGTTTACATGTCAACTTTGCCATTTTTCGTGCAAGTACTTATTTCACTGAATCAGTTAAAAGGATGACTAAAAGCCTAATCTAGCTAGACAGTCGATCATGAGAATGTATTTGGGAAAGGCTAAGGTGCAATGCGAGTGAACAAAAGTGACAGGCAAGTTTAAGGATTGGTGTTAAATTTCAGCCGGGTGTTTGCAAGATGCCAGATGTAATGACCAGGATTATTTCTTTAGACGACTAAAGAGAGCTTGCATTTTTTATAAAACACACTGCCAGCATTATTTAAACTAGAAGCACACGACACAATTGAACGTAAAACGTACTGTCAGCATTACTTAAACTAGAAGCACAGTACACAACCAAACATAAAACGTACTGCCAGCATTACTTAAACTAGAAGCAGACTACACAACCGAACATAAAATGTACTGCCAGCATTACTTAAACTAGAAGCACACTACACAATCGAACATAAAACGTACTGCCAGCATTACTTAAACTAGAAGCACACTACACAACCGAACATAAAACGTACTGCCAGCATTACTTAAACTAGAAGCAGACTACACAACCGAACATAAAACGTTTTGCCAGCATTACTTACACTAGAAGCACACTACACAACCGAACATAAAACGTACTGCCAGCATTACTATTAAACTAGAAGCACACTACACAACCGAACATAAAATGTGCTGCCAGCATTACTTAAACTAGAAGCAGACTACACAACTGAACATAAAACATACTGCCAGCATTACTTAAACTAGAAGCAGACTACACAACTGAACATAAAACGTACTGCCAGCATTACTTAAACTAGAAGCAGACTACACAACTGAACATAAAACGTACTGCCAGCATTACTTAAACTAGAAGCAGACTACACAACTGAACATAAAACGTACTACCAGCATTACTTAAACTAGAAGCACACTACACAACTGAACATAAAACGTACTGCCAACATTACTTAAATTGGAAGCACACTACACAACCGAACATAAAACGTACTGCCAGCATTACTTAAACTAGAAGCAGACTACACAACTGAACATAAAACGTGCTGCCAGCATTACTTAATCTAGAAGCAGACTACACAACTGAACATAAAACGTGCTGCCAGCATTACTTAATCTAGAAGCAGACTACACAACTGAACTTAAAACGTGCTGCTAGCATTACTTAAACTAGAAGCAGACTACACAACTGATCATAATACGTGCTGCCAGCATTACTTAAACTAGAAGCAGACTACACAACAGAACATAAAACGAGCTGCCAGCATTACTTAAACTAGAAGCAGACTACACAACTGAAATAAAATGTGCTGCCAGCATTACTCAAACTAGAAGCACACTACACAACTGAACATAAAACATGCTGCCAGCATTACTTAAACTAGAAGCACACTACACAACTGAACAAAAAACGTACTGCCAGCATTACTTAAAACTAGAAGCACACTATACAACTGAACATAAAACGTACTGCCAGCATTACTTAAAACTAGAAGCACACTACACAACTGAACAAAAAACGTACTGCTAGCATTACTTAAAACTAGAAGCACACTATACAACTGAACATAAAACGTACTGCCAGCATTACTTAAACTGAAACTTAGAAGCGGAAGCACACTACACAACTGAACATGAAACGTACTGCCAGCATTACTTAAAACTAGAAGCACACTACACAACTGAACATAAAAGAACCAGATTCACTGTGGGCAAACGACATGAGGAAGTAGCTTTGATGGGGTAAAACATCATGATAATATAAACGATTTGGAAGATGACATAAACAAAAATACTGATCTTTGTTTTAAAAAAACACAAAGAATGTTTCTGGAAAAAACGTTTGAGTTATTGCTTCAGTGGAATGCATTTTTAAAGATAAAATAAGAGGGTTTGATGACTGTCAGGTCCTGGGAGTTGGCAGCTGGTTGTTGTTGACACTGATGACAGTTGATTGAGTTGCACTTAGCATTACCAGAACTGCTGCAAGTTGTGAGATGAGATTAGGATCTGGGGATTCCCATAGAGCTTTAATTTTAGTTCTTTGGGCCGAAAGTCCAACTGACTATTGTCATCACTCTGCGTCCGCCATCCGCCGTTAGCTGCCGTATCTAAAAAAACGTTCAGCAACTTTTTTCTAATTTTGCATAGACATCTTAGGGCACTGCCACTATGCACGAGAAATCTGTATTTGAGGGCCCCAAAACTGGTAATTGTTTATATTTTGCCTATTTTATATAAAAAAAACTGTTCAATAACTTTTTCTCTAATTTTGCATAGACATTTCATGTGGTAGTGCCACTGTACACAAGAAATCTGTATTTGATTGAATCATTCTAAGTGCACCAGAGGTCCACTAAAATGCTACATTTGCTAACTAAATTGTCTAATGCAGCAGTAGCTCTATTTATAACTGGCTGGCTACACACTGTTACATAGCTAATCTCTTTCTACAACATCTGTCACATGCAGAGTCTGTGTCTTGCAAGGATCAGAGGTTATTTTTTCTGTTATTTCAAAACCTATTCAGTAATTGTTGTCAAATTTTGTATATACATCTCTTAGGGTAGTGTCGCTGTACACAAGGAATTTGTATTTGATTGAATCATTCTAAGGGCACCTTAGGGCCTCCCAAAAGCTAAATGTTCACATTTTTTCTATTTCTGCCTGGACTAGGTTGGCAGAGTGCCAATTGATTGTGTATTACACCCACCCTCCACTCCACAGTGGAGCTAAGATTATCTGCCTGCTATTGTTTGATGGAAACTGTAACTAATCTGCAATTGGTAACAGACAGCATTAACCTACTAGACACCTGTTAAACTGGACAGTTGAATGTAGGTTTTAAGCTGTATCTTCCCAGTGTCAAACAGTGGGCTGTAACTAATGTGAAATGGGAATCCCTGCTGCACTGGTAGAACCTGAGGAACTTTAAAACAGCAGTCGAATACTTTATTTCCAGGTGTATCTTCACTGGCATGCATATAGTCTAGAGAGCTACTAAACATGTCAACACTTTGCTTCCACCATAACTCTTAATGATCTGTAACTATGATTCACCAAACAACATTTCATTAATAATTACAAACTCACAATATAGTCCAAAAGATATGGATGACTTTAAATACAAAATAAGAGCTGTTCCCTTTGTGATGTGAATTTACACCTGTAGTAAGATTGATTTGAATTAATTGAGTAAAAAATGTTTGAACAGGTACACCCCGCTGGCCTAATACATGGCATATTTTCCTCCTGTGCCAGTTCTCGTGGTCAAGTATTTTGATGTCCTTCATTGAACACTGATAGCCTGTGTTCAAGTTGTGAGTTGCATAGTCTTTGTCAAAGGTATGACATGAATACTTTGGGAACCCATCTCTTGCAACAACCTGTAGGTAGCGCCCCTGGCACATAATATTCGAACTAAGGATTTGGCTGATTGGTTTCTGGTGTATCCACTAAGATGAGCACCTAGAACTGCTTACAGTCTGTCTAGTTACCCTTCCAGAGTTTGATTAAATGTGAATTACATAATGTATGAATGCCTAAAGAAAATGGGACCTGATGTCATTGATTTACTGAGTGTTGATTTTAGGTGTAGCTGTTTCAAATGTATTTTCGCCCCAGCTCCAGGCCCTTAGCCAAAATAAATTGTTGTCAGTCTTGAATTAGACAAAAGTGTGCCTTTTAGCATGTGAATGGCTTCTGAGAAAGTCATTCACACCAATCACAGCTATTAATTTCAGTTTAGTTTTTCAGTTATAAACCAGTGTAATTTGAGCCATTTATTTAATTAATACTGATCAATTCGATTTCCTTCACTACCAGTTGTGCCAATTATAGTAATTCATGTGGGCTGGTAGACTTGGAACTGTTAGTTAATCTAGTGGCTAGCTGGCCCCCTGTAAATTAAACCATTCTTATCAGTTGTAATTACTGGTGTTTGCAAGTCATCTGCCAGTCTTGAAGATAGACAGACAGGTCTCTGGCTGTGCCCCTGCCAGCTCAACAGTACCTGACCTCATATCTGACATTGTGGAATATCATAATTTATGTATATCATAATTTATGTATATCATTTCTGCTTTCTTCCAGGACAAGTCGGTGGGAGTGACTCTGACAAACATGCTACATGGTGTCGCTGCTGGCATCAGACATTACTTCAGGATATGAGTCGACAGAACATGCTGACATTCCATCAGCACTGACTCTACTCGGGCTAGACAATGCAGACAGGCGTAGAACAGGGGGGGGAGATGCCTTCTCAGACGGGGCAGATTCTCAGACCCGATGGTTTAACAGCAAACACAAACCTGAGGCTCACCAGTGGAGCCATTGCAGAGCTCAATAGCATGGTTAGAAATAACCCAAGTTTGATGCAGTTCACCACTCAAGCAACGAGACATGTGTTAGGAGATGAGCTCTCTAACAGGAATGTTGGCTTGGGTGCTGAAGCAAACAGACAGGACAGTGTGGCCAACAGTATTCCCACTACGTCTGAAATATCGGCAGAGCCTTTGCTGTTGCCTGCAGGTGAAGTCACGATGCTCCTGCGTATGTCTTCAGAACAAATGAATAACCATAATTTCACAGACACAACTCAAGTGACACATTTGACTGGCTTTGTCTACGAGGCAAACAAGTACTTGTGTCATGCATGTGCATTTAACACAACATCAAGACTCTTGTTCCGTGAGCATCTTCGCTGCCACACCGTTCACAAGCCATATTCGTGTGGAGAATGTGGGGAAAATATGCACTTGAAAACCGTTCTGTACCACTACCAACAAAAACACCGTCATTCCGGACCATCGATTTATGTTAAGCCATCAGCATTGGTTGACGGAATCATGCAGAAGCTGGGTCCTGTTGCACCGCATTCAGTCAGTAAAATTGATGTGCAGCCAACTACACAGCATGGTTTTCCATTTTCTTCTACTTCATCGTTTGGAAACAGTCGACCAGGTGAATCAGGCCATAGGTCGGACTTGTCAATACTGGATGTGGTGGAAGATAATGAAGGCATGTTACAGCCTCTAGCAAACGAGACCAATCAATTGGACACACTTGCTGCAAATTGTGACTACAAAGATGGTGTGTATACATGCGACCTTTGCAAGTTCTCTACACGTAAGCCGTTCGAGATCTTCGAACACATTATCGCTGATGTGCGGCGCTGGAAATGTGGTTGCACCAATTGCACTAATTCTGAACCTCGCCTCTGTTACATTGTCAAAGCTGCGGCGGCAAAGCTAATAAGACTGGAACAAGAAACAATGGGAGATAGAGACTTTCCTCCGACTGAGCCAATAACACCAATAGTGATTGCTCCTCTGAGTAATCACACAGAGTCTGATCAATACAGTATGGCCATCTCACAGCCTGCTGTCGTCGGTGGTGTACCCTGGCAGTCACAGCGCGCAGGTAGCTACAACACAACAGACATGTATAGCAGACCACCACCAAGTTACTATCAGACACTGGCAGTCAGCACTGGAAGGGCATTTGTAAGTGAGGACGTTGGCAGTCCATCAATTTATTTACCACGTGCCCCTGTCATGTCTACTGCTTCCGGTGCATACCAGCAAGCACCTACTCTGAATTGGCTACCTTCTGTGGAACCTCGGACAACCTTCACAACATCAATGGTGAGCAATATACCTGTAAGTAACCGAGGACCAATCTTGCGCATTGATTCAGTGCCACCATCCAGAGCAAATGCTTCATGTATCCGTTTACCTACACAACGTTCAACCCACGTTGCATCCTCTTCATTTCAACCGACAAGAGTGGTTCATATAACATCTGTACCAACTCGGCCACCAGTATTGTCAGAACAGAGTTCTCCTCAGTCTTCTAGTGCACCAACTAGAAGCACGCCATTACCAGAATGGCTGCGTCCTACCCTGCAAGAGCTGACAATGGATTTATCTCAAGAGGCTAACAAACAAAGGCAGGTAGAAACTGCAACAGAGACAACTGTCCCAAATGAAGCAGGAAGCAGTAGTTGCGGATCTGGACAGAAGCACACTGGAGGAACAGGGTCAGTAAATATATTGGCAATACTGAACAGTACAAGTGGTAACAAGAGGCCTGGTAGTCGTGACAATGGACATCCCATAGTAATTGAAGTCAGTGACTCAAGCGAGGACGAACTACCAGCCCTGGTGCTGCCTTCCGTTCCAGAGAAGGAGCGCAATGAGGAGACGGTCACTGAAGCAGTTGTAGTCAACAGTACTGAGAAACAGACTGAAACACGGCCAAACAGGAAAAGAAGCAGTGATGATCAGTCTGGCAATATCCGTACGAAAAAAACATCTTCAAAGCAACGGAGTAATGCTAGATTGGCACGAGTTAAAGCGAAAAAGACAACGGAAAGTGAAAAACATGTTAATGACTCTACAACGATACCAGCTGGCTCAACAGTCGAAGACGTTGACAAAGGGGAATTCTTCAGGTGTGGCATTCCACAGTGTGGACATTCGTATTGTGATCCGGATAGTTTGAAGGCACACACAAAGAGATGTCATGCATCATTGAAAATCTACCCATGTCCCTACTGTTGCTGTTTGTGGTCGGATTGTAATTTACTTGTAGACCACATTCTAGTCCACAGTGGATCAATGCCCTATCGTTGCGTCCAGTGTGACATCTGCTTTGAGACAAATGTCGAACTGAAGAAACACTTCGAAGATTCGCATCATGTCAAAGTGTTCTTCAAGTGTCTGGTTGATGGTTGTGAATATGAGTCAAAACTCTGGACGGAATTCAAAGTTCACGTTTCATGCTGTCACCCCGCTCAAGAAGAATACACTTGTTTCGCTTGTGGTGCCAACTTCACAGATCGTACCATCTACTTACGACATCTGGAGTCAGGCATGGAAACACTGATCTGCTGTGCATACTGTCCGATTAAGTCGAAGTTGAGGTACTCGATCATCCGTCACATAGGCTCTGTGCACCAAGGGTTGGCCAAGAAAGTTGCTGTGCAGACTGAGATGAAATGCGGCAAAGGAGGTAAACCAACATGGCAAAAATGCTCTGTGGAGAAGCCCGCTGTCAAAGCACCACCCATCCTGCGTCGGTGTACTCACGAGAAGCCTGCTTTCGAAACGCCACCGGTCCTGCTACGTTGTCCTCACTGTGACTTCGCTGATGTTGACAAGACCTTGGTTGATGCGCATGTAGAAAGCCACAAGTCGAAACGCGATCCAGAATTTGCATTCTCGTGCACGTTCTGCACGTTCGGCTCCAACAACATGCACGAGTATATGCAGCACCTTGCGAATCATCGTGGTAAGGCAGCTCGGCAGCTGCGATACTTCAGGTGTCCGTACTGCCTGTTCACCAGCAATCAGATGGCGCTGATCGAGAAGCACCTGGACAAGAAGCATAGCAAAGAACCGTTCAAGTTTGAAGTGCAGCAGAAGGATGTCACAACCAATGGGCAAGAGCCATGTCCCAGTTCAGGTGTGCAACCCGATGGGTCCCAGGGGAAAGGGACGAGTGCGGTTGCGACACAAGGTGGAAGCAACGAGAAACCGCAAGCATCCCGCGATCCAGTAACTTCCGGTAAACGCCCAAAGCCTGTGTCCACTGGACCTGAGATGCACAAACGACTGGTGATTGTGCTGGAGAAGTGTACTGTACTGACAACAACTCCAAACACCCGCGCTTTAAGATCAAGTGCAAAACGGAAAATCACCACTGATGATGATGACAAAGACTTGATCAGGAGAAACACCAAGACGACAGGAGTTGTCAAGAAAATGGTAAGGGAAAAACCAGAAGCTGTCCAAACCAGCACAAGAGCATGTACACTAGAAGCTCTCAGTGGCACCAGTTTGACAGATGAATACGATGTTGGTGACACAGAACCGATGTTTACGAAAGACGAGGATGTGGAAGAGGAAGAAGAAGATTCATACTGGAGAGAGATGATCCGAAAGAGTGTCAGTCCCATGGAAAAGACTACAGTGCAGGCATGTCCAAGTGTGCCACGTAAGACACATCTTGACAAACCGCCTACTTCAGGTGTGTCGGTAGGTGAGTGCGACATGGATGAAGTCGAACCAGTGTCGGAGGATGAAGATGTCTACTGGAGAGACATCATTCAAAAGAGAAACAAGGAAGAAGTACTGCTGTCGGACGAAGAAGAGGACGAAGATACGTACTGGAGAGACATTGTCAAGAGCAGCAAGCATGATAAACAGTCAGGAGGAACGCGCGAAAGTTGTCGGTCCACACCAGTTCGACTCAGTGGTAGAGCCCGTGCCGTCGGGAGGAAATGTGTAGCCAACCGTATGCCCGTAGATGTCGTTGAAGTTGAAAACGACATACCCATGCTGCCTCAACCAGCAGCACCCGGGTGTTCCAGCAGTTTGAGGATTGCCCAGTACCAGTGCACCTTCTGCGAGTTCGTGTGTAATGACTTGCGATTGTTTAACGAACACATGCGATCGTTGCACGGAGACAACAATAGTCTCGCCAACCTCCCGAAGACCACCACCGGTGACAGCACCCCAAAGCGCAGCCGACGCAAACACACAGTCGCAGCAGCGGTGGGACATGCTGCGGGTTCGGCGGGTAGGAGCACAACTGAGCCGGACACCATCATCAATCCAGAGGACGACAAAATGAAGTATCACTGCAACCTGTGCAGCATTGATTGCCAGGATTGGGAGACGTTTGAGTCACACATGACCGATATACACTCTTACAGCGTCATCAAAACTGATACAACGTCTCCATTCCAAGACATCATGGCAGTTCCGATCGAGAAGCGAAGCCCACCAGTTGCCAGACGGAAATTTACATGTCACGTATGTTCATATTCTACTTTCTTCAAGTTCCAGTTGAGGAAACACTTGAGTGATACGAATAACTCGCATCATCAACCACCTAGCTCACCCCGAAAAAAGACATCTCCAAGAAAAGGGTTGAGAAATATAGAAACCAGACAGAAATCAGATGCGAAAAGCAGTGATACATCCCAGCTTGTTGAGCCGATACCGCACAGAAAGTCGGGGGAGATGGAAGTAAGTGACTCATTCCTTGTGCTAATTAACTAATCTTTGTTGATCATCGATTAATTTAGTTCTTACATCTCAAGAAAATAAGATGTCTGTCATACTAATTGTTAGATTAGGTTTGCTTTGAGGTGGTTTAAGGGGCGGGGCATGGAATACAGCTACCAGGTAGCCATATCTGCTGTTGAGCTCAATGATGTGATGTTTGCATTCCTCCAAACAAAATTTATCCAAGCTGGAGGATTCTGTGCGATCCAAAGAGTGTCGTATCTTGCAAACACACGCCAACTTTTATGATACTCGTTCTCAAGAGAAGAAAACAGGCAAAGTTAAGCATGTGGTCTTGTAATGGTTTCTTCTGTCTAACCCATGAAATCTTGAGCACGTCATTGTCAAATGTCGAAATGACCTTGAAGACCACAGCAACCCAACGATGTTGTTTAGTAACATCAGATGCTACAAAGAGTCGCATTGTCATGTACCCTTGTCAGCTTTGCAAGCAGATTCTCTGCTACAGTTACTGAAATATAGTACCGTACAAGTTAAAAATCCCACGAAATTGAAAGTCTGTAAACTGATAATCACATAAACGTGACATTTTTTTTTAAACAATATGTGTGGCACTTGTTAATAATGACAACCATGTAACATTATGTTACAGCTTTGCAGAGTCAAGCGTGCACGGGTTGATATTGATGTCACTGAAGATGCTGATGATGCTGGCAGTACGGATGACATTCATCAAGTCCGTTTCGTCAAGCACGTTCATACGGACGGACTGTACAAATGCAAGAAGTGTAGCTACGCGAATAATCGCATTGACCGAGTTGAGAGTCACGTACTTCGCAGCCACCTGTACCTGATGCCGTACAAGTGTCCGTACTGCGCCGAGGACTCCGGTGACTACAACACTTTGCTGCGACATGTCAGTGACTTGCACCCGAAGAAGCCAACTTGCGTCATCTACCGCGTTACTGGTGCACCCACGTGTCGAAAGCTTGTCAGGTGTTATATTGTGGATGGGACTACTCAGAATCCACTTGATAGTAGAGCCACTTCTTCCATTCTGATGCCATCAAACACTTCTGAGTCCGTAGATCCTGACAAAAGGAATCAGAAAGGAACCGGCAATGACGAAAATGGTACGACAATGGTAACCGACGAAGTACGTGGTGATAATCAAGGCCAAGATGACAACGGCGTTGATGAGTTATCTAAGTCACTTCCCGGTCCAGAATCTTCTGCATCAGTGATGTTGTGGAAGTGCAAGACATGTTCTGACCGAGTGTCGACGTTGAAGGAGATGCAGCGGCACCTGCTCTCACAGCACGTGGATCTGAAGCAGTACAAATGCTCCAAATGCCTGTTCTCTGCCGACAGTAACGAAATAATCGACGAACACATTCGGCAGAATCACTCGCCAGACGACAGTGCAGTTGTTCTGGACATGCTGCTTGAGAAGGCAGACTCTCTGAGGACGATGATGGTTATGGTGAGAAGGGAGGCTGTCGACGCGTCGAAAGACCACGAACACACTCCTGACCAGTGTAAGTGTGGCGACGAGTTCGATTACGAGTTGTTGCGTGTCGTTGGGAAGAACGGGAACATGGTGTACGACTGTGACCTGTGCGACTATCGGGCGAGTTTGAAGATGAGATTTGTTCAACACCGCAAGTCACACCTGCACTCCACTCCGGTGCGCTGCGGCTACTGCGACTATAGAGCCAGCAGCAGACACTTTCTGGTCAACCACATCAGCGTTGCGCATCCGGGCCGTCAAATGAGATATCACCTGGTTGACTGGAACAGCACAGTAACAGGCGACAACTTACCGTCTGAAGGGGAAACGTTGAAAGACGGGGAGGTGATGTTGACCACTCGTGTACTGCCATTGTCGCACGTGGAGACAACTAAGCCATACGAGCAACGGGACACTTGTGCTCACATCGCCACAGCCAATGATGAGGTGGTGGATGGAAATGAGTGTAGTGATCATCCCGTGGAACCACTCCTAAGTGACTTTGATTACATTGTGACACTAAACAGCGAATGCATTGATGGTTTGACTGAAGAGAAGACTGACATTTCGACACAACAGAAGGGGGACTTTTCAATGGAAGAGGAGACAGAGGCTGCGACGGAAGAGAAAATGGACGGTGTGACGGAAGAGAAGATGAACGATTCTACGGAAGAGAAGACAGATGCTGCGACGGAAGAGAAGACGGACAGTTTAGCTGAAGAGAAGACAGCATGTGTGACAGTGAATAGTTCAACGGAAGAGAGGACTGAATATCTTGCTGCGAGTTCGACTGAAGGGAAGGCGGACGGTTTTGCAAAAGAGATAACGGGCGTTTCGACCGAAGAGAAATTGAACGGTTCGGTTGAAGAGAAGACGGATGATGCGACAGAAGAGAAGACGTACGGTGCGACGGACGAGAAGACTGACGTCGCGATGGAAGAGGAGACAGAAGCTGCAACGAAAGAGAAGACGGACGGTGCGACGGGAGAGAAAACGGACGTTGCAATGGAAGAAAAGGTGGACGGTTTGACCGAAGAGAAGACAGATGGTGCGACAGTGAACTGTTCGACGGAAGAGAGGACTGAATATCTTGCTGCGTGTTCGACTGAAGGGAAGACGGACAGTTTTGGAGAAGAGATAACGGACGATTCGATGGAAAAGAAATTGAACGGTGCGACAGATGAGAAGACGGACAATGCAACAGAAGAGAAGATGTACGGTGCGACAGACGAGAAGACGGACGACGCGACAGAAGAGAAGACAGACAGTGTGACAGACGAGAAGATGGACGGTGCGACAGACGAGAAGACGGACGATGCGACAGAAGAGAAGACGGACGGTGCAACAGAAGAGAAGACGGACGGTGCAACAAAAGAGAAGACGGAAGGTACGACAGACAAGAGGACGGACGGTGTGACAGGAGAGAAGACGGACTGTGCGACAGAAGAGAAAGCGGACGATGCGACAGAAGAGAAGACTGACGAAAGTATCGACTCGCAGCAGGCGTTCATGTGTGTGACGTGCAGCACGACGATGCTATTAGAGCAAGACATACAACATCATGTAATGGTGGAACACCTCGAGCAGAAACCGTACGTGTGCATGTATTGCGACCATTCGTCGGCCAACAAACGTTCCGTTCAGCTTCACACCGAGAAAATCCATGCTGGTAAACCACTCTGCATAATCTACGAAACGAACGGACAGCTTGAAGCGAGGATAAAAGAGAATATTGTGTCAGTGTCAAGCGACACTGCGTCACAGCTGCCAAAGCCACTCGTGTGTAACCTCTGCAATAAATATACAACAAGATCTATGTTCCAGTTCTTGGATCACATAGCTAAGGAGATTAAGTACACGCCTTATCAGTGCCTGTACTGCTCGTACAGTTCTATTTGGCGAAATGCTGTCAAAATACACGTCGCGTCGAAACATCCGCAGGCGCAGATTCGTATCTTGCTGAGCGAAGACGTTGCGCAGAACCGGAAGATCCTGGAGTTAGTGAAGCAGTCTGACATTCCGCATGATAGCGACGAAACGTCAGATTTCAACATATTTGGGGGTGAGTCTTAGCTGTGTGGTGGCATATTAGTTGTTTTGTTATGAGCAAAATACACACTACCGTCTTGCGCATGAAACATTGCCATTCAGCCGTAAATTCCAGCTATAAAAATAGTTGTGATATGGAATCTTGATGTAATAATTATGTATTGGCACGTGCTTGTTTTTTTACATCAAAAATAATATCACCAACGCAAATGTAAATGCCGTATGTGGTTAGCAACTAATCAAGTTAGTTCACTATTATGTTCACTGAACTCTGACAGCGGAAATACAACCTACTTGTACAACTTATCAGACTGATATTAGAAACTATCATTTCAGTGTGTCTTAAAGTTATGCCGTGTATTCAACACAGAAACGTTACACTTAAAATGTCATTGTACACGACAGCATTTTGAAGAACATGGTTGGGTGTTAGTGACATTGATTGATTGATTCTCGTTATGTACAGGGCCATCTTTTAAAATACATGTGATGTTTAAGACTGGCAACTGATTGCGACTGTTTCAGACCAGGCAGACTGAAGCTCGACTGAGTCGACATGGGATCTCTCATCGACGTGAGTATTCTACAATCGTCCATGACATTTGTTGCCGGGAACCTCTGTTGAAGAGTCAAATGAATCCAATTCCATTGTTATATGCACCATGGGGCCGTTGGATATGTGTCAAGACGTTCAGCTTGACTCTAGACAAGCAGGGCTTGTCTAGAATTATGTTATTTTGAATGCATTCACCAGAGGTCTTTGTGTGGTCTAATTAGACTATTTACGCAAGCGGTTAGCAAAATGGCTGATGACCTACATTATTACACTAACTTCTAAAACACGTATATTGACTTCCAGCGGGTTTACTCTTCAACTGCGGTAATGCTGTTTTTACTTCATTTTTTATTCTGTCTTAATCGCCTTGTCTATTGCGATTAAGTATTGTAATTACATAATGTCATGTATTAGATCAGAATTGCATCAAAGTGTTATAATTAAGAAACTGAGTTACACATGCACCCACGCTCAGCATCACACACATATTTACATGCACACCTTTAGAAGAGTACAGGTATGCACCAATTCGGATGCAATGAAGCTAAATAACATTTACAAGATATTGCTTTGTAGGTTAACAAAATACGACAATTCGTTTTTAAAGCAAAGAGCAGACTTTCCACGTGTCATTTTTTACTGTGTTAGTGTACTCTCATTGTTGCTTATTTAATAACGTAACGTTCCTTTCATGTGTACATTAACTGAAGTGTGTATGTTCACAGACAGCGGAGGATGGACCTGTCAGGATCAGCATCTCATTCACAACCTTTGTCAATCGTGATATGTGCCAAAGCCACATACATCTATGAGGTCCTCCAGAGAACATGTCTCGAAATAAACTATCGACCGTTGAAGTAATTAATGTGTTAATAAACATTGTTGCATTCATATAACCCATATATATATATATATATATATGTATATATATATATCACATAAATAGAAAAAAGTCAGACGAGCACATACTATAACATTGTTAAGAAAGTGTTAATTTTGATTGCTGCTAAATGTTTATAATACGAGCGACTTCTGTGATGAGCGTTAGCCAAATACGAATTTACCACGAGGGCTACCAGATGGAAAGTGTGCGTAATGAATTGGTGCAGAGTCTTGGTGTGATCATGAAATTCAAAGAAAACTTACGCAATATGCCACAAAAATAAATGTGTGTCAGGTGACAAAAGGTTATTTGCAATAGCACATTGTTTTGTAGCATAAAAGGTTTTATTCCCTCCGAATGCATTTGATGTGCTTGCAAAATACAAGAAAGTGCACTTCTGTCGTACTGCTGCCACATTTACCAAATCAGTATATGATTTATATTTGATTAGTATTTTACCGGCTAGCATTTCACTTTCAAAATGTTTTACGGGCTTGTTCAATACGAAATCTTCAGCTTATCGCATAATATTGCCATAACATAGCGCATGTTAGTTAAGTTAGTTAATTGTTTGCGTAATTGTAAAACATTTGTTTTTGTTTAGTTGAGTAGACTGTGGTAATTTCCCATGTGATTGGTCAGTTATTCGTAGGCATTATTTGATTACAATGAAACCCGCGTATATGTGGTACGTTTGTGTGTACATTACAAAAGGTGGTTTGTAGAATTACCCGTAAGTGGACCTCGACTTGTATGCGTATTATTTGCTTTATGTTTGTGAACGATCTTGTGCAACAAGACGAGAATAAAGTGTTATATTCTACCCAGTTTTGTTCATTATCATTGTGCAGCCATAGTGTCCCGTGGTTGGGCGAAGGCCTCGGCATGTGGTTACCAGATCTGCGCTATCAGATGGTGCTTTTCCAGTACTCGTCTAGTTCGTCTCTCCACCGTCTCGCCGGACTTCCCTAAGATCGTTTTCCTTCGTAGGGTCTCCAGGTAGTGATACGCGATGTCCATCGGTCATCTCGTAGCCTACTGATGTGCCCTGCCCAGGCCCACTCTATCTTCTGGTTTGTTCTGTCACGTATATGACCTTTGTCTTCTCTCTTACCCAGTTGTTTGTTTTTCTCTCGTCTCTTCAAGAGGTTGCAAACTTACTCTTGAAGATGTCACGGTGTTTGATGAATGCTGTCCAGCCGACCATGATTCTTTTAATCTCCTTGTCTTGTTTTTGTTTAATCTCTGATGCTGTATCGCTGTCCCAGGTAGATGTAGCTTTTAACAATCTCTGTATGTGTGTTGTTGCTATATATTGATGTGTCGTTTTCTAACATCACTTTTGTGTTCGAAATGTTCGTCTTCAGACCTTGTTTCTCACTTTCATCAGCTAGCTCCTGCAGCATTTTTGTAGTTCTTGCGATGTAGTAGCGCATATGCGTATATCGTCAGACAAGCGAAGATCACTGAGATATTCTCCGTCTCTCTTCAAGCCTCTGGTTTCCCAGGTCAGTCTTCAGAATATGCTTTCGAGTGTTACGTAAACAGCTTGGGTGGTATGGTGCTACTCTGTTGTACTCTTCTCTTGATGTTGATCTTGTTGCTCTTATTGTGTAGGTGGACTGTCACCAAGTTGTTGGTGTAGATGTCTTCCAGGAGTTCGACGTGTTCTATCCCCTGTTCTTGAAGCGAGGCCAGTATATAATTCCTTGAGTTTGCACCGAGTCGAAAGCCTTCTCGTAGTCGACAACCGCGATGCAGAGCAGGATAGTAAATTCTCGGCACTTCTCCTTCAGTTGGTTTATGATGTGGTTTGTCGTTGAGTACCTGCTTCTGAATCCTGCTTGCTCTCGTGGTTGGTTTTCGTTGAGTGTCTTCTCTAGCCTATCTGTTTGTATTTTTGTCAGTAATGTGTAGATGTTTGATAACAGACATATCGGTCGGTAGTTCTTTAAGACAGTCTTTCTTAATTTACCTCCTTGAAGATTATCACCAGCCTTGCATTTTTCCATGCGGTGGATATATTAGTCTTTCTGATTTGATATACAGCTTCTAGTGTCTTCGAGATGGTTTCTTCTCATACTTTTAATGTTTCAATGTTTACGTGGTCGTTGCCTAATGCCTTCCTATTGTTCGTATATCTTAGTGCTCCTTCCATCTCCCATGGTGTTATCTCTGGTACCTCTTTCGGGTCGGTGTGAATTAATATACTCTGTTCAGTTTCGTATAGCTCGGTGTAGAATTCCTCTATTCGTTCTATAATCATATCTTGATCTTGTATTTCTCTACCCTGCTTATTGAGAAGTGTGATCACTCGTCCTAGGGCCAGTGTTCTTCTGGCTTTCTTCATGCTCTTTGATGTCATAATCGTTCCTCTTGTTTGTACTTCCTGGTGTCCTCCTTCACTTTCTTTTTGATTGTCTTGCATATTTCTGTTATTTACGCTATTTGTTATTTACAGTCGTCGTTTTCCCCAATTTCTTGTCGTTTCTTCACTAGGGCTTCTTGCTGACGATATTCTGTTTTGCTGTTATTATTGTTTATATGTGAGTAATCACAGCTGAAATGATGTCATCGTAAATGTGTGGCTTACGTGTTCACTCAACCAAGCCCAAAAAATAAATCCCAAGTTTACAAACGAACACCTTTATGTATCTGCTCATTCTGCAGTATTGTTATGATATTGATTCGCATGAATATTAAACAATAATACACTAGAGAAGTGAATGTAGCAAAATTTTAGGGGCATACTGTTCATCACACTGCACGAAGAGACGGGAGTCTGCACCAACCTAGCTACGGGCCTGTCAGTTTACTTCCATAAGGCCCTTAGACTAGCAAACTAGAAACTGGTGTAAACCTCTGTTGAGCCGGGTGTGACATTTGGGAATGCGAAGTGCTGCTATTTAGTTCTAATAGTTCCTGCTAACGCAGCTTCTGTCTACCAGTGTGAGCCAGGTGTGGTATTCGTTCGACATGTGGCGGGGGTACTCGTGCCTGCATCGGGCACCAAGCGCTGCTGACCTAGGCGCAGTATGTTGCACTATGTCAACCAGCGTCTCCTGTTCATCACCAGAACCAGGTCTCTTCCGTAGTCATACAATCACAGCAACAAATGCATGTGATACACTGTGCATGGACTCATCGCAGTTTCTCCGCGACCTTGCTAATAAATGTCCAACTCTTGTACAAATACAGCTGTACGAAAGAGATGCGCACTCCGTAGAACCGAATGTCAAGCATTCGCGGGAGTCATTTACCAAATACTGTTAAATATTAGCACACTCAAAATGGTGGCAGAAGTGGGAGTCGAAACCACACGGTGGAATACAGTGCATGCTCGCCACGGTAGTATTCCGTCAAGCGTTGGGCGAAAATTGACCATAATTCAGTTATCAAGAATTCGCAAAGTGTACTTACTCGGGACCCAGAGTATGTAACATTAGGATAAACCCACAGGAAGCTTACCCAAAAACGCTGGCAAGACAGCGAACCCAGTGAAACGGACAGCAGTTTGAGCTAAAGAAACCCGAAGTGGTTGAAATCGACCCACCTAATTAATACTATTTACAAACGCCACTCCACAACATATAAATAGTAATTACTTCAGTAATAAAATAAGCGTATCATGTCACGTTCACTAAAGTATAACACTAGATGTTGCTGACGCACAACAACCTTTTAATTCGCAACGAATGCTCTCCAGCCGGGACGGTCTAACGCAAGTCTTAGTAATGTTTGGACGTCAAGGTCGGTCCACTCCCGTATGTTGTCCATCCAGATCTTCCTTTGCCTGCCTCTCCGTCTGCTGCCTTCCAGAGTGCCCTGCATGATTGTCTTGGCAAGAGAGTTGTGGCCTGTGACATGGCCGTACCATGCCAACTTTCTCCTCTTCACTGTTGCGAGGAGTGAGTGACTCCTGTGGGCCTACCAGAGCAGTGATCCGTCTTCGGACAAAGTCATTGGTCTTGTGCTCGGCCCAAGATATGTGCGGCAAGCGTCTGGAGCACTTGGTCTCAAACGCCTGTACCTTCTTCATCGTTGCAGCCGTCAGTGTCCAACTTTCGCAGCCGTAGAACAGGATGGAGACAACAAGGGCTCTGTACAGTCTGATCTTAGTTGGGAAGCTGATGTTAATGCTCCTCCATATCTTACTGAGTTCGTCTATTGCTGCTGTCGCAAGGGCTATTCGGATCTGGATGTTTTTGTCCGATCGTCCATCTTTGGCGAGCGTTGAGCCGATATATTTGAACGCATCCACTTCCTCCAGCGTCTGGCCGTTCATCGGGATGTCAACAGTGATGTTTTTAGAGTTGCTAGCCATCACTTTGTTCTTTTCGTAGCTTACTTACTTGTTGTAAGCGCCTGCTCTATCCACTAGTCTATTGGTGAGATATTGGAGCTCGTTGTTGCTTCCTCCAAGAAGATGTATATTATTGTCTGCAAATCGAAGGTGGCGGACAAGTCTGCCGCCCACAGAGATAGTGATGTTGAAGTTGTGGAGGGTTTCTCTCATGATGTTCTCGAGGTAGATGTTGAAGAGAACCGGTGACGGCAAGCAGCCTTGACGGACTCCGACTGTGGTCCAGAAGTACTCCCCTATTTGGCTGTTGAAAAGGACCGCACTGCTGGTGTTGTCATACAGTGCGCTGATGACTTGAGTGATGCCTTCTTCAAAGTTGGAGCGGCTTAAAACTTGCCACAGACCTTCGTGCCACACCCTGTCGAAAGCCTTCTTGAAGTCTATAAAGTTGTGGAGCAGGGTCTTGTGGTGTCGCAGGTGCTTTTCGATCAGAATTCCGCAGTTGCAGATCTATTCTGTGGTACTTCTACCGGGACTGCTTGGGTGGCTAATGAGGCTAATGGTTCGGTACTTTTGGCACTTCCGGAGATTTCCTTTCTTAGGTAATGGGATGATGAGTGACTATGTCCACTGTTTGAAGTCCAAGATCTTCTAGCAAATGGATGTCAGTGCAGTAACCATTCCTTCGCCACCATGTTTGAGCAGCTCCGTTGGAATGGTGTCTGCTCCTGTTTCCCTACTGATATACTGCGGATGGCTTCTTCTACCTCTTCCCTTAAAATAGGCAGTGTTTCTGGTTCTCTCTCTTGGGCCAGTTCTGTCAGCAGCACGCTGGTATCGGGCTGCAGGGTTTAATTGTAGAGTTCCTGACAGTACTCAGTCCACCCCTTTGAGACTTCGCCAGTTTCTGTCAGAAGTGCTCCCATGCTATATTCAATGACTGATGTTCTCTTTTGCTTCTTCAGTGTGTTGAAGGCTTGCTTGCTGTTACCCTGAGCCATTCCTTTCTCAATTTTGGCACACTGCTCTTTAATCCACTGTTCTTTGGCTGCTTTCATTTCCTTCCATATTGTTCTGTTGACCTGGCAATACTGTCCCTTTGACTCTGGGCTGTACTGTCTGGTCTTCTTCAATTCTCGACTTTCGTCACAGAGGTCGAGGATGTTGTTTGTGACCCAGGATTGTTTCCTCTGTCGACCCAATACGTACATATTCAGTTGTATTGCGGACTGCCTCGATAAAGTTGTCAGTGAGGACAGTGATGTCATTGTCCAGGAGGTTGAATGCCGCAAACTTTCCTCCTATCTGAGCCTGAAATATTGCAGCCACTTCGGGATCTTTCAGCTTGTCGACATCAAACCTGACACGTGGTTGTGCGCGTGATATTTTTTAAACTTGAATTTAATTGTAAGCTTGACAAGGTCGTGATCGCTGCCTATGTCAGCTCCTGGGAATGTTCTGGTATATGCTTTGTTAATGCTGAACTTGAAGCGACGGTGTGTCAGAATGAAATCAATTTGATTGTGAATCAGGTCGCTTGGTGAGTGCCATGTTGTTCTGCGAGAGAGCTTTTGTGGGTATAGGGTGTTTGCCAGGGTCAGTCTGTGGCTGTTTGCAAACTCCAGGAGGCGGAGTCCCCTTCCGTTGGTTTCTCCTATGCCAAATTTCCCAACTGTTCCAAACCAGTGAACGTAGACGTCTGGGTCCACTTTAGTGTTCCATTCCCCTTGTATGATGGTGATGTCCTTCTTTGGGGTCTTGGTGATAACGCTTTCGATGTCTCCATAGAAAGCCTCTACTTCCTCATCATCGTAGGCTGGTGTTGGGCATATGGGGTGTTCAGATAGAGATAGTCTCTTTGTCTCCTGGTAGCAGCATCCTTCGGGATGGACAGGGAAACTGGCTCTCATCTGACACTCAACTCTCACTTCTGGCTCCGGGACCATTTCTCAGCCACACCCCTGGCTTTCGCCCAAACGAAGTGAGGGGCTGGCACGTTTCATCTGCCAGTACGTGGCCTGGAGAGGAGATTGGTGTCACCAGGTTATTCCAATCGCCAACAGAAAAGACATGATTTATACTACACAAGCTGATAGCACAACGAATCGGTCGAGGCCCGGGTTACCAACGACCGCGCTACCCATTGGCGTGCACCAGCCAGGGTGGCAGTGCAAAGTGGGTTACTGGTGCTAAGGCCACCTTCAAAACAACATCCGAGAAAGTCACCATCGGTATTTGGAATGTCCGCACACTCCGCGCATGCGGCAAACCAGAAGAATTGGAACATGAACTGAAGATATATCACTGGAACATAATTGGACTCTCTGAGGTGAGGTGGGTAGGCTTTGGCGAGACAACAACAGAGGACGGACATAACGTCACTCATAAGATATGGTGCGGTGGAGACCAGACCATGCACCAGCTCTGAGTCGCCTTTATCGTACGGAAGGAAATTATAGTGTGCATTATCAGCTGCACCCCCATATCCAGCAGAATCACACCCATTCGCGTCTCAGTTACACCTAAGAACATCAACCTTCTAATACACAACCGCAATTCTCGGAAAGAATGTCAACGTAAGTTTGCTCCTTTTGTCGACGAAAACCCAGCATTGTGACATACAAGCATCTATTAATCATTAAGTATGCGTAATCTAGGCCTACATCTAATCTTATAAGACAATCTAGCTACCACACTTGTAATTTAGTATAGTTTGATTTTCCCACATTATGAAAATTAATATAAGTATTATACATTTAATTTACAAACGTAGATTACTACGATCCCACCAACATATACAAATGTTTTTTATGGAACGACCACTTTTAAGCCAATGTTTTTGTTTATGTAAACTATTAAAGTATAGCTGCTGCAGAAAATCAGATTGTAAGTGTATACGCAAAGGGAATGCCTTTACTTCGTTAAACGCATTCTTAGTGTCACCAAACTACACCTTTCTAGTGTTTATTTCTTTATCAATCAAACCTACCAGATACACACAATCTCGATGGTTCCCCTTTGGCCACAACATCGGCATATCGGTACTGATTCTGCAGCCAATATAAATTATTATTATTCACAAATGAGTTAGCTAAAAATCCGATGGCTAGGCCTACACAAGTATAACCATGATATACAGTTACAAGTTTCTGTTTAAAATGTTTCCAACAAATGGCAAATGATATATAAGTGTTACCAAATTGCATCTTTTTAAACATGTGTTATTAAAAAATTATATCCACCCTCGGCGCTTCTTGTTTGGCCATCAAGCGAGTTCAATCACAACTGCATATGAATACAAATTTGCCAAAAAAACATAAGATATCAGGTATCTCAATATTGCACCTATTCAAGAATTATATAAATAACGTCAACTGGTGCCCATATAGTGGGAAGGCGGAACAACCTCTTTCCGCAACCACCTCTTCTCTTTATAGCCAGCGGTTCCCCCTTTTTTGTAAACTACTTCTAATAAGACCAGAAGGGCATACAGCCATACTATCGCTTGTTAGTGGTGCCAATTGGAAATCAACTCCCGTGCATGCATAAAACCAACATTATTATATCACGTGATTTGGCGAGTGGCGCCACTGTTGCTGTTAGGGAGTGCGCTTGTCTCGATTCCCAACCCCCATTCGGCTCTCGCGCACGGTCAACAGAAGAAAACATGGCTACCCGGGGGAGGACGCTGAGTACAGGAAGCGACCATTCTGATAAAAGCGATCATTTCGCCCACATAAATGAACGTGCCGTCGATGATATTTCATTGGAGTTCTTCTACAAACCACACACGCTAACTCTGTTGGCTGTATCGGTGCTAGCACTGTTATATTATGCGCTAACAAGGTAAGCCGAACTCTCCCTGCCGGCTCTGCATTCATCAACCATCTCGTGATTCATTCATTTACTCTGTCCCTGGCAGTAGCATCATGCTGTTTCGTGACCGTGGGGTTTGTTTGATTATTTAAGTAAGTTTGGGGGTAATTTTTGTGTGCTTTGGTTAATCATACAACATTTCTACTGCACTGAAAAGTAAAAACCTGATTGTTACCCTCCAGAAACCAGCCTACCCACACTACACTAGGCACTTCAACAAAAAATTAAATATTATGCTAGAACATTGGGAATGGGCTTAAATTAAATGTAATAGGTTAAGGATTACATAACTGTTTATTTTATTAAGATACCTTTAATAGATCAAAAGATATTGCGATTTTAAGACGGGAAAACAGCATAATTTTTGTGTATCTTACAATGGCAAAATGGACTCATTTTTGTGTTTTCTGTAGGTAAATATTTGCTTTAAAATGTCATAACTTTGTTATTTATACAGATATTTAAATACTGTCTTCAAGGTTTTCAAACACACTGACAAGACTAATAAATTCACAATATTTAATATTTTTAGTACTAATTATAACCAAATTAATGCAATTAATTAGTTAATTTTAGTTATGTAGCATGCAAAACTCAACAGACCAAAATGCTCCAATTAAAGGCCATAATGTCCATGATTATGAAGATTTCATACATAGTGTGCAATGTGTATAACCACATTAATAATGGTAATAAATATGCATTAAAAATAATAATTTAATTAATTAGTTAATAATGGATAATTAGCACACAACCTCGACAGACCAAAACATCAGTAAAAGGCCATAATGTCCATCACTATGAAGATATTTATAAATAGTATGCAATGTATATAACCACATTAATAATGGTAATAAATATGCATTAAAAATAATTATTTATTTAATTAGTCAATATTGGCTAATTAGTGTGCAACCTCAACAAACCGACATGTTTCAGTAAAAGGCCACAATGTCCATGGTTATGAAGATATTTGTATAATTTATGAAAGCAGTAAACCACATTAATTGTGGTAATAAATATACATTAGTCATTTCACATTAACAGTTATTAACTTAATTAATAAGTTAATATTGTATAATATTAGCACGCTAACGACTGACCACTACATTTTGATAAAAGGCTGGAATGTCCATAATTATGAAGACTGTTATGAAATACAATATTCATACTCCTAGTTCACTGTGTCTATGTATGACTGTGTCATGACAGGTTGGATGAATGCTGCATGCTCTGTACAGACCAATAATCAGTTGTCAATGTTTCATAATGTAATGATCTGCATTTTAACATGAACTTGATGAAGTAATGTTTATAAATTGATCACAGTATTCCGACGCTGAATCCAAATATGCCAAATGCAAGATTGCTTTCTGCATTACTCCCCATGCCCCATGGGAGGCAAGCCATGAAGAAGTCTGCTCTGCTCATAATAGTCTTTTTGTAATATTGGAAGTTGATTGTCTCATAATTTAATGCCAGTAGCAAGATCTGTGCAGCAAGGTTCATATTTCAGTATCTTGCACAATAACGTTGTGTTCTTCAACATGATGTCTCTAAGTAATGTTCGTTTCATGTTGAGTGGAGATATCAGATGTAGAGATATCAGATGTTCAATGTAGATATCAGATATATAATCAGCCACATTAAATGTGTACGTATGGAGGCAGGTGATGGGTGTCATATACAGACGACTCTGTGGCTTGGTGCCTTCACAGTTAACTGTCAGACACATATCAGCGTAAGATCAGAGTCACTGCATGTAACTGCGAACAATATCTGAAATAAAAAGGTCATTGTATAATGATGACTGTTTTGATTCTACATGCAAATCTTGTGAAATAATTGTCATATCCCTGCCTCTGTTACTCAGGAGAGCAGTGTGAAATTCTATAATAATGCATTATGTCACACATAAATTAATAATAATTGTGATACTTGAGAGGTATAACTGTGGTGTTTAATGTATTGCATGTTGTCATACAATGAAATGAACGATGGTACAACTGATCAAGGCATTTATGGTTTGTATTACATTTACAACATGCTTTAGCAATTTTTTGCAGTGACAGAAACATTTAAAAAAAATTAAGTCAAATTATTTATGTATTTTACCTCAAAAACAACTTTTCTAACAAAATTAATTGTTGATTTAATAGGTAACTAACAAGAATTAATTAAAATTACTGCAAAAATTACTACCTACAAACATAATCGTTCGATACAAATCATTACTAGACTATAACAATTGCAACTGAAACACAGCTATGTCATCAAATTGATTAAATTTATTATAATTTTGGTCAAATTTGAAAAAGAAAAGGACGTACAGAAAGTTTGACTTACCCGCAAAAGGAATCCCGCTGCGAATGACGTAAATGACCGGGAAAAGTCCGCGAAAACAGAGGTTGAAGTAAAGCGCTACCGAGGTGCCTAGTAAACGAGACGGCGCTGCTGCAACGGCGCTGTGCGCACGTAAAAACATCGCGGTAGCAAGATTCGTTGAAGTGCCTAACTACACCCAATCCAACAAGCTCTGAGTACCGTCCACCTTGTCCTTGTTGCTCCAGCCCACCTTACCAAACTATAGATAAAGACAGAGTCTGTGTTTTCAGTCTGCACAAATGATTGCACTTGTTTGATATAATTATTTGTTTTCTTTTTCTTTTAAAATTATTTGTCAAATTCAGTTTCACGCACCCTTTGCAATGCGCATTGGCTACTGCACAACTCCTAGCCGTTAGCCCCAGTCCCAGAAGGGGCTGTATGGAGAAACAACATAGGTCTAAGAGTTAGGCTCAGAGTGATGTCCGAACCTTTCCACAATCACCGGTGCCACTGATACAGTTGGCCTTTGCTGTATTCTTGAAAGAAGTTACCGGTAATTAAATACTTGTTGATTTTGTAGTGCATGATACAGTTGTGTTACCTAAACCGTTTGGGAGTTTGTACAGTTTTTGACCTAATCATGAAAACAACCATTGGCACTATGCATTCAAAATTAAAATCCTTGCCCACCTAGTTTTCTTCATTACACTAATATACAGTTTACAATAATCAATACAATATTATACTAAGCCGTCTTAGGCTTACCGGGTAGTAAATCATGTATGGCAAATTATTAACCATACCCAGTAGCTAGGGTTAGAGATAGGGTTTGTGCGAGTATTAGTAATAGAATTCGCCAGCATTGAGGCAGTAACGCATCATATCTGCAGGGTATCATTCTATATTTAGAACAAGTGCCGCCACGCCGAATAGGCGGGCAAACAAACGTGTCATACAACAGTAAACATGGCAGCCTCCGCGCCTTTTCCAACAAATAAACTATTAGAAAATGACAGCCCTGTGGCGAAACTGTATTCTGCAATCGTAGAAAGATACTCAAATATATAGTTACTACGATGGCTGCAATATTGCGGCCTTGCTTTGTGCGAAGTTCATTTGAAACTGGCAGAAATGTGGTCGTCCAGTTTGGTCATGCTTGCATCATACGATATAACCAGCAATCTGTATATATTTCAGGTAATTATATCTGATACTTATAATACGTACTACCACTGACGTGATGTTTTTTTGCATTTGTACAGTGTATTTGTATTACTTGATTAATTTTAAAGCAGTGACTGTTTGTATTTGTTATCTGTTTTGTTTTATGTACAGTGCTGCAAACATTAATAGACATGGCGCTGTGTTAACTAAATATTAATATTATGATAGTTGAATACCTACTTTAGTCAGTATATATACTTATTTATCCGATAATTTATTTAATGTAACATAAGTTATTTCTTTTAAAATGTATATTTTAAATTACATAGTATAGATTATGTTTTATTAATTATGTATTTTAAGTACATGTAATGTATGAACATGTTTTATACTCGGATACACAACGTTATACAATTAGCAGCAGTATGGTCAATGAATTGTCCCTAGGTTTCAGGAGCCAGGCACTGGTTGTCAGTTGGTTATGCATTCCCTCCAACTTACTACAACTAAAAAGGTAGAACTACAACTATAATAGTACAGGGCTACACTGTAGTTTCGAAGTGTGCATATGCGTGCCAGTTTTGGGGAAGGGGAGAAATAAACACCCCGCGTGTGCTGTCAGTGAGCGTATCTTGAATCAGTGTCACTAGTCCCATAACTGCAATGCTTGTTAACAATGCTGGCGACATAGAATACAAGAATACAGCATTTATCGCCAACGATCCAACATGTAAAAATGCTGAAACCGTCAAGGTTTGCTCGTCTTTTCTTGTTTTTGTTCGCGCACACGCAATAGCACCACACGTTATGTACTATATTTAGCGCTACACGTCAGTTCTGATGAAGGCAATTTAGACTGGCCAGTTAAGACATCTTGAGAGAATCAGAGAGATGCCACACCTTCTTTGACCTCCGACACAGTTCCTGGTATTACCCATTTCCCAATTACAGCTAAGATTAGATGATGCTATACTTCTAAATGACGTTATTTAGTACAAATAATCTATTAAGTTAATCAAGGAAATTAAATTAAATAACAAATAATAATAATTATGGAATATGGTATGTGACGTTTCACGTATGTTTGTGCTGCACAATTTAGCCTACAGCCAATAATATTGCCTTGTCATAACTACATTAGCCAACTACCTAATAATTTGTGTTAATCAGAGTTGGAGATACGTGAAAGCAATTCAAGATGTACAGTTTCTCACAACTTTTGCCACCAATGATATTTCTGTGACTGCCTTTTCAATGTTCGAGTGGGATTCCATAGAAAAGATATAAAGAGTCAATGGATATTATCTACATATTTTCAGAAAGCCTGTTATAAAATGCAACATCACAGATTTTGGTATAAACTAAAATGGACTTGGTATGGCATAATCAGTTGGATAGAAAATAGATCCATGACTAATACTAATCGGTGACAAAAAGTGGTTACAGTAGTAGGTGGGGAGGTTTCAAATAGGAAGTTTTTAATAGAGTACCATAAGAAACATACCCGCACAATGACATCTATAAATACTTTACATTAATGACTGCAAATTATACATGAGAGCAGAGTACTGAAATTGACCCAAAACGTGTGTTTATAAAGGTGGGGGAAAACACAATTTTTAAAGATAACTGAGACAACTAATTAGTCAAAATTTGATCATCTGGAAAATCTTTGTAGCACATGTATACAACATGTGTACGACTGTACATATTATACAAAGTAGTGCAAGAGATCAGGTGTTTTACTCACATATAACCTTTGTTAGCGATGATAAATAAATGGCAGCTTTGCATGATTCACTCTGATAAAACAATGAGATGCCAGGGTTCAATCTAAGATCTTTGAAAAGTGGACCAAAGGTCCATGTAGATTGTAAAAGGGGGCCTTTTTTAAACATTGCACCTATGGCATGGACTGAAAATTCCTCCGGGAATTGACTAATTAAACAATACTATTAGACCAATAGATCCCCTCCAAACCACAGCCCGGAAACGGGTAACTCAATCAGTCTGCTTTTTGTTAGATATGCACAGCATAATATGTGACCAGTCTCTGATTGGGCCACCCCTTTAATCACTTGTCAAGTTACAGTGTACGTCACCTCAATCATAACTCATTTGAATGGCCTCTTGACAGGGGTTCTACAGTTCAGGAACTATTTTATACAAATGCACTTCAGTGTCGGGTAATCTTTCACTTTACTGGCCTAAATTATTATCAGC
The DNA here is from genome assembly GCA_963995525.1 of Escarpia spicata. NCBI lineage: Eukaryota > Metazoa > Annelida > Polychaeta > Sabellida > Siboglinidae > Escarpia > Escarpia spicata. The sequence goes on from OZ023209.1 coordinate 34,820,864, forward strand.
ATTCGCCTAGTACTAGTAGGTACTGCCCTGGATTGAGGTATAGGGATACTAGGGTTAAGGTCAGTAGGATGGCAACTGATTTTGGATATAAGATAACAACACACACTCACTGTTTCATTGACAATTGACAATCCAAATAGTTTCTCATCTGTTGAGACATATCAGGTTGTTTTAATTGTTCAAGTAAATTGTCACAAACCTAAAGTAAAGACCCGGTAGCTGTGGGAGTCCCAACACAGGGCATGAATAATAATAATAACTATAACAAATTAACTGTCCATTATTATTCAATATCATTGTTAAGATCCACATTATACAATGTTGATGTTCTACAACAGAAGCACTTGAAGCTGCACCACTTCCACCCATGTGTTTACTGATGATCAGTCAGATCATTGATGGCTCTGGAACAACCTGCGGTTTTTCCTTGATCTCCACGGAGCCACAGCTCTGCCAAAGTCAAACGTGGCCATTGTCTTCCCATCACAGATGATCAGCATCTGGTTGTCCAGTGAACCAGCTGATAACTGGTTACGCAGTGGAACTTTGAATGAGTTCTGTATGCTGAAGCCCCACCCACAGTCGGCTGTGTGAACTGGTGCAACAATGGCTATGGCAGCCTGCGTGAGGAGATTCAGGAAGGTCTCCAGGTAACACTTGTGGATGAGGCTCTGTATTGTCTCTCGGAAACCCTTCCGCATTGACCAGTGGCTTGACCTTAGGCCATTCATTCATGGTAGCATTCTCCTCAATGATGGGCACTGACTTGACACCATGATGACAGTTTTTCTTTTGAATAGCGTGCCACCAACACCTCAATCATCTCATTTCCCTATGTTTTCAGTGCATCAGCACTCAGGAACCCAAGTGGCCTCATCCCAAGCACACCCAGTGCTGCCAACTTGTTCGTCTGGTCTTGCGGGAAACGCTTCTGAACTGTTCATCAATTGTGTGATGAACTGTGATGCAGTGTTGTTGAAGTGGGTTTGCCGTGTTTGTGTAATGGTCACTGGTTGCTCCTTGAATTTGTACTTGTTTTCTCCTTCAACAGATCGGAACTCATCTTCAAGTTGTTTCATATGAATGGTATGTTGCACTGTTCTGTCGAGATGTTCCTTCAGTTCTCTCAGACATTACTCCACAGAAACTGGTACAACAGCTATATCGAGATCTTTCTTTTGGAAAACCAGGGCAAGGGCCGTGATGATGGGTAGAACATCCATCATGAAGCAGGTTGTGTCAATGAATGTGTAAGTGGTGACCTTCTTCGTGTAACCTTGTGATCTTAGGTCACTCTCCTGGGCAAAGTATGTGACCAGTGAGCCCAGCATGTGATAGATAGTTTCAGTTGCTTTGTAGAAGGACAACCACCTGACTTTGTGAAATTCCGTGTAATGTTGGTTCATCAAGCAACTCTTGCATTGCTCTTCCACTGTCCACCCTGTTGGAGGAGCATTTGAAGTGATAGAACAATTCGGTGACCACTTCCTGGTAGTCTTCCAGGTATGCAACTGAATATTGGCAGCCTGTAAGCTGCACAAGGCAAGCCGCTGTACAATGCAGTGTACATTGAGGAGGGCTGGGTATTTTTCTCTTGAGATATCCAGTAGCACCTTCCTTTTCACCAGTCAGCACCTTTGCACCATCAGTGCCAAACCCAGAAACTTTGTCCATTGAAATGTCCTTGGTTTCTAAGTAATTGGTGATTTCACCAGCAATGGCTTTTCCAGTGGCAGAAATGATTGTTAGATTATACAGAAAATGTGTTGATGGGAGAAACGTTGTGGGATCCAGCACCTTTGCATACAGAACCAGCTTCTTTGAGAGTGAAAGATCTGTGCTTTCATCGGCCAGAATGCTTATTGTTGGAGATGTTTTCAGTTTCATTTCGACATCCTGACGAATGCAGCCAGTCATAGCATCTACCATATCATTCACAGCGACTAGAGAGGTGTATTGGGCATTTTCCGCTACTGTCATGCTGCCAACATGTGGACATTGAGCAGGTCTATCATGGTCTACCATGCTTGCGAACTTGTTGAAGAACGACCTTCCTTAACTAGCCAATAGATGCACTTCATCTTAAACTTTGCACCATTCTCCTTTTTTGTCATTGATGTTTTGAATGATGTTTCAAAATTTTGGCGCATTGCAATCTCACTCAGAGCCTCTTGGTGATCATGATGAATTAACATGCCTAGATAATGTGCTGGTTCGAAAGTTGCTGTTACTATGGTGACTGTGCTTCTTGTGTTGGTCCTGGCAGACTGAGCAAAATATGAGTTTCATTTTCATGTTATGCCGAAGCCAGACTTTATTTCCTGTATCCTGCAACCACTTGTCTTGAAAGGTTCTATGAACAGGATCATGTTCATTGTCTTCAGAGGCATGTCGAACAACACCGCTCACTTCTATCATGGCCACACCAATCGCTTGATCATCATCACCTATCTTCATTTTGGCCACTTGATTCTTATGTCTCTTAGTGGCAGTGACAGTGACCGCCGCTGCACGGTGAGAAACAAACTGTTTTCACCACTAGTCCACTGCTGGACGATGAAGCAAATGAAGGTTTCCGCCTGCTCGTCGTTCCTGTAAGTCGAGATCAAACAAGTGAAGTCCAAAAATGGTCGTCTCATCTTTGCTAGCACATGGGCGTTTCGGAACAGCAGCATCAGTCTGTTGAACACATGCTTGTTCAAGGTCTCGACATGTTTTTCTGCAACGTTCGTGCCCACGTTCGCCTTCTTCGCGGTGTTGATTGCAGCACATCTCCAATGTAGCTCCGACTTCTCGTGAGCAGTCACCGCTTCCAAATGAAAGTTTTTGCACCCACCGACAAAACTGCATTGGCGATCAGTCTTGGTCGTCACTTGTGAGCAGCAATCCGTGCAGAACATTGCCACTTTTTCAGTGCCGGACTTCAGCCAGTCTCGGTTGACTTTCCATGGTTCACGCTTTCTGCTCTCGTTGTCGTATTTCTTGTCATGTTCGCGCTTCTTGCTTTCGTTTAACTTTTGCTTTTTTGTGGGATTCTTCACGCCATCAATAAACTTCCACGTGTTGCTGAAGTGATAAAAAATGGCGGCGTGTTTCTATTATATACTTTTTTTGAACACCAGGCGGCACTATTGAGAACTTCGCTGTATTCAGTGGTCCACCGGATTTGTGATATTTACTACTCCGCGGCACGATCTGGTAGTCTCGGACTAATGGACTACCCTAATTTCGAACCCAGAGCCACTTGATCCTTGTCGTCTCTCTTAGTATAGTCCACTTGTTCCTTGTCGTCTGTCTTGGCCAATTGTCCTTCATCTTGTTTATTAGATGGTACCATCCCACTTGGGTCACCTTAATTTTTGCCCCCTGCTTCTTCACCTTTTGAGACACAATACCGTTTCCTGGATAATCAGTTATTTAAAGGAAATAAAAACAAGGCATTAGCTAAAATCCGTTTTCCATGTGTACACAAATATAACATTGTATGTAACATTTGACAACATAAAAAAATACGTTTGTAGACAAAATTCTATTTTAAACCTGTCTGTAGAGATTCCCGCAGAAAGTTGAAATTTAATGAGCTAGGCGATCACGTGGTATCGTGACGTCAATCCTGACTCGCGGCTTTGTTGACATCTATGCATCGCCATTGTTGTTCTCTCCATTCTCTTGTAACATCATGGCTAGTGGGAGTTTCCCAGAGTTTCAAGTGAAATCATACGATTTTGAGCCACTAGCGGGAACGGTTACAGCGAACGATTCGTCTAATTCCGCTCTTTCCGAGCGTTTCAGCGACGGTAGCGAAGAAGATGATGCGGAGTCGGACAGTCACAATGTTCGCTCAGGCAACACCGACTGGTAAGCTGCAACTTCATTATAATGACACATATGGTGTGAAAACTGTCGACAACAACAATTATATCGTTTTAGTACGACGTTATATTATAAAATGCGGTGTCAAAGCTGTACAGAGAGTTAGCTAGAGGTTGTAGCTAAATAGGTCATCGGACGAAGTAATTGTAAACAGACTTGTCAAAGACAAACTTCACAAAGTTACGAACCGTCGTATGACATATATAATGACAGCTCTAGATTATGTCATTTATGTGGAACAATGATTTGTATTACTCTGAGTCTGACACATAACAATATAGCTACTATATAATCAAAATAAACTGAAATAAACATTAAAACAACATGCAGAACAATTGAATAATTATGGTAATGGGTTATAGCCTGAAGGGTTATGTCCTAGACCTAGGGGTTTAGTGTAACCTTAGGGGTCTTATATGTGAGATGCTACCAGTGGGCATATATGTGCCCTACGACTATGTCCATAAAAATCATAAGGACATAGCATTTTTAATCAAATTTTGTGTGTGACATATTTATTACAAATCCATCAAGCAAGTTTCAGAACACAGTTTTACTGGGTTGAATCATTACAAATTCATCAAGCAAGTTTCATAACACAGTGTTACTGGGATGAATCATTCCAAATGTTGGTAACTGTGTAGACCTGGTAACACAATGTGAATCACTACACGGTCCACAGACAATGGTTATAAGCCAAACAACACCCATGGGAATACTTCCCCTGCAGGCAGATGAGAATATGGCTTCAGCAAATACCCATTGATAAACAAGTTATCTAGTCCATTTTGTTGATCACTTTACCTATGACATGCTAATAAATAGCATAGCTTCACACCTACAGACCAATTATTATCTTTACAGGGCAACTTCCCATTGAGCCGAGAAACTGCTGCACTACGACATTGGTTTGGCCAGTGCAGTTTCGGCAACGTGCGAAAAGATGACGAAGTGAAGACTCTGCCACCAAGAAGTACCTCTCCTTGGAAGGGCAGCAATCTTTCCTCAAGGGAGTCTTGTTTGTAACACCCTCCTCTGTGTCAGTGTACTGGTCGACGTGGTCATCGCTGTCACTGTTGCTGCTGTCACGACTAGTCGAATCATTGTCAGAGCAAACATACTCTGGATCTGCAGCAGATGTCACTTCCTCCCCATTTGAGTCACTCGAGTCACTAATCGGACCAGTCAACAAACTGCACTGCACACTCGTTGACCTCACTGCTGATGTCACCTGCACAGCAACCTGCTCTGATGCACAGACTGCTTGCACTCTTCTCGTGCGAGTTGATGGCCTGATGTCAACCTGAAAGCATTTGCTGCTCCTTTTTGGAATGAAAGCTGTGACTGACTCAGGTGTGGAATCCTCTGTATCACAGGAATCCGTACGAGAGCTGTCATATTCAGTTGCTGTATCTTCAGATGACCCATTCTTGGTCGACGGTGGACTATCTCGAGCTGCTGCCAGAATGTCAGCAAATAAATGAAATAACAAATTACCCTTATAGAATTTGCACACAAAAAAATTGTTGTAGGTTTCTGACAAAAGCAAACAAAATCCTGTCTTTTACCATCTTGTCAGAAAGGAGTACATCCATTTGTCTAGTCATTTGCCCAGCTTCCAAGTGTGAACAGACTGCCTAGCTGTGAAAAATACAAATTAATTTCAAGTTGCAAGGTATGTATTGTTTATTCTATGATAAAAACATCATAAATAATTGATATCACGCTTACAGAATCTACACAGAGACATAGTTACTTTTGTTATGTTACACTTTTATGCAAACAATTACCTGGAAAATGTGACAATATATTACTTGTGAACATTTTATTTTTGGTTATAACTAATCATCTACTAAATATACAATAGATAGGTTTGCAACTTGCATTGCATTGCATTTATTGTTATTGTTTCACAACTTGGCAAATTACCATTTTCACACTTGGTAGCTGGGCAATGACCCACATCCAAATGTGAACATATTTAAGTATTGCTTCTTACTGTTTAAAAAACTTATGATAACAGACTAACCTGACTCGGCAATGAGTATAATTAAAATAATTATTTCTTGCATGTAAAAGTACATAGATTAATTAAATGCATAACTAACAAACTAGCATCAATTAATTTGTTGACGTTTTTGTTTTATTGCCTTACATTCCTGTAACTATGATAATGATAAAAACAGTCACCTGAATCGATTTGATTACACTATCAAATTTTCCACAAAACTGAGTATATGTAGATTTATTATAGTAGTATCGTGCATAACTACAACATTTAGAATATAAGATACTTTGGAAGAGTTCCGTGATATGATTGGAACCAATGGGGTACAATGACAATAAGTTGAATAACTTATTTTGACACACGCGAGACTGTCCAGTCCAGGCATTATACTAGACCTACAGAATAATAATAATAGCAGAAATCACATATAAGAATGACCTTGATTCGTTGCCGCTTTTGGTAAGACCTTGTAAATTCATCACTCGTAGAAGGAACCTGGTACCCCGAAGAAGCCATGGGTGTAGTTGCGGAGCCGGCTGTAGTGGCAGCGGAGCCTGCAGCGGCGACTGCGGCACTGGAACTACGCTTGCGAGACCCGATTCCCTTCGACTCGGGCAAAGCAGCCGTCGATCCTGCCCATGCTGACGCCTGTCTTCGGCGGATTGACGGCTTCTGCTGCTGGGAATATTGTTGGGACTGCATCGTTTTTCAACGATATTCGAGCACCAGGATATCCAAGGGTTGCCAACATCTCCGGATCGCGATCAACAGTTTTTCTCAAAATGACCGGAGCAAAGCCGGCTGTGTTTCGTCGGCTTAATGTTAGCTCGCTTGATTTTTGCAACCCATTTCTTAAATAAAACTGGATCCGTAGGGAACTGAAAAAAAATGGTGTGTTGCTCTATGTTTAGAAGAGTTTGCATTACAACCGAATGCCGCACAATGAACCATGATGATATTCGCATTACACAGCCACCTCTGCCGTCATATTGCTGAGAATGAATGTAAACAAGCGGTCGCTGTACCGGCAGAGTCATGTCTGACGTCACATCTCAGCATCCCAAAAAGCACGCCAAAATATGCATATTCGAAAATGTCCGGATGTACAACATAAAATGTGGAATTTCTAATTCTTTGATTTTTGGGGATTTGTTTTGGTTGGTGGACATGGAAATATATAGCAGGATCTAATTTAACATGAATTCAAGCAATAAATGTTTTTATTCCCTTTAAATAATTTAATATCCACTGTGAAAAGCTCAATATAACATTTATTCAAAGACCTATTGTTACAATAATTCAACTGAAAACCATATCAATATATATATAAATATCTTCATATTCATGGATATTATGGTATTTTATTGAAATGTGTCGGTGTGTTGAGTTTGCGTGCTACATAACTAATTCATTCCATTAATTTGGTTATAATTAGTGCTAAAAATAATAAATATTGTAACTGTAGTACTCTAATCAATGTGTTTGAAAACCATGAAAACAGTATTTAAATATCTATATAACTAACAAAAATTTAAGGAAATATTTATCCACAAAAAAACACAAAATGGGTCCATTTTGCCATTGTAAGAGTTACACAAAAATTATGCTGTTTTGCCATCTTAAAATTGCAAAAACAGTTATGTGATCCATAAGCTATTATATTTAATTTAAGCCCATTCCCAATGTTCTAGCATGATATTTATTTTTTTGTTGAAGTGCGTCAACATCCTTCAGGTGCATTCATGAAGTTTTGGTAGGTCATTTGTTAAAATATTGCGTCAATGGTGCAAAGGCGCGGCCTGGATTGAACCCTGAGATGCAGCCACTTGGTATTGATTTGTTATCACAGTTGCCTGTAGGTTTTAAATGTTTGATGGAAACTGTGATTAATCTGTAATTGGTCACTGGCAGTAGCTTGTGTCAACAGACAGCATTAAGCCACTAAACCCCTGTTAAACTGGACAGTTGCCTGTAGGTTTTAAATTGTGTCAAACAGTGAGTCTACCTTTTGCTCTCAGATAATCTGTCCTCTTAGTTTTACACATGAAGACATAATCTGGCATAACTTGATAAGTCTTTGTAGCAGCACATTTGTACTTCCAGTGTATCATTGCAACATAACATACATATTACATACTGTGTGCCACATTTGAATGTTGTGCATGTAATATTTCCATGCAATCCATTTGCATATATAATGTAAAACTTCAACAGCCGTTTTCTTCATTTTCACTTTTTGATCTCTACCATGTTCAATGCTCCATAACATAACATAACATTATACTGGTCTCTAAGATAGATCTATTGGACACCTGCGCAGTGACCATGTGTCAGTTTCCAATGCAAGCCGTTTTTTTTTTACTAGTAATGATCTTGTTATTCAGCACAACAGGCCACTATTCAGTAAGTAATGTGGAATAGGAGAATAGTTCTGATGACCTGACCTGGGAAAAGAGCTGACGCAGAGTTATATAATACCCAAAAAAAATGCTACTTCGAAAGTGTAAGATTTTCAACTCTTGTGTTTTGTCCACACTTCCATTGTGATAATGGATGATAAAAATGATGATCATGCTGCTAATCAAACTGATAATTCTGCTGCACTGGTACTATCACTGTGGAATTGAGTGAATACACATCTCAACACGTAAACTATGGATGGCATCTTAAGATCAGACACAAAATTTCCAGTGATGATAATTGGCCTTTATTTGTGCGACTGCAGTATGTCAGAATTCCTGAAGCAAAAACTTCCATGACCAGTTTTTGCTCAAGAGTGGGTTAATCATGTGGTTGCGTAGTGGTCATGCGTATGTGGCTGTTGCTAGGGCCACTATCAGTCGTACATCACAGCTACTTTGATAAAAGGTAATAATGTGAATAGCACGGTCTGTTATGCCAATTGTTTACTAGGAGCTGTGGATTTCTAAAAAGTTTTTTTTTACTGTTTGTGTGGGCATGTGTTTCTGTTTATTTGTGAGTAAGTGATGGCAGTTAGGTTTTGTTAGTTGTGCAGATTTTATATAAATACAAGGGTGACATGATGTAGAATACATTTTATCACATATTCAACAAACAGCATGCGCTTATGATTAGCAGTGGCGAGAACATTGCTAGTAATTAGTTATAAATAAGCATAATTGTGTATCCTTTAATATGGGTGCTATTTGCAGGTCTGGCCATTTTCATATACAGGTATAAGTGTGTGTGTGTGTGTGTGTGTGTGTGTGTGTGTGTGTGTGTGTGTGTGTGTGTGTGTGTGTGTGTGTGTGTGTGTGTGTGTGTGTGTGTGTGTGTGTGTGTGTGTGTGTGTGTGTGTGTGTGTGTCTTTTCTAGCACAGAGAAAATAGTGAAGCACCAATGAGTAGAATTTTAAAGACAGTCATAATCATCACGATAAACCACTTGTTTCCCATAATTCAGATTTGTTAAGTCAGAAGCAAATCAGAACAGTGAGAAACCTTAAATAATAAAAATGACTGGTAGGAACTAAGTTATTTAATTTGATGAAATTGTGGCTGTGTGATTATCGTCAGGTTATTGATTATAGGTATCCAGCTGCCATATGAATCGTCTTAAGTAGTGAACATTGTTGGCTGCAAGGTGAACCCGTTTTTCATTTAGTCCTGTTCCGACCTCACAGGGATTAAGAAATAAACATTTTTGCACCTCCAAGTAATAGTTTAACTCAAAATTTGTGGCAATTTAACTCGCGCTTATGTTGGAATATTTTATTTCGTCCGCGATTCAACCAATACCCCTATTTGAACACTGCCTGTTCTTCACCTATTACATTCGTTTGTTTACGTATCTGGTCAGTCTGGTTTTCTGAACAATCACTAAGGATTAATGAACACTAGTGCAGAATGTCACCCACTTGGCAGGTTTAATTGATCTATTCAGCAATGATGACACTGCTTAGGCCTCACTCTGGACACTGTCACTCACAGTGTTGTGTATTGTCTTAGTTGGTGCATTGAGCTAATCTACTTGACCATGAATCAGTGGTGGCTCTGGTTGTGTATTACACCCAGCTGTGGAGCTAAGATTCTCTGCCTACTAATGTTTGATGGAAACTGTGATTAATCTGTAATTGGTCACTGGCAGTAGCTTGTGTCAACAGACAGCATTAAGCCACTAAACCCCTGTTAAACTGGACAGTTGCCTGTAGGTTTTAAATTGTGTCAAACAGTGAGTCTACCTTTTGCTCTCAAATAATCTGTCCTCTTAGTTTTACACATGAAGACATAATCTGGCATAACTTGATAAGTCTTTGTAGCAGCACATTTGTACTTCCAGTGTATCATTGCAACATAACATACATATTACATACTGTGTGCCACATTTGAATGTTGTGCATGTAATATTTCCATGCAATCCATTTGCATATATAATGTAAAACTTCAACAGCCGTTTTCTTCATTTTCACTTTTTGATCTCTACCATGTTCAATGCTCCATAACTTTGCCAATTTTGGTAGCAGTCATAATTTTTGAAACTGTGTAAAGCACCCTACCAAACCTTTACAAGGATGTAAGAAAACAATGTTACAATTTTTCCGACTTATCACTCATTTGGTCAGCCGGGGTCACATATAGACATATTAGTCCAAAGGACTTCAGGGCCACTTGGCCCAATTTTTATGTTGTTTTTTATTTCAGTGACACCATGGTATATCCACAACAAGCTGGCCTATGCATCATTTTGGATTCTGAATTCAGCCCAGTCAGCAGGAAAATTGTAAACTGTAGTATTGTTGGGTTATTTGTCTTCACCAAGAAACAACGAATACTCGAAAACATTGATAAAAATGTACAGCCATGACAGCACGCCGTATTCTTTACACTAAGCCTACCAATATACCGGTACGCTATATTTTATCCTTAGCCTAGGTGAAGCCTGAAGGCTTCAATCCCGCAGTGAATACCACGTTTAGCCAATCACAGAATAGCTAGCATAAACGTGTTGACACGGACTCATTTTTCACCTTTAAAAACATCATCAAATAGGAGTTTCATTGCATAGAATAAAACAAAAATATTATTGTGGATTTATTTTGGGTACATATCTGTACCCTAGACTTATTTTTGGGTACATAATTTTACCCATTTACCCTGCTGGCGGAAACACTGTAAACATATGCAACAAATAACGATAACAGTCATGGATAACAGCATTCAGGGGATATTTTCTTATCCCTGCTAGTTGATAGACTTTGAGGAGTAGGCCTAGATAAAGTAAAATGGATTATGATGTTAGCTAAATGAAAATGGATATATTTGAGATGTGACTACAGCATTGGAGATGGTTGTTCTGACAAACTTATGATGTATGTCTCAATGTATTATTTCTAAACCCCAAATATGTTATTTCATACATGGTTATTTCATACATGGTTATTGACAGTTCACTTGGCATTGTCTATTGTTGAAACTTACCCATGTATGTTATTATAAATAAGTGTGTTTTACACAATGATTGCAAAATGTCGCTCAAACTTATCTTTTAATGTATTAGTTAATAAAGCTGAGATGTTCACTTCCTTAAATTGTCTGATGTTTTAAGTTTCTTTTTAATTTATCAAAGTCTGATCAGATGACTTTTCATTTCTCTGTAGATTTGACTATGTAGTCAAATTCATATAAGATTTTCACCTCCTTAAACACAAATCCTGTAGGCTTACACCAGCCTTAGCTCAAGTAAGTAATAGTAGTAGTACTGATCAACAGTAAGCCAGCGTATTCAAGTGCCAATAATTTACTTTACTTACAATACAATAAATGGGTCCAATATTTCATCAAATGCAGATGTCAACATACTTTTAACTATAAATTACTACACAGCAAAGATAACATCATCGGTGAACACAACTTTGTTGACGTCCAGTTCCAGGCTTTCACAATAATTACTCCATCTACGATGTTTAACAAGCTTGTGATGCAATCTGTGACATGTTTTAAGTACATGAAGCAGATTCAACATGTTTTTTCCAGAGATGACGATAAGATTCATTTTGTTTGTCTTATGATATAAACAGGGACGCTGACTGGTCTAGATTAAAAAATTACTGCTCTGCCAACAAAACACAATAGTCCAACATAAACTTGAGTTAAACTTTTAAACTGGCACAAAATCTGCTGTTAAATCTTTAGCACAATGTTGGGCAGGTTATTTACTTTTTAATGCTCTCGAAAGAAATCTCGAGAAGTCGGAACGAAACTTCATTTCTAAGCACATTTTGTGGGTTCACCTTGCAGCCTATTGGTATTTGAGAGAAAACAAGCTAGAGCTGCATGTTGGTAAAATATTAACACATTTGTTGTTGTTGCCAATGTTGTTGCCAATGTTGTTGCTCAGAAGTCAGAACAACAGGGCAGAGCTTTGATTAAAATGGTGTTACTACATTTTTATCACTTCTATTAAAATGTGCCTTGCCTCATTATATTCAGGAGTAAATCTGTCATAAACGTACTTTGTTTGCATTGGAAATCAACCTTCTTGAGACTTACTGGTTTAATCTGGTCATGAGCTTTGTTTTGATTAGTACTTATATTTGAACACATCAATTTATCTATCGTACCCCTGGGACTTTGCTTATAAGCTCATTACTGTTTTGATGACATAAGATTCTACAGCACATCTCTTAATTGCAACATAAAACAATGTGATATTTTTTGACAATCCTGTAGATAAAGGATCCATCTTATCATCAAGGTATGTTTATTTGCAATATAAATTCTTTTCTGTTTTAAAAAGATACTTTTTAATCATATTTGAATTGGCATACATGGAAAATACTTTGACTGTTTTTTTCTCATGTTAATGTTAATAATGGCATTGACATGTTAGAATACACCACACTGACACTGGAGTTAATAAACAGAAAAATGGTGCATCTTAAAACTAGAAAATATGTAGGAAAAACCATGCAAATTTTGACAAAAAATATAATCTGGTGCAGTAGTGTGTATAGTAGCAGCAAGCCAAAACACTATAGGTAATAATCCAAGATGGCCATCATTTCCATGGCAACAACCAACCTAAAAAGATTCCCACACTTTCTACTTGTTAGCTATTGACATTTCCTTAGTAGACGTTCATTTTTTTGTGTTAAAAAGTTTAACTCGGAAGTCCAATGATGTCAACTTTGTGCATTTGTTCATTTTAAATTATTAACATATTGAACCATATTCATGTAGTACCAGAGCCAGGTTACAGTTGAATGCTGAACTATGAGAATGAATATTCCTGCTTTACTGAGAATTCACCTTCATTTGCATGTCTTGTGTTTACTTGGAATATGTTAAGCAAAATGACTCCTTCTTCCAGAAATGACTCGAAGGTTGAGACCAACATCTGGAGTGCGGTGTGGGTGGTCATCTTCTTCTTCCTTGTGGTCAGCACGCTCGCATTCCCTAATGGTCAGTAAGCAACATACTTACATGCTTTCACGTACTGTCATTCAGCAACTCATTAGTGTTGGCACAGATTAAACATAAATCTTCAGGTTTTTACATTTAAAAATCATTCTGACCACAAACGGAATCTCCTAACATTAAAATGTTCTTTATAAAATATGGCGTTTCTAATAAGCTTTGTGTTGTCTGTTAACAAATATACAATGTAGTTTTTTTAATACCCAGACTGCCACTAATTATTTTGTCATGTTTGAGTGGGTTTTCTATTTAATTTTTTAACTTCAGTGTGGGAGCGAGTCCTATTCACTTTCAAGTTTCAGTAGTCTTTGTACAATTTGATGAAGTTTTTTTTGAACAGGTAAGGTCTTGATGAAGCTCAACCTATTTTAGCGGGAAATGGTTACTGTCTTGAATGTGGGTATGAACCAATTATAAATTTAGATGTGGGCATCGTGTAGTGTTACATTTATAACCATAAAGGCACAGTGTCTGTGACATTCTCTATCTATTTAGCCAGCTGTTAATTAATGATTTGCTCTAACACAGCAGATCTGGTGTAAACATCTTCAGTGGCATGGCACGTAGACAGTAGACAGCAGTCTGTAATGACAAATGGATGTACTAGTGCAGTGTATTTTTTATCAGGACATGGCTTTTTATCGGGACATGGCTTTGTAATCAACCTACTCCATTCTATAATAATCTGGAGGTCCTATCTCTGCTAGTGTTATTTTGCCATTATTCAGTGACATTCACATGAGGTGTTACAATTTCTCCAGGGAATGAATGTAGCCAGAAATTAGTGGGATCGAGCTGCACCCCCACATTACCCAAATCTAGGGGCCTGCCAGCAAAACTGGGGGCCCAGAAATGCACTGAGAGAAAAGGCGAGTACTTAGTAGATGTTTGTTCAGCAAAATTATTTTGTTAGTACTCAGTACTCACAGTTTTACAGCTTTGTTCCTCCGGTCATGAATCTCGGAAACTTCTCACATTGCATCATATTACACCATAAATATTAGTTTTTTGTGTTTCTTCTATAGCTATTCGTTTGAAGATTTTGTAGACATGCTGAAGTGGAGATGCTTAGCAAACTCAAACAGCTTCTTATTTAGTAGAATTGCCAAATATGTAATTTCTGGAACAACTACAGCATGTTCAATTTACCTTAATGAATTTTCTTTTTCTTTAATCAAATTGAATCAGTTAATCATATCTAAAAACTAGTTAACAGCTCCTTGCCAAGCTATTGAACAAGTTAAATCTTCCTGTGGTGTTTCAAGGCAACTGTGGAAGGATAGAGTATTTAGTAATCACATCGGATACACATTAACTCGACTTTTTATACTTAAGACTAACAAAACTTGCCCAACAATACAAATATTTATGCTGTTTTGTGTGACTATATTTTTATACATTGCTACGGGAATCATGGATTATTGTAAAACTTGGCAACAAAAACATGTATAGTTGCAGCTGAAAAGAAACTTTACAGGAAGGGTTTCTCTGGCAAATGTTTATTGTGTGTGTCTTAAATGTATGAGTTTTGCAGATTGGCATAACTGATTAAACATCTGGGCATGTTTGCAGACACGAGAGAATGGGTGAATTAACTCAGCTGACGATGTACTGCTGTATATAATAATGTGCAGCATGCTAACAATCTGTGTTAACCATTTTACCAACATGGTTTATCTATTTATCATTCAGTCCCCTTCTCCCGTGTTTATTCGGATACATCATAACAGGGGTAGAATAAAAAAAATGTTCAGGGCAAGGTCAATTTGGCCTTTGTATCTGGAAAATTTAGGGGGCACCAAGGCCAACTTTTCTTTCGAGGGCAGGGCACCAAGGCCACTTTTTGTCAAGTTTTTACTGATGCGGGTGACAGATGAGATTCTGTTACACAGGATACACAATGAATGAAATAAAGTAAATGATGATTTTTCCTCAACCAATGAGTAAATAGTACTAGAATTTTAGGCACTTGTGTAGAATCCGGACCTACATCGATTTCACTGTTATAACTTGAGTTTTGCCTAATTTTGATATATCAGAGCATTAGTTCCATCATTCAACATCATCCCAGGCATATTATATTACGAAAATATTGTGTCTCAGCACACTTTTGAAGCCCAAATAGTGACCCGGTTTGCGCTAGTCTGCACCACTGTGGTTGTGCGTTACCACATCGCACTCGTAAAATGAGCAATATATCAGCGTATGTTGATGCAAACCGGGGCGCTATTTATGCCTCAAAAGTGCGCTAACACACAATATTCTTAAACGTAAATATGCCTGGGATAATGTATAAATAATGGAACTAACGCACTGAGGTATCAAAGTTAGGCAAAACTCAAGTTATAACGGTGAAATTGAGGTGTCCGGTTTCTATACAAGTCACAGGTAGCAGTGCCGAATTTAATTTTTATAATAGTTAAACTTAGCAGTATAATACTACTAAGTTTAACTGGTAAAATTTCACATTTTTTAAAACGATTGTTCCTACTGCGTACGGCGATATTTGGGACTACCTATATAAATTACAAACCCATAGGCATGGACGGCGACCACCTTCAGTGATTTCGACTAACAGTAACATGACAATTTATTTTTACTTAACTAACTAAACAAATGGTCGCCAATGTCATCGTGCCCTCGGCTGCTTTCTTCAGTTGGTAAATTTTTTGTTTTCTCTTGGCATGATTTTTGGGTATTACAAAATTTTGTACGCCATGATAAACGTGATTTTAATGGCATGCTTGGGAGTGATTCGATTGAGCGTTTTGATTGGTCAAGACGTACGTGCGTGACCTATTCGCGTAACCTATTCGCGTAACCTCTGAATGGACGGATGGCTAATTAACTTAACACTGAACTTGACCTCACAGGATTTTTGCCTGCGCAGAAGAGTCTTTATAGAGCGACTGCGCAGTTAGTTCTCGGATATGTAGCTTGTAAACAACAACAATATGGCTGCACCAATTAAAATTAGGTGAGAATCGGCAATGACTTCTTTGGATTTCTGTTCCTATTGACAAATACACGGCAAGAGACAAATGCTGCCAAGTTCAGTTTAGTTGGTACCAGGCATGGGAAGGGCAATAGGACATACAGGGAGGGCAACCACGGCTATTTATGGCCGTGGATACAGTCAAATTTATCGGGGCACCACGGCAAGGAAAAAAGGCAATTGCCGTAGTGCCGTGGGCCAAATTCGATCACTGTCATAAATGTTTGGCAGTAGTGGGTGAGTTGTTGATTGAAGGACGTTTCCATGTGGGACTTTTCAGATGAAATACAGCATGACATAAAAATGAAGTGCATAAAGCTTTCAATGAAATGTCTAGAAAATAAAGTAAGTAACAGTGTTATTAAAATAAGGAATGTTTTGTTGACTGTTTAATGGATACTAAAAAAAGTTGTTAATGAGGGAATATGTCATCGCTTCAGTTCAACAACGTTATAACTGACATTTTTGCAATTTATTCTGTTTTTTGGTAGTTCTGACGTCCTTTAGCACACATCTAGTTAGTGTAAAAGTGCTGTACCTGCCCTCCCAGCATGTTTTTATGTGGGGCCCAGTTCTACAAAGTTGTATCTACGGAGCAGTGGAATCACTCGGTGCTACAAGGTTGTATCTGGCAGTTACAACCTTGTTGCACTGAAATCTGTCAATCATCAGGCTGTAGATACCCTAGTAAGCACACAGCTAAATCATTAATCCTCTCCCTATAGTTACCTTAGTTTTGCTATTGTGTAAATATGTATTCCAAGGAGATTTTGTTTATAGTTGTAGTACAATATTAGCAAAAATATGATTTTGAGTCCTTTTGCCCGAAGGTCCAATAGACCATTACTCTGCGTCCGCCATTAATTGTCATATCTCAGAAACCATTAAGCAAAAATTTTCAAAAATTTGGCATAGACATATCTTAGGGTACTACCACTAGGCACGAGAAATCTGTATTTGATTGAATCATTCTAAACCCCCTATCCCCCCCGTAACTGGTAATTTTTCACATTTTGCCTATTTTTTCAAAAACTTTTAAGTGATGTTTTCTCTGATTTTGCATAGACATTCCATGTGGTAGTGCCACTATACACAATAAATCTGTATTTGATTGAATCAGTCAACCTCCCCCCAGGGCACTCAAAGGACTTCAGAGCCTCTTGGCCCATTTTTTGGGTACCAACAAAGTGAAAATGATTTTGTTCAAAAAGAGTACAATAGATCCTGCTGCCAAGAATGTCCTGTATACACACTAGAACAGTGTATTCCATTGGAAGGATGGCCACACGCACTCAGCCCTGCAAGGAAATCTGAGGTACAGACTTCATGGATTTCAAAGAACTCGGCAAATGCCATGCAGTTTCTGACAAGGATGACAATGATGAGAAGATGAAGTGGATGGAAGCATGCCTGTTTCAGGTCAGAGGTGAAGACCCAAGTGCTCTGTACCTGAGATCTGCCTTTGACAAGGACTTTGTCCGAGTGGATCGTGTTTGCCGCAACAGGCGGTCAACTCCAAACCCTCAGTTGGTACTCCTGTTAGTCCTGTACACAGGACCACTCAGTATCTCTGCTGCAAACACAGAGATCTACAGATCCTATGCACTTCTGGGCTGATCCCTAACACTTACCATCTGTTCTACAAGTCAGTGAAGTGTGAATGAGCTCAGTTGTGTCATTCTGACCAGCTACAGTACAAATGTGCGACGTTTCATCTCGTTTGTTTAGACATTAAACTGGTCTAAAACTTCATTATTTAGTTGATTATGAGAATGGATATTCTTTAAAGACAGAAAGAAAATACAAGAAAAATATAAACATTTAGATAAATGTGTCATGACAGAGAAAATACAATGAAATATTTTAGTGTTTGTTGATTTGTTATTATAATATGACTAGGAGAGATGATCACCAAAGGTTGTATTTCTGATGTTTTTAGACGATCGTAATGTAACTAAGTGCAAAAAGGTTGTAACTGCATATTTTACCCATTTTACAGTATTACGTCAAATTATTTTGGTTAATGCACACACCAAATAAAACATGTGTAGGACATCTATGTGCATAGCCAAGGATTAAATTACATGTCATTTATTTAAAATATAACAAATGAAAATCTTATCCTGAACAATTGGCAAATGCAGTTACAATCTTGTTGAATTGATGCGACAACATGTCAATTCTTTTGGACTTGCAGGTGTGTCAACATTTTGTGGTGTTACCATCATAGGAAACAGGGGCCTTTTGGCTGTTTTACATCACTGGATACCAAACGTATTTGTTAAATAGCATGTGAGTTAAAGATCATTAGTTGAAAATGACAGTTGCGATTATTTTAGCTGTGTGTACCCAAAGCTTTGCAAGATCCAAACTATATATATGTACATACAGTGTATATATGTATATCCCAGTTTGCATTGTGAGCATGCATTGTAAATCATCTTATCGGTTCATTTGCGATCTTACATATTTCTGTTCCCAATTTTTCTGGTATGCCAGAGTTGGCATGTTTCGTCATGGAAATGTGTGGCATACATAAGTGAGTGACACCAAAAGAACTGAATGCACTGTAGTTTGGTGCAGTGCAATCATATGAGTTGCATCAACAGTTACATTGTGTGGGTGAATCTTTGTTTCAGGCCCATTCACAAGGCCACACCCGGCATTATGGCGCATGGTGTTTGGTATGTATCGTTTATTATGAAGAAATCGTAGTCATCAGAAAATAGATTACAATGAATTATCCCTCCAACTTGGCTCCTGTTACCAGTGCTTAACACGTTTCATGGCAGAAAATTCCTCCAAAATGTGCTAATTCAATTTTGTCTCTGCAACCTTGAACAGTTGCCTTTCTTTGCGTAATATTTACATCCTTAATTGGTTACTTTGTCAATGTAACGTCATTCCATTGTATTCTTGTACTCATACAGCCTTGTGCTGGTGCTTAATTTTTTACAATTCTACAATCTATGTCAGCTTCTCTCTCGCTCATCTGCATTGTTTTTGTTGAACATGTATTTATCGCTATGTTTGTCAGTGCATTAATGTTATCACTGTTGTAAGACTCGGTCAGTCTGTCACTGTGGCCATCTGCAATGTATCACTGTTGTAAGACTCGGTCAGTCTGTCACTGTGGCCATCTGCAATGTATCACAGTATCTGGCTGTTGATGTAATACTTCCCTGTAAGCTGGAATGTTAAGTGGTTAAAGTTCTACTGTCATCTCTGGGCAACAACTGCTATGCCATCCGACAAAATATTATCGTACTAAAACCTGTAAAGTAAATCCCATGATCTTGGTTTAAAAAATCTGTATGAATACTACGCAAAATCTAAATGTACCACTCAAAACCACAGTGCACCTAGTGTGAATCATCTGACGCGATGATGTATGATTGTATCTGACTATCTAAAAATTCTTATCTTTAAACTTTATGACTATATGGAGAAGGTTAGCAAATTTGTGTAGGGGGCGTCTTGCCCCACCCTACCCTATTTATGCTTATAAATAAAATAACAGTGAGACATTTGCATTGCCTTGCAGGACTGAGTGTACTCTACTCCATGTTTCTGTTGGCGATCCTCTTCCAAAACTACAATGACGTCAAAGAGATCATGTCCTTCTTCTATCCAGACCTGAGAGGGACGCAGCCGGACGAGAAGGTACAGCGGGGAAAGAACTGGGCACAGGGGCTTGTATTTAATCATGTAATAATAATAATAAAACTTTACTTTGACACCTGCCCTATTCAAGGGTGTGTACACACATATCAAATTCTAAATAGCTTAAAAATGAAGAAGGCTTCAAATAAAGAAGGCTTCTTGCGAGATGCTTCAGATAAAGAGGGTTTCTTACAAATGGAATGTTGGAGATGTATTTGTGGTTCTTTGTAAGTCATTACTGGAGATAGTTAGGTGGCATCTCAAAACGTCAATGTTTGATACTAAATAAAGGTGGTTATTTTTGGAAGGGATGTTACTGCTTGTTTCAGGTTGTATGATGTATTTTTGTAAGCACATTTTTTTTGTTTCTTGTTATAGTTCAAAAGGGTGCTGATGAAAGGAGAACAAATAAGTCAGATCATAGAAAGAGACCAGTATGTGTGATTGGCACAAAATGATATTCTGTGTCAGTCATTGTTATTGGTCTCTTTCTAATCCATTGGTTCTTGCTCCTGTCTTCTTCTATGACAACTGAGGACAGTGGCCAGAGCTGTGTGGGACTAGACAGTGTGTTTGATAGCAGTGCCAAAGCTAATTTGCATAGCTACACAACATTGACAGGATAATTTGTGATGTGGTAGTTTTTCTAATTTCTGTGCTCAAAACCAGGCGACTTCGTTTGCAGAAAAATAATTGTTTTGTAGTCCTCATTGTTGAGAAACAGTGTTAACAGGTAGTTTTAAGTGAACTATCCCAGCATGTCTTCAAACCAATCATTAGGTAATTATTGCAGTTAGTGATGTTGCAATGATGATATGTGTTTCCTTCCAGGAGTATGCAGTCAACTGTTCTGACATCACAATTGCGCGACTATGGTCACACATGGACGTGTTTGCGTTTGGCCATTTCTGGGGATGGGCACTAAGAGCACTACTGGTGCGGCACTATGGCATCTGCTGGACCGTCAGCCTCACTTGGGAAATGACTGAGGTTTGTTATTACAGCTTGTGGTTAACATTTCTGCAGGTAATGCCACCTTGTGAAGGGTTATATTTAATGCATATTGTCAGGGTTGGCATGTTTCTGCCCTCACGGCAGAAATTGTGTGACAGAAATACTTTCTGCCTGAGTAGCAGAAATACCTTTCTCCCCTACTTTCTGCCTTTAGGGCAGAAGCTCAAAAAATAGTAATATTTTATAGTTATATTTATTTTATTATCAACTATATATACCTATGTCCTTCTTACACCATTACTGTGTCACAATGTGATGCCAGCCCCTACAAGTTATTTAGACACAGATGTCTCATCAGCTTACCCAACCACCGAGACAATAGCAACCTCTAGCAACTAGTCTGTTTAGTTGGATAATACAGTAGCCAGCTGCTTCAAAACCAAGCTTTCCACTAACCACAATATGACCAGGTGATAATTAGTTTTAATTACCAGCCAATTTCTATGCTGGTAATAAAACTGGGGTATACAATGACTGAGAGAGCAGCAGAGATAAGAGAAGTACTGAACAAAGGAATGCTGCAGCCCACATGTTGACAGATAACAAGTCCTGTACACATGAGCACAACAAAATCTACACCAATGAATGCAAGTTGTAGGATTTTGCCCCTAAGGATTATGTCTGGTTACTGTGCATTGTAGAACAGTGACTTGCCTATGTTACACACAAATATGGCACACATCTAACACAACACTGGTTTCTAATGTATTTAAACCAGGGATTCACTTGGGAAAAGCAAGCACTGCAAGGTCGAGACAAAAATGTCTTATTATACAAATGTACTTGACTTATGTGAATGCACACATATTTTTACTTAGATTGCACAAAGGAAGGTACAGAAACTTATTGATAACGTATTCTACCAAAAAGTCACAGAATTAAGAATACTGGTCAATTCTGTAAATGGTTTGGAACTTGTAAATTCACTTCAACCTCTCATCCCTTGTTTCAATTAATATTTTCTTTCGGTAACTAACTAAGCTTCTTTGCTGCAGATGCGTTTCTAGCGTAATTTAATTCCTTGTTGATCTGCTAGGTGGCATTTGCGCATCTGCTGCCCAACTTCGCTGAGTGTTGGTGGGACGCACTTATCCTTGACGTTCTGCTGTGCAACGGCCTCGGGATCTGGCTGGGGATGTTCATCTGTCGGAGGCTCGAGATGAGGAACTACCAGTGGGAGAGTATCAGGTTGGTTCTTGCCTCTGTCACCTCACTGTGTGCTACTTCTCTCTTATATTCATGTTGTTAATGCTCTAATTGTTCATATTCTACTTGCTTGACCAGTTTGGTAGCTAGGCAGACAGACAGACAGATTTATTTTGACTATAAATGTACAAATTGAAATAATTAACATAACTGTGAAGGTCAAGGAGACTACCATTAAGACATAACATGTCACTAATATAGGAGCCCCCTTTTTAGTCCTTTGGGCCGAAGGTCCAAAGGACTTATGCCATCACTCTGCATCTGCCGTTAGCTGCCATATCTCAGAAACCATTCAGCAACTTTTTCTCTAATTTTGCATAGACATCTTAGGGTACTGCCACTATGCACAAGACATCTGTATTTGATTGAATCATTCTAAGGGCACCTCAGGATCCTCCAAAATGCAAACTTGTTATGCTATTTCCCTGCTGCTGTAAGCCTCCTGCACTGATCTCTATTTATAACTGTATAGTGGACTTTGCCCTATCTCTGATCACTGGGGTGGCTGACTGGAGAGATTATGCTAAAAACCCTGTGTATTGGACTACCCTAGGCTCACTGCCTGCCATTGTCCCAGTCTCAAACAGAATGTCTCCGTGTGGGCTGTAACTATAATGTGTAATGGAAATCCCTTCTGCACTGACAGAACCTGAGAAACTTTAAACCAGCAATAGACATAATTATCAATGCAATTTAAAGATATGATCTAGGATTAAAATAACTTAGGTATACTTGAAACGGTTAAATCATATTTAGCCAAAATTATAAGGAATATTATTCAGATGTTTTACTATACAAGTTGCAGCTATTACTTCACTCCAATTCAATCAGTATTATGTCATTAATTACTACTATTTTAAAGTCAAAATGCATGCTAAATATATGTATCTTGTGAACAAATAAATGTTTATCATAGTTCATCTCTTTTTTCTTTCCATTCTGGGGGCGGGTGGTAGGGGCAAAGTGAGAACAGAAAATGTGTGCACATTTTCTTAAACAACCTTTAACTGTGCTACATGCGAGATTGCAGCTCACCAACTTTCCTGCAAGGTTTCTACAACCACTGGAAATCAGCCTAAATAGCAGAGTATCGGGATAAAATTCACATTAACTAATATATACAATCTTCACAAAACAGTCTACTCGAATATTTTATTTCCAGGTGTATCTTCACTGGCATGCATATAGTCTCCACTAAACATGTCAACATTTTACGTCCATCATAACCCTTAATGATCTGTAACTGATTTACCAAAAATCATTTCATTAATAATTACAAACTCCAAAGGACTTCAGGGCCTCTTGTCCCATTTTAAATAAAAATCAATCAAATTATAATAATAAATATTAATAGTGATCATAATTCAATGTTAGCAAATAAGTAAAACAATACAAATACGTAATTACATAACATATTGTATACTATTATATATGTTACTTATATAACAGTTATGGAAGATACCAATGGCATTTATAATTCATACTTGTTAAAACAAGTTGTGAAACCATGTAGACTATGTGTGATTTATCAAGAGCATTATCAACTCAGTACGTTACTTCTCTCCCTATATGACTTCATGTTGTTGTTTTTAGGGATATTCATTCGACTACGGGAAAGATCCGCAGGGCTGTGCTACAGTTTACCCCGGCTAGGTGTGTACCCCGTCGACATTCCCCGCCGTTGAAGGCCATATAATTGGTCCCCAGGGCCTGTTTTGTATGGCTTTTGCACAGTTAAGAATAATAGTTGAAACAGTTTGGCAGATATTTGTGAAATATTGTTATGCATCTATTTAATAAGTAATTCTGAATAATTCTGAAGAAAAATTTAGCAGCTTTATAGTTATTATTATTTGAACTAGAAACATTTTCAAAAAGATGCCTGCTTCTTTTATACTGTTCTTATTCTTCACACCAAACTTTTTACTTAGTATGAATTCCACACTAATCGCACACAGAATGGTTTGTCCGTAAGCAGACGACGGATGCCACTAGTCTGTATTCAAACAACAGATGACAACTTTTCGGACAAATATGTTTCCCGCTTTTGTGTGTGATGAGTGAATGTTTGGGTGAGTGAAGTCGACTGACTACGGCTGGTTGTTTCAGCTGGACCCATGTTCGATGGATGGATCCCAACTCGACGTACATGCGCATTGTCGCCTTCGCTATCCTGGTCGTTGTGTGGCAGGTGAGTGCAGACGTTTCATCATTCATAATACTTACTACATACAGCCTACATATGGAACACGCTCCCACAGTTATACCAAACTAAAGTGAGCAATGATTGCTTTGTTATACCCAATTTGTGGTGTCACCATTCATTCTCAGAGAAGATACTTGGCACAGACCTTTTATCATAAGCACGGTGCCATACTGTCTCGGTTGTGAACGAGCCGTCAACGGCTAACTTTAAGAGGTTGACTTTAGAATGCTGATTAATCAAATTAAGATCTAATTAATACATTCAACAGAACATTGTGAGTGTCATTGCTAATTTACATGCTAGAAACTTACCATCTTCTTGACAAATGTTTAGTTACAATAGGGGACAACATTAATTTTAGCTGAGTGTCACTGAGCAATTCTAATATTAGATTGTGTATTTTATTATGTGCATATTGAAATGTTATACGTTTGGTTTCTGTTCTACTTGAGTGCTGATTCAGCACCCATCTCCTGTGTTTTGTTGCATTAGACAATTTTATTGACTATTGTGTTCAAATTCATTGATTGGTTATTGAAATCATTAACAATATATTTACAAAAGTAGCAAGTTGCCATTTTGATCACGTTAGCTTCTGTAAGTAATGCCTGTGTGCATTGCAAAAATGTCACAGTGGTTATGTAGTTGAAAAAGCTAATTTATTTACATTTTGTGTCAACTTTAAATAAAGACTGACTTTATCATCAGGATTATTGCAATTGGCAGCACCACACTGCATTATTACAAACTTTGGTTCTTAGTTGAGAATGTCTTACCTAAATGACCAGTAATTTGGTTCGTAGTCGAGAAAGCCTCAGCTAGAAGGACGAATACTGAAAGTGTAGGTGAGATCTGTGTACATGTGGCACTTTATTCTGCTGCAGCTGGTAGACCTGAACACATTCTTCCTCAAACACATCTTCTACTTTGACGCTGGCCATCCTCTGAGTGTCACTAGACTGCTCCTACTAGCTGTCATCTCTGCACCGTCTATCAGGTAAACTGTCTCATACACCTGCTCCATGTGGAAGTCCTACACCTGTTTGTAAATGATTCTGTTTGTGTGGGCTGAAACCCACTTGTTCTTTGACACAGAACAGTTGAATTGTACGCCAGAGTTCATGAGAAAGGAACTCATCACCTTCTAGGTTTGTGCTAGAGACATCAGTGAGATGTAGCACAGAGTAGAGTATTTAAAACTACTTTCTCAATTTGTTTAAACCATCTAGTACATTGTGAATCAGTTTCATTGTTGTTCACATCAATAGTGGGTGAATAGTGTAGGTACCATGCCAGTGAAATTAATAAAAGCATGCATGTTTTGAACAGAATTTATTGTTAGATCGCATAACTTGTGAACATTTCAATAGCCTTATGTAGAGCTACGTTTGCCAATTTCCCTGTTGAGTTTTTACTGATAAACAATAATTGAATAGTTTGTTCAATGGCTTCACCAAAAACTGGTAACATATTTGTACAAACGAGCAAGCATATCATATTCAGTGAATGTTAGGAAGGTTTAATTTGTTCATGAAATGGGTAAGATTACAAGAGCAAAAACTAATTGAGGAGGGAATTTTTTTCACAGACTTGAATACATACTTAAATGTATAATAATACTGTTGTTCTAGCCTGAATATGTCACAGTTATTGTCCAGAATAAAATGATCTGCCAGTGTTGCTACAGTGAGGCATATCATAGCCCTGTGTGTTTTCTAAGATCTTTTTAGATCTAAGCTGCACCCACTGTATAATCCGTTAACACTATCACTAATCATAGTAATGTTAAAACTGCAGTATATCGGCTTCCGTCTCGTCTGTGATCACCACTGATGATGTCATTTTAGCTGCACAGATCTTTCCTGGGTTGGACAGGATCATTTACATTACGGGTAGTCACATCATATTTGACGGGAATTCCCATGTGCTAGAGCTAGTCTGTCTAGTTTTAATAACTTGTAGGAAACGATATGCCTTTTGATATCAATAACCAGCTTTCATGTCCTTGTGAAAACTGTTGGGATCTGATTTTGACCAATGTAACTCTTATTTTCCTGCATAATCTGTAAAGACTTTTGGGAAAAAATTCCCTCTGTCATATGCTTAATGTAATGAAACCTGTGGTGTTTGTTTTCCAGACAGTACTACACGTACGTGACAGACACACAATGTCGCAGGCTCGGAACACAGTGCTGGATGTTCCTGTAAGTTATCTCTTGCCTGTCACACTAGGTTGTCAAGACATATATATGTCAAAATAAAATAGGTTTATATATGTATGAAGGGTTTCAGGACAAAATGCATTATAGTGCGCACTTCTGTGCTTCTGGATGTAAATGAAAACTTATTCATGATTTTAAAATTTCTTTCTTTCTACAAAAATATAGAGATTGGTAGCAAGGGCCAAAATCGTTTTTGTGTGCAGTTTTGCATGTGTGCACACACTTTCAACTGTATGTCTCTGTGCATCTGATTTTATTATGTCGTATTATTTTTTGATATACCTTCTGACAAAATGATAATATTTTTAATGCAACTCCCAGGAGATCTTAGGGTATTTTAGGCATCGTTACAAATCATGCCTTTTATATGGCTTACTGATACTGTACCAAGTGAGTATGGAGAATTTGAAGAAATCATTTTGTGTCAAGACAATTAAAAATGTATTAGTACTGTAAGTTAAATATAAATAACTATTAGAATAATATGGTTATTTAACATTTCTCTGAACAGCTAGTGTTGTGTGACTTTATTAAAGTGGTCAATTTGTAGATTATGACCATCCTTTGTTTCCTTGTGACCATCTGTAGTGTCCTTGTGACCATCCCATCCCGTGTAGTGACCTTGTAGCTATTTTCTGTCCTTGTGAACATATGTAGTGTCTTTGTTGTAACTAGTGTCCTTGTGATGATCTAAAGTGTCCTTGTTGTGACCATCCCGTGTCCTTGTTTTCTCGCAGCTTCATCACATTCACTGAAGCCATCATCTGTATCAAGTTTGGGCTGCAGCTCTTCAAGAAGACACAGATTACATATGTCCTCTGCTGGCTGGTCTTACTGGTAAGTCAGCATTACTGGTGATCTCTACATTTGTCTGTCCATTCTACAGTTGGAGTTAGTATTCAAATTTACCATAATCGTTATCTCATAGTCAGCCGGATCATGGGTTCCATGAAAGTCCCCAGCGAATACAATAATACATGCTACGTAACATATTTGTAGCCAGTTTATATTTAACAGTTAGTACATGGGGCAAGAGAGATAAGTATAATTTCAGTAGCAGAACATGATCCACTGATGTTTACTTCTGGGTTGCATACCCCAGAAAATTAGCTTACTTGTTCCAGTCATAAGAGAGTCAGCTGACTGTTTACGTCTGAACTGGTGCATTGATTTGTTTCAGTTTTTGTCGAGCATCTGCTGTGTGTATACGTGCGCCCAAACTAGGAAGCGCTCACAGGTGAGTCCAGATGATAGGCATCACAAGCATCGCTTTCTCAACTGTCATACCATTTGATAACATACTACCTGTAGTTACTTATTTTCCTCAAAAGTTCCTTTGCTAGCTTAAGCTCTTACCTAACCTCATATTTCCATTGTTTATATCTAAAATTCCACTTTTGTTATGTTGTAATATGACATAGCTGTTTTACCGTTTGTGTAGATGTCTTCTGTAATGGAAGTAGGATTACAAGTATTTCCCGTATGAGCGGTTGGGTACTGCCATATCTGGGCTTACACAAATCTGGTTCTGATTATCTAGTTCATTTTTTCCCAATATATCTAATGTATACTGATTTACAAAGAGAGGATTATGAGGGTATTGATACAACTTGGTTTCTTCAAGTCTTTTAAGCTAAAGGAAGGTTAAAGACCTAGAGGCAGGGACAAGGTTTAGTAAAAGTCATGTAAATGGGCTAAAACATCCTTATTTTTCAGAGGGGACAATGATTGTTTAAAATCATGATAATGTTGATGGTGGGAAAAACCAATGCTCACTGTTACATGTTAATAATGTATAAATGTAGAATTGTCATATCTGAAATGAAATATGAAACAATTGTTAGTAAGCTACTGGCAGCCTTGTCCACATGTAAGCTGGAGCTTGTTCTTTTGGATCACAATCATTCTAGTTAATTGTTTTGTTGCTGTATGCACCAGAATGTCATGTTTGATCCTTTGTACTGTTATACTCACAGTATTTTATAATTACAGTAAATATTATGGTGGCCTGTTTCAACTGGTGACTGTAATGGATAAAACCAGTAATCAACTCAGTATACTGATATCACGTCACAACCAATCACATTGGTCAATGATGTCATGTGACACCATTGCAACCAATCACATAAGTCTATTGTGAATGCTGAGTTAAATACTGGTTCAAGTTACTTCGATATGTTGCAGCAGTCCATGTCATATTGTATGTCTGCAGATACAACCTGAGGACGGTAAGAATGACCCGAAGGCTGCAACACTGGAGTCAAGAACAGAAACAACAAACAACGTAGGAAACTCGTCCTCCCTACACAAGACCACTGCATGCGGTGACAGTGGCATAATTGAGAACAACGACTCACCCGTCAGCAATGGGTACAGTTTCCGCCGACGCAGTGCTCGAATAACTGGCAACAGTGTCTCGCAGAAACTCTAGATGCTGACAGTCATTCTCGTGGTCCTGACAGCTAAAACCAAAGTAGATCCTTAGACACTGTGATCTCTGTGTGTGGAGATATATAGGTGGTTCAGGAGCTCCCTGAGTGACTCCTAGTCCAGATAAAGTGGTACTTAATCAGGAAATAAGGTTGGTTGTTTAGTCTCATGTACAACCAGACAGTTTTTCGTTTTAAATCGTGGAAATCCATTCCTGATTCAGAGAAATTAACGTCAATGCAATGTGACCAAATTCAGTTTGCGGTTTTCATCTCTTAATGTATTCATTCCATGATATAATGCACATATTCTTACAGGACTATCGTAATGATCTGTTGATGATTTGTAGGAATCCTAGGCGTCAACTGATTTTGTATGTTTTGAGAAAGTAATGTGGGAAATGGTTATTAAAATCAACCACTACAAATGGTACATTTTCTTTCTTTCCATCTTTTGCCGCTGATTGTGCTGTACTGAAACTGTGTACGAGATGAATGTTATCAAAGTGAAATACGTGGCTCGTATTTATATTGAATGTATTCTCATTCAGGGCTAGGTCATTGCTATCCATTGTGCAGGCGTTTTTGTGATCAAATGTCAGAAAGCTGTGTTAGGTTTATGTTTCTTATACTTGATTCAAATATGCTGTGTATTATCTTATCAGATAATGCATGTTTGAGGGTGTTGACTGTGTCTCATGACTGTATTTGTAATTACAGTACAGGGTTCTTTATCCCAATTGTATGGTCATTAATTGATCCAATTTTATGTTTAGATTTTCACTTCGGAACTGACTCTTAATCCGTAAATCAAACCGGTAATATATACTATCGATTTTGACTTCCCAGCAGATTTTTTTAGAAATATAAAATTGGTAAAAACTGCTAATAATAAATACTGTTATGTATAATTTTACCAAAAATTTAGGTTTTATGTGCACATTAGTTTTTGTTGTGTGATGTACCTGCTCAAACTTGGATAATTTAAGCAGTATTTATATTTTGTTGTTAAATTGTTTTTACGACACTTGTGAGTGAACCCTGTTCGCATTTGCTCACTAAGCAGATATTAATTATTAATGATGTGTGGAGCTTTGTTACAACTACGAAAGTGAATGTTTTAGGTGCATCTCATGTGGTATTCCACTTATTACAAAGGTTTTATTGCTAAATACTTGAATATAGGGTAGGGTAAACAAAAATAATTGATGTTAGGATAATTTTCATTTGCCATGTGATGTAAGCAATGTGCACGTGGTTAGCAGCTCTCATATGCGAATTGTCTTTAATTAAGTACATGTACACATGTATGTAGTTATAATTACACAAACATTTTTGGATCCTTTTATGAACTATGTTTTTATATGATTCAGTTTATTTTTTAATTAAAACTCTTCAGATGATTTAGCCCACTGTGAATCAAGTTCAGTCGTGTTAAAATAAAAAAATATATAAAGTATTGCCAGGATTGCAAATTCGGTTTAAAAAAAAGCAAATTTATGAAATCGCAGCAAGAATTTAATGACCGTTAGATAGAGTAACTTGCAATGGTGGGAATACCTGGTAGCATTGTTACAGTATGTACAGATGTGGTCACCTTTGCCATTTTCCAACGATTTTTTACCAGGCCAGGTCAAAATTAATTAAATCATTTTTGAATGATTTCACACAGAAACAATATGATAGTGGATATTGATTGGGCAGGTTTGATTTGTCAGGATATTAGTAAAATGGGATGAGGGAAGTTAGAATTGAGGAGGGAAGTTTAATGTGACATTCTGTTGAAGGAGCAGTCTAGTGAGGGTGGATGAGGTTGGTCCAAGATATGTTGTAAATTAATTAGGAGATTGTGTAATGTCTGTGTGAGTTGTGTGTATGTATCTGTGCAGATTGTACCCAGGAAAAAGCTAAACAAAATAATTTCAATATATATAAATAAAATTTGTGTTTGTGAACTTTTGCGTAACAACATTAAATAAGTCTCAAAGTTCGAAACATGGCTCCATTTGCTGCTATATAAAACAAAATGTTCAGCTATTAGTTCCTGGAGATATTAAGTTAGGAAATGTCCTGTTACTTTTTTTCAGGGTTGTAACGTGTGTTGAACATAGTGGATGCTATGATGTATAGAACTGGAATGTTGGCAAAATATTGTGTGTTGAAAGTGTGGGCATGGTTATGAATGGCCTATTGTGAAGTTGTATTTACTACATCAGTTTGATTGTTGACAATATTCAACGAATTGTTGGACTAAAATAGTCATGATATTCGATTACCTAGTCGTCTAGCATGTTACACTTATGTAAAAAATAATTTGTTCTTGTTATACTGCTACATAGGTATTCAAATCTATTTCACACATTTTTTATATACAATCGCCATTTTGTTGCTGCCAATTGTGTAATTTTGATAAAATGCTTTGGCCAACTTATGATGCACAACAGTCTTGTTTATATTTTATCTCGGTGATGATATCCATAGCCCACTTGCTGACACTTTTTTCTTTGTAAGTGATGCATGTTAATGAAAACTTTGCCAAATTTTTAGGGCGAGAAGCCTCGGGAATAAGAGCTTGAGATGTTCAGTGGACACCGGCTGAGTTTGAAGAGACATGTTGTATTAGTCTTGGTGTAGATACACAGATGTTTGTATCAGTCTTGGTGTAGATACACAGATGTTTGTATCAGCCGTGGTGTAGCTTCACATACACTTGTATTACCTGTCGGTCATTGTGGCCAAGTTTAATGTCATAATATTCCAGGGTTTGTGTATTTGATGAATATGTCGAAAAATAAAACAGTCTGATTACTTCCCTTGTCCTGTGATACTTGTATCTCATGCTGCATTTATTTATTGGTGGTGTTTTATGATTTAAACATAGAGAGTCTGATCAGTTTGGTCAGAGAATCATCTGTGACCAGTTTATGAATATCTGTATCAACACTGGTGTTTATGAATACCTGTATCAACATTGGTGTTTATGAATACCTGTATAAACACTGGTGTTTATGAATACCTGTATCAACATTGGTGTTGGTGAATATCTGTATCAACATTGGTGTTTATGAATACCTGTATCAACATTGGTGTTTGTGAATACCTGTATCAACATTGGTGTTTATGAATACCTGTATCAACATTGGTGTTTATGAATACCTGTATCAACATTGGTGTTTGTGAATACCTGTATCAACATTGGTGTTTGTGAATACCTGTATCAACATTGGTGTTTGTGAATACCTGTATGAACATTGGTGTTTGTGAATACCTGTATCAACATTGGTGTTTGTGAATACCTGTATCAACATTGGTGTTTATGAATACCTGTATCAACATTGGTGTTTGTGAATACCTGTATCAACATTGGTGTTTATAAATACCTGTATCAACATTGGTGTTTATGAATACCAGTAGCAACATTGGTGTTTATGAATACCAGTAGCAACATTGGTGTTCAGTAAAAGGTGCAACACTAATACTACTGTCAACATCAAATTATCAGGTAAGTTGACCGGGGTCTTTGTCAGATTTTGGATCTTGTAAAGAGTTAGACCAAAGGGGAGGCAACTTAACATCTGTTAGTTTACATGCTAAATATAGTGATGAAACAGGTGATATGGAATTTTTAAAGAAATTTGCTCCAAAGAGGACTCGCTTTAAATATGACACTGATGGCGGTTAGGTATTCACAAGATCACAGTATGGACATAATTAATATCCGAAAGATCAACAGACCTATAACATGATCCAGATAATGGACGAAATATATTTGTAGACAATTAATTGTGTGAGTAGATTAAATATTCCAAGGAAAGAAAAATACACGAGTAGTACTAAATACTACTGGTTAAGTAGTGATTTGTTTACAACATGGATAGGGAATACTTCAATAAAAAGACGAGTGTTGTTTGAACTTTGGTATGGGCAAATCTTACTATGTCCTTTCAGAGGTATGTTACATTTGTTGAGGAAAAAATACACAAGGTGAGATCTTAAGCTAGGACATATTTATAATGCAAAATTTAATTGTTTATGAATAATTAGGGAAATATATCGTTGAGGCTTGAGAAGTTATGAAGCAAAAATTCAGGTGAAAATTTGTTAATAAAAATTAACTTAAATATAACAAAAGTATCAGTGCATAAAAATAAACAAATAACAAGGCATAACTTCTTATATAACCATGTTAATTTGTCTGATCCAAGGACTGCTGCTATCATTCATGGGATTCATTCGAAGCGTGTTGTCGACGTCGGCCTTCCATAGCGGGTGACAGGTAGCACGTGAACTTTGTGTTTGTCGTCTCTCGTGCGATAGCTGTTCTTTCAAGACTCAACGAAACAAGATGAAACGCAAGCAGAACAGCGAATCTGTGACCCAGGAGTATAGCCCAATAACGACAACAACAGCTTACTTAATCCTGTATAACTTTATTCAATGCCTTGGGTAAGATTTGGTTGAATTATGTGGCCAATGGTAGTGGGCGATATTACAGAATGTTGCCGAGTCAACTGACAACTGCTGATATTTCAGCGGCGGATAATTATTTTATATAATTATACGCATGTAAATTGTTTTCACAGTTATTGAAATGTAATATTACCCTGTGTTCGAGTGACAGGAATTTTGTATCACCATTCTTGCATAAATAAACAAACATGAAAAAAACGGTTCCAAAATCAAGGATTCCTGGGCTTGGATGCCTCATTGCCTGGCAGGATGGTATGATCATGTCCATGCCATGGTCATAGATTGAATCTGCCCAAGAGCTAAGCACGGGTGGGTTATAAATAGCAGAGCTGCCACGTTGTGTCGGAAAATATGCTTAAGATCCAGGGCACTTGTTTAGTATCCGGGCCCACCACGATTTTGCCTTTATAACTATATTTTTGCCTAAATTTAATAGTAATACCTCAGGCTCAGTGCGTCACTCAATAGTTCCACATAATCTCAAGTAAATTTAATGTTAGTTGCGTCTTACGGCACTTTTGAGGCCAAAATAGTTCCCCGTTGTGTGCCAGTCCTCACCGCGCACTTGAAATAAATGATAACGGTGCATGTTTGTGAAAACTAGGCGCTATTTAGATTTCAAATATGTGCTAAGATGCAACATTTTTACAATGTAAATATGACTGGGATGATGTGGAATGATGGAATTAACGCACTGAGGCATTCAATTTAGGCAGAAATATAATTATAATGTTGAAATCAAGGTGGGCCCGGACACTAGACAAGTACCAGATCAAGTTTTCCAGCAGACCATCAAGTGGCAACAATTTTAAGCAATCATTCAAATTGTTGCAAAATTTTCATGAGGCAACATTTTATATGTTCCGCTGACGATGATAAGAATAGTGTGTAAATGTGTCAATATGTGCAAAAAAAAACCTGTTTGTATTAATATTTTTTGAAATGGCGAATATGCGTCTCAGATTGACTGTGTGAGAGCACGAGATGGACGTTAAGTGTATACTGAAGACTTGGTAGTTCTGCAGTAGACCCCATCATAATTAAAGTTTTCTGTTTACATGAGTATGTCCGAATCTATTCCAGTCTTAATGTGTTTGATAGGAAAAGACATATGTACACTTCATAAAAGTACATGTACTACATACCGACACTACCAGGCGTGGGCCATTCAGCCATGATAGCATTCATTGCATTCATTGCTACTGATAGTGCAGTTAATTAGGGTTATTTGTTGTGCTTTCTCAAAATGTTATAAAACTGATTACCCCGTAGTAATTTATATTTAAAAATCATGACATCCCACACATACCGACCAACAATTTAAAGATTTAATGTGACAATTTATCAGCAAACGTAACAGTGTGTACATTGTACGAAGTGCACAGATTAATAAAGATACACAGTACACAATGCATTCAGATAGTAGTATTTAATCTCTCCTGTCTTGACCTGGGAGGTCTGTATAAATCCAAAATAAGAAACTCCATAACTGTTCTATTTACATCCCCACTAGCCCATTACTGCAGCTTTGTTATTACACTTGTGTGAAAAGTACTTCCAAATGTTCTATCAATATGTTAATTTCCATTCACATTCAGTATCCTAAAAACTTCTTTTTTATCTTGGGGACTATTAATGTCCTCATCCTGTGTAATTGCAAAGTAACAGAACTAATCATAATTTCTTAGGCTATTTTTCTTCTAAGTAATCATACTGGTATTTATGCTCGTTCATTGTAGTAGTAACTATAACGTATTTACATTGAAGGTGTAATTGCTTCCTTCTCTGACTTGTAGATGGACATCGATTGCCCTGAACATTGTTCTACACTTCATTGTTGAGGAATCTCACAAAGGATTGTACGTGGTGGTGGCCACCAAGCTCAACATATTCCAGTTGGGGGCCCTGCTTGAGGTAAAATAACAACATTCATTCTGTTCATTTCTAGCAAACATTACATGGCAATAAACATGTATCAAGAAATAAACTTTGGAAGAAATGTTGAAACATATGCGATGTTTGTGACATGTCATTAGTGTGTGAACAAGATCCGCTGTAGACGGGTCGAAACATCCAGAGTAAGTTTATTTCTTGCCATCTAATGGAATCTTGTAGCTCGTAGCCGTGAACAATATATTTCATATTATATGGCAAACCACCAGGACATGGTTTGTGCCCTACATAATTTCACCTGTAAACTGTAATTTCATTTCTGAACTTTTCCGACTCCCATTTCTAGATAATCCATGCTGTGTTTGGACTGGTCAAGTCCAATCCAGTTCTGACCGGTGTCCAGGTGATGTCAAGGGTCATGCTGCTGCTAGTTGCTTGCAGTGTCAAAGAGGTGAGTTACTTGATGGACTATTTAGCCCTTCAATAGGTAATTATTCCACTATTGGATAGTTACCCCTTCTGCCTTAATTATATAGTTAATTATTATTAAATAAAACAGATTGGTCGATCTAAAAATTACCTTTGAAGGATACAACATTTTGCTAGTTTATACTGACAGCTGCCATTTGTCCTGGGTTCCTTGACTATCCTGTAGCTGTTCAAAGAAAATGTAGACACATTATGAAATAAAATCAGTCAATTTTTTTAATTAAAGCATTCTTTTTATGTTTATATTGTAATAATTGTCACTGGTAAAAATGTGACAACAAAACGATTAAACAAGAGTTTACGAAAGAAACAAACTGTAATTATTAAGATGTGTTGTTTATTTGGAGCTATCAAGAATGACAAAAGTAATAACTATTTCACCTGCTGTCATTATTGACAAAACTGTTGTTCACAAAGAAAACTGCTGAATCAGTATTTAACACATTATGTCATATGTTTTCAGGTACAAAACAGCGTGGGAATCCCAATGTTACTGACTGCTTGGTCAATCACAGAAGTCATCCGCTATGCATTCTACACATTTGGCCTGATTGGACACAAGCCTTACTTGGTCCAGTGGTGTAGGTAGGTACTTAGGACACATGCCTTACTTGGTCCAATGGTGTAGGTAGGTACTTAGGACACATGCTTTACTTGGTTCAGTGGTGTATGTAGGTACTTAGGACACATGCCTTACTTGGTCCAGTGGTGTAGGTAGGTACTTAGGACACATGCCTTACTTGGTCCAATGGTGTAGGTAGGTATTTAGGACACATGCGTTACTTGGTCCAGTGGTGTAGGTAGGTACTTAGGACACATGCTTTACTTGGTTCAGTGGTGTATGTAGGTACTTAGGACACATGCCTTACTTGGTCCAGTGGTGTAGGTAGGTATTTAGGACACATGCGTTACTTGGTTCGGTGGTATAGGTGATTACTTAGGACACATGCCTTACTTGTTACAGTGGTGTAGGTATATACTTATGACACATGCCTTACTTCATACAGTGGTGTATATAGGTACTTAGGACACATGCCTTACTTGGTCATGTGGTGTAGGTAGGTACTTAGGACACATGCCTTACTTGGTCCAGTGGCGTAGGCAAGTACTTGCAGATGCCTTAATTGTAGTGTGGTGAGGTACGTACTTAGGATACATGCGTGGTTCAGTGGTGGAGGTGGGTACTTAAGACACACATGCCTTACTAAAATTACTTGGTCAAGTGGTATAGGTAGGTACTTAGCACACATGCCTTACTTGGTCCAGTGGTGTAGGTGGGTACTTAAGACACATGCCTTACTTGGTCCAGTGGTGTAGGTAGGTACTTAGGACACATGCTTTACTTGGTTCAGTGGTGTATGTAGGTACTTAGGACACATGCCTTACTTGGTCCAATGGTGTAGGTAGGTATTTAGGACACACGCGTTACTTGGTCCAGTGGTGTAGGTAGGTACTTAGGACACATGCTTTACTTGGTTCAGTAGTGTATGTAGGTACTTAGGATACATGCCTTACTTGGTCCAGTGGTGTAGGTAGGTACTTAGGACACATGCTTTACTTGGTTCAGTGGTGTATGTAGGTACTTAGGACACATGCCTTACTTGGTCCAGTGGTGTAGGTAGGTATTTAGGACACGTGCGTTACTTGGTTCGGTGGTGTAAGTGATTACTTAGGACACATGCCTTACTTGGTACAGTGGTGAAAGTGGGTACTTAGGACACATGCCTTTCTTGGTACAGTGGTGTAGGTATATACTTATGACACATGCCTTACTTCATACAGTGGTGTATATAGGTAATTAGGACACATGCCTTACTTGGTCATGTGGTGTAGGTAGGTACTTAGGACACATGCCTTACTTGGTCCAGTGGCGTAGGCAAGTACTTGCAGATGCCTTAATTGTAGTGTGGTGAGGTACGTACTTAGGATACATGCGTGGTTCAGTGGTGGAGGTGGGTACTTAAGACACATGCCTTACTAAAGTTACTTGGTCAAGTGGTATAGGTAGGTATTTAGCACACATGCCTTACTAAAGTTACTTGGTCAAGTGGTATAGGTAGGTACTTAGGACACATGCTTTACTTGGTTCAGTGGTGTAGGTGGGTATTTAGGACACATGCGTTACTTGATCCAGTGGTGTAGGTAGGTACTTAGGACACATGCTTTACTTGGTTCAGTGGTGTATGTAGGTACTTAGGACACATGCCTTACTTGGTCCAATGGTGTAGGTAGGTATTTAGGACACATGCGTTACTTGGTCCAGTGGTGTAAGTTAGGTACTTAGGACACATGCTTTATTTGGTTCAGTGGTGTATGTAGGTACTTAAGACACATGCCTTACTTTGTCCAGTGGTGTAGGTAGGTACTTAGGACACATGCTTTACTTGGTTCAGTGGTGTATGTAGGTATTTAGGACACATGCGTTACTTGGTTCGGTGGTGTAGGTGATTACTTAGGACACATGCCTTACTTGGTACAGTGGTGTAGGTATATACTTATGACACATGCCTTACTTCATACAGTGGTGTATATAGGTAATTAGGACACATGCCTTACTTGGTCTTGTGGTGTAGGTAGGTACTTAGTACACATGCCTTACTTGGTCCAGTGGCGTAGGCAAGTACTTGCAGATGCCTTAATTGTAGTGTGGTGAGGTACGTGCTTAGGATACATGTGTGGTTCAGTGGTGGAGGTGGGTACTTAAGATATATGCCTTACTAAAGTTACTTGGTCAAGTGGTATAGGTAGGTACTTAGCACACATGCCTTACTTGGTCCAGTGGTGTAGGTGGGTACTTAAGACACATGCCTTACTAAAGTTACTTGGTCAAGTGGTATAGGTAGGTACTAGGTACTTAGCACACATGCCTTACTTGGTCCAGTGGCATAGGCAAGTACTTACAGATGCCTTACTTGTAGTGTGGTGAGTACTTAGGATACATGCTTGGTTCAGTGGTGGAGGTGGGTACTTAGGACACATGCCTTGAGCAAGTTCATTCATTCTACGTTGTTCCAGTTTACTCAGTTGTATGAATGAGTACCTAGCTATAGACACTGGTAGTTGTTTGTGTGTGAATAGTCTTCATGCACTGTTCTGACTGAATGCTTCCCAGAGAAGTTGATATGGTGTTCGATTGAACAGGTCTGCCAGGGAGTAAAGTGTAAAAGCACTTTGAGTAGTCCTGTGGACTGATAGCACATTTGATAAGAACTTACCTTTACAATACATGATTCCTATATGTCATAGTTTAATCTTTAATTCTCCCATGACGTGCTACAGTAAAGATATCAATCAGTCACCATTGTACGGAGCAACTCTTGTGCATGTTTTCTGTTCCAATAACAATATTTTCATATACTTAGTTGTGTATTTTCTCTCTCTGTTTCAGATACACCCTCTTCATCATCTTATACCCCATTGGGGTGTCAGTAAGTGCTGCTTCATTATCACGACCTCATACATGCACACATGTGTGCACGCACACGTGTACATAAACGCATGCATACTCATGCATGCACACATGTGCCATGAGTCTTAGGCACTTTCTTAGGCTAATGGCTTAATTTGAGAGTCATCACCGCAGAACTACACAAAACATGATTGACAACGTGACAAGTTGAAGCATCATTTTGTCTTCCTTAAAGATATCTTCATCGTGATTACAACATACCAGAAAGTTTAGATTGTGCTTTTAATTAATATGATCACACTGGCGTCTACATTGACTAAATTAGATTAGTTTAGTTCCATTGAATTACACAACTGGTGCCTTTGACAGAACATGACTTGATATCTGGCTGGTACGATGTGTGATAAATAGTTTTGTTATCAAGTTAAAGTGTAATAGTCAACAGTATTTCTATGATTTTAGAACACTATATCGATCAATTACTTTGAATAGAGAACATTATTGCAACATCACAATAATTATGTAAATAAATTAATTTTGAACTACCGTATTTGACTGCATTATCACCCTTGGATGATTAAGTCGAGATATTCTAAAATTGGGGGATGGGCAGTTATATAGACATATTGCGTCCTTGAGTAAATAATAAAATAATTGGAACAAACCACGTTATGTCAGAAGAATATGGAACAATTTTCGGCCCATTTTGTTATATTTCTGCATGTTTATTGTCTATATCTTGACAACATGGATTTATGTATGTGCCTGAGAGGGGGTGGGCAGTAATGTGAGCAGGTGGACGTTTAACTAAAATTGTCTGGAAATGGGAGGTGGGCGATAATGTGGGTAAGGGCTGTAAAGCTGTAAAATACGGTATATTACTGTGTTATCAAAACATACTCAGTCATGATTACAGTTGTAATGAAACCGAGTGCTTTCATATAAAAATTTCACTCTGCACAGATTATTCATCTAAACAGATTAGTCGATATATTGATATTCACCCACCATCATAGTTCATGTGTACAGTTAGCATATAGCAACCATTCTCAGAGATTTGTTTTGCATGTGTTTGCCACCAGGGTGAGCTGATCATCATCTACATGTCACTGCCGATGCTGCGACGTACGACGATGTACTCAGTGGCCATGCCTAACCCCGCCAACATCGCCTTCAACTTCCATTACTTCATGATAGTTGTCATGCTCAGTTACATTCCATGTAAGTAGGTCAATGACACGCTCAGTTACATTCCATGTAAGTAGGTCAATTACACGCTCAGTTACATTCCATGTAAGTAGGTCAATGACACGCTCAGTTACATTCCATGTCAGTAGGTAAATGACACGCTCAGTTATATGCCATGTAAGTAGGTCCATGTCATGCTCAGTTACATTCCATGTCAGTAGTTCATTGTAGTGCTCAGTTATATGACATGTAAGTAGGTCAATGTCATGCTCAGTTACATTCAATGTCAGTAGTTCACTGTAGTGCTCAGTTATATGACATGTAAGTAGGTCAATGTCATGCTCAGTTACATTCAATGTCAGTAGTTCACTGTAGTGCTCAGTTATATGCCATGTAAGTAGGTCCATGTCATGCTCAGTTACATTCAATGTCAGTAGTTCACTGTAATGCTCAGTTATATGCCATGTAAGTAGGTCCATGTCATGCTCAGTTACATTCAATGTCAGTAGTTCACTGTAGTGCTCAGTTATATGACATGTAAGTAGGTCAATGTCATGCTCAGTTACATTCAATGTCAGTAGTTCACTGTAGTGCTCAGTTATATGACATGTAAGTAGATCAATGTCATGCTCAGTTACATTCAATGTCAGTAGTTCACTGTAGTGCTCAGTTATATGCCATGTAA
This sequence comes from Escarpia spicata, assembly GCA_963995525.1. Classification (NCBI taxonomy): domain Eukaryota; kingdom Metazoa; phylum Annelida; class Polychaeta; order Sabellida; family Siboglinidae; genus Escarpia; species Escarpia spicata. Next base: position 34,862,050 of record OZ023209.1, read on the forward strand.
GTAGGTCCATGTCATGCTCAGTTACATTCAATGTCAGTAGTTCACTGTAATGCTCAGTTATATGCCATGTAAGTAGGTCCATGTCATGCTCAGTTACATTCAATGTCAGTAGTTCACTATAGTGCTCAGTTATATGACATGTAAGTAGGTCAATGTCATGCTCAGTTACATTCAATGTCAGTAGTTCACTGTAGTGCTCAGTTATATGCCATGTAAGTAGGTCCATGTCATGCTCAGTTACATTCAATGTCAGTAGTTCACTGTAATGCTCAGTTATATGCCATGTAAGTAGGTCCATGTCATGCTCAGTTAAATTCCATGTCAGTAGTTCACTGTAGTGCTCAGTTATATGACATGTAAGTAGGTCCATGTCATGCTCAGTTACATTCCATGTCAGTAGTTCACTGTAGTGCTCAGTTATATGACATGTAAGTAGGTCAATGTCATGCTCAGTTACATTCAATGTCAGTAGTTCACTGTAGTGCTCAGTTATATGCCATGTAATAGTGCTCAGTTATATGCCATGTAAGTAGGTCCATGTCATGCTCAGTTACATTCCATGTCAGTAGTTCACTGTAGTGCTCAGTTATATGCCATGTAAGTAGGTCCATGTCATGCTCAGTTACATTCAATGTCAGTAGGTCACTGTAGTGCTCAGTTATATGCCATGTAAGTAGGTCCGTGTCATGCTCAGTTACATTCAGTGTCAGTAGTTCACTGTAGTGCTCAGTTATATGCCATGTAAGTAGGTCCGTGTCATGCTCAGTTACATTCAGTGTCAGTAGTTCACTGTAGTGCTCAGTTATATGCCATGTAAGTAGGTCCGTGTCATGCTCAGTTACATTCAATGTCAGTAGTTCACTGTAGTGCTCAGTTATATGCCATGTAATAGTGCTCAGTTATATGCCATGTAAGTAGGTCCATGTCATGCTCAGTTACATTCCATGTCAGTAGTTCACTGTAGTGCTCAGTTATATGCCATGTAAGTAGGTCCATGTCATGCTCAGTTACATTCCATGTCAGTAGTTCACTGTAGTGCTCAGTTATATGCCATGTAAGTAGGTCCATGTCATGCTCAGTTACATTCCATGTCAGTAGTTCAATGTAGTGCTCAGTTATATGCCATGTAAGTAGGTCCATGTCATGCTCAGTTACATTCCATGTCAGTAGTTCAATGTAGTGCTCAGTTATATGACATGTAAGTAGGTCAATGTCATGCTCAGTTACATTCAATGTCAGTAGTTCACTGTAGTGCTCAGTTATATGCCATGTAAGTAGGTCCATGTCATGCTCAGTTACATTCAATGTCAGTAGTTCACTGTAGTGCTCAGTTATATGCCATGTAAGTAGGTCCATGTCATGCTCAGTTACATTCAATGTCAGTAGTTCACTGTAGTGCTCAGTTATATGCCATGTAAGTAGGTCCATGTCATGCTCAGTTACATTCAGTGTCAGTAGTTCACTGTAGTGCTCAGTTATATGCCATGTAAGTAGGTCCATGTCATGCTCAGTTACATTCAGTGTCAGTAGTTCACTGTAGTGCTCAGTTATATGCCATGTAAGTAGGTCCATGTCATGCTCAGTTACATTCCATGTCAGTAGTTCAATGTAGTGCTCAGTTATATGACATGTAAGTAGGTCAATGTCATGCTCAGTTACATTCAATGTCAGTAGTTCACTGTAGTGCTCAGTTATATGCCATGTAAGTAGGTCCAAGTCATGCTCAGTTACATTCCATGTCAGTAGTTCACTGTAGTGCTCAGTTATATGCCATGTAAGTAGGTCCATGTCATGCTCAGTTACATTCAATGTCAGTAGTTCACTGTAGTGCTCAGTTATATGACATGTAAGTAGGTCCATGTCATGCTCAGTTACATTTAATGTCAGTAGTTCACTGTAGTGCTCAGTTATATGACATGTAAGTAGGTCACTGTCAAGCTCAGCTATATTCCATGTAAGTAGCAAAAGTAGCAAGTTTCTGTTGAAGGTGATTCTATTTTAACACTCCTCGCTTTGAAAAACAACTTCACCGTTACAGATTTTCATAGTGTTTTACTGTGTGAAAATGTGTTATGTTCTTCTTGTTTCAAATTTAATTAGTATCGCTGTATGTTTTGTTGTAGTCTTTCCACAGCTCTACAAGCACATGTTTAAACAACGCAGGAAGATCATTGGTGGTGTCCGCAGCAAACAGGAGTAGGATCGCAGCAAATGGAGTCGACTGTGATGATTGCATAAAATGACCATCTCGTGCAATGGACGTTAATGCCACTGTTTTCAACTTATCATCAGGATACTATAATTTTTTAATTGTACATTTGGCATATTACTAACCACAGAAGCAGTATTGTAAGTTGTGACTGTTTATTGGAAGTACGTTTCTCTCTAATGCTTGGCCATTTTTCTAGTTGGACTCATTAGAATTGATGGTGATTATAATAAACATAAATAATCCAGGTCACCGTCATTACGTTTTAAGGGTCGCACTCCTCGTGAAATGTCATATATTTTAAATAACTGTCATCTTAAAAAACTGCTTGTCCTATCGTGACCAAGTTTGCAGTGTATTAAGTTTGTATGAAAAGACAGTCAGATATTAAATGATAGCCAATTTTCATCCATGTTAACTAGATAATTGTTGGAAACTTTAGATCATATTCATAAGATATGTCTATAATATTAGTCGAATTGGATTCGGAATTACAATGGGAGAATTATTATTCGGTGGGTAGGTTGGAATCTTAAAGACATGGTGGCTTTGGAATAAGAATTGGAATTTCTGAAATGGAGTTGATTCAACTCCAGCTTTGATGCAGACATCCTACAGATTTACAGTTTTGTAATAAAATGATATCAAAATGACAATTGAGTGTGTCCATGTTCTGGCGAGTTACAACCAACAGAACTACCAGTACTCAGTTAATCAGGTGACAAGTTTCTTGTTTAGTGCATTTAACTACATCTCTGCGTATCTGATCAATGTTTCCAAGCTGTATTGTGAACCCCTGAAATGGCTCGTAGCTCGCGTTACTTCAGCAGCACTGAAGGACATTTGTGTAAATGTTTTAATGACCGACTACTAGATGAAGATATATACACACACGCACATATTATGGTCTCAGTAGTAGTACAATTCAGGTAGAATGACATGCCTATATGATAATTTCTTGTTCTAGCCAGTATCCATGTTCAATTTAACCATTGGCCAACATATTTTCATAAGTATATTAAGTAGTAGTAAAAAACATTTCCTGTTGCCACATTACAATTTATATGTTGACATAAGAGATACTATCCTCTAATTACCAACTGTTTTCAACACCCTAACCTCCCTCAGTTATGGATACCAGGTAGAAAGGATTGATGACTTAGGTTTTCTTCTGTGAGACATTGTCAGTATAGGATGAACGTAACTACCAGGTTTCAAAAGGTGGTAGGTGGACTCAAATCCTGGTCTCGTTGATCAACAGTTCAGCACTCTACCACCACACTTCACTTGGTGGCGCCTACATTGGCTAGGAGGGCTAGAAATTGGACGGGCTGTCATGTTTACTTTTCTCTGACTTTGTTTACTGTAATTAATGAATAATTGTACGATTTTCTAATTGATGGAGTTGTTTAATAAATATTAACATCATTGCCTTTGTCTTATAATACTATTTATTACTAATAGTGCGTAATTTCCATAAAATGCTCAAAGCGCTATACAATGTTTCTGAAAGTTTAGATGCCACAGAAGTCTTATTATTACTGCAGGCAAGAAAGGGACGCGCAGTGGAGCAGTGGCTAGAGCTTTGGACTCTCAACCGGCAGAACCCAGGTTCAAATCCTGTGATGCGGTGTCGAACCTTGGGCAAGTTCGTTCACTCTACATTGCTCCAGTTCACGCAGCTGTATGAATGAGTACCTGTCTATAGACAGTGGCGGATATTTGTGTACGAATAATCTTCGTGCATTAATTGCAGCATGGCTGGTTGCTTCCCAGAGAAGTCGAGATGGTGTTCGTTTAAACAGGTCTGCCAAGGAGTAAAGTGTAAAGCGCTGAGGACTGGATACTGCACTAAGAACTTTACTTTCAGCAACACTGCAATTGACAACACTACATAACATTTATTCACGTAAGTCGCTAACTCAATAACTGGGCACCGGTATTCTTATACATACGTGTGAAAGAGGCTATAGTATTTTTGCAGTATTTTTGAAATGGCATACAAATAATAGATCTTCAGTTCCAAAAATTAAGTGAGAGCAACTCTCGCAAATATTTGTATTATTTATTTAGAGATCAGTGGAACTGGGCCAGACTCTGTCAAGATTGAACATTCTTTGGAATAGTTAATTTTTTTTGAGATTATTTCTTGTTAACATGTCCAAAGATTTTAATAACAGATGTAAGTCTATGCAACAGTTACGACTGTTGGATCTGTTAAGAAGAAATATACTCGATTAATATCCTAGTTTGCACGACATGTTCCTTTAGAGAATGCGCATCAAAGCAGCGGACATGGACCCTCGTACACTTTACAGGTGCCACTTATTTCTGTTAACAAGTTGGCACCTATACAAAGGGGTCCCAACCCCTATTTTATCCAGAGGTCATACTTGGGTGAAAGAATCGAGGTTCTCAATAAATGTCGCAATTCTCTGTTAAAAGCATAATTTATTTCAATGTCAACATTCAGAATCCAGCTCTGTCAAATTTGACTCCCTGAGAAAAGGAATGCCTCTGCACAGTCATAGTGCAGTCATTCTGATACCGTGCATCATTTACAAAAATTAAAATTTTCTTTTTCTAATAAATACAATCGTCATAGAAAAGCTGCACCCAATCAGCTACCTGCTCCACGGCAATAACCTTCTCCAAACAGCTCAAATAAATAACACCGGCAAGAACTGGCCAAAGTAACATGTGAATAGTTCGAAAACACAAATTTGTGCATTAAACATAACATTACTACCATGACATGATTAAGAAGCCATTTTGAATGTGCACGTTCCACATAATTTTTTTCTTTCTCATTGTCAGCATTGTTTCAATATATTTAAATAAACCAACATAACTAGAGATATCATATTTAAAACAGACCGGGTATTTATAAAAGAACTTTATAGACACTACAAAACACACGTGATGTTTTTCTGTCTCTGTTCATGGTTGGACACCATTTTCTGGTGATGCCGATTTAAGGAACAGAAGTAACAAGGTTGGACTCCATCACGTAAAACACAACCTTGGCATTGTACTCCTGAAACAACCGATCATCCCAGCTGAAAACAACAAAATGTACTGCTTGTGCAACATTGTTAAAATAACAGCAGTTGATTACGATTAAAAGCCACTGTTTAGTTACATTAATTGTGCTGGATGACCTTAGAAACATCGTAGAAAGAACAAGTTCAGAGTGTATCACTCTAGATACAATCTGTGCCTTCCCTTTCACATGTTCGATCGTTGCAACTTAAAATAACTTGATAATGTAACCAGTGCAGCGTTGTTGAACAGTTAAAAACAGTTACAAGATAACTAAAGAAATCGCCATCTCTAAAAGATGTTGTGCTCGATAGCATCCAAGACATCACAGAATTATTTACATCAATGCAGATTACAAATATCTTGCTATGCAATTACAATTGAACTTCACAATTTGTGCTCTCATTTTCATAGACATACACCATTTTCTGTAGCGCAATTACACCCAATCTATCATTTAACCAGACGGTGGCCGTGGCTATGCATTTTTTGTCAGTCATATAAGAGTTGTTCCCTATTGGTCACAAACTAAAGGAGACTAGCCAATATTTTACCTCTTCCATGGATGTACATAAAATCACTCGACCATAACTGATTGCTACAAATACTCCCGTTGTGCCTAACAGAACGTTTTTGCTTTCCGATAAAGCATTGCCTCTGTGATGGTAATGTTAAAGTGTTGACACATCTGAGAGTCATGTGACCGCCCGGTCTTGATCTCGCACAGGTACTGCTGTTTACATTTCTTGTCGCAAGTGGATGTCGGCGAGTGTGACTTCCAGTACAGCCTAGAAGGCATCAGACACCTCATTAATACTTGCATAAATCATGTTTTCTTTCAGTTAGACGTTATTAAAAATGAATGTCTAATTTCACAGAATTACAAAGATCATGTTTGATGAGTTGTACTTTCAAGTAACTTCCATGACGGACAGCTGAAAAATGACACTATTTATAAATTACTTCATGCATTTTGCAATTTATGCTTAATTTTATGGTCACTTAAACTTAATCTGTGCTGGTTTAGTTGTATCTGTTGTAATACATTTTGGTTTAACTAAAATCATGTCATATATTTTTGAAGATCAGTAGTAGACTTGCCTGCAAGTAATATCTTTATTAAATTTAAGCTTAGAACATTATAGGGGCTGATTATGGGAGCACTATGGGAGGACAACTTGAGGACTGCTTGCCTGTAGAAGGTCTGTAGCATGGCATCGTCTGAGTTCATCCTTTGGACCAAGTCATCCCAATCAGTTGGCGCCAGACTTGACAAGCTGTATGTCTCCTAAACACACAGTACATGCATGTCACAGAATTCAACCAAAATTCCAATCATGGATTGTTTGTACAAAGGTTAACTTCTTTTTTACAATAATAATAAATTATAGTATAGTATACTTCTATGGTGCCCATGTCGTCAGGAACTTGAGCTGAGAGGTGCAACAAAACTAGAATCATTAGGTGTAATCTTAAACAGGGACGTGCAAGAGTCATCATTAAAGTTAGGGAATGTCGAATGTTTCGGGTGGGAAAACAATTTCAAACAAATACATCTTGAGTTTTCTACTTGCCATAGTTTCTGAAGATCGTAAGCTAATTGGGAGTTCATTTTAGATTTTATGTGCAGCTACAGAGAAAGCTTGCTTGCCAGTGTTAAGATTAATCTTAGGAATAAAACGCTATTGTGAGTCAGTACAGCTGAGCTGCCTTAGAATATTGGAACAAATGCTGGAGATTAAATCGGTATAATAATAAGACAACTTCTATTGCGCCTAAATCCTTGGAAACCAAGCTCAGAGGCGCATCAAAACAACAATTGGTCAATCTCAAAATCCATTAGTAGTATTCCAGTTGTCAACAGATGGGTCAAGGTGCTAGGGAGCTACGGTGAATAAGCAAGGTTGTAAAGATAAGTTTTTAAATGACGACAACATTTTGTAATATTTTCAACTGATCTAACACTAAGAGGGAGCATATTCCAAAGAGTTGGTGTAGCAACAGAAAAAGCCCTACCGGTAGTTCCAATGTTAGTGTTGACTCTAGGAACAAAAAGTAGGTCAGAACTAGATGATCGAAGCTGGGTAGGTTTTCTTACAGGAGTAAGCAATGAATGCAAATAAGATGGTTGCTTACTGGACAGTGCCTGGTATGTAATGGTACAGATCTTAAATATTATACAATATCGCACAGGAAGCCCATGCAAAGACTTCAAAAGTGGTACAGAGCAAGAAAAACGAGGAGATCTTGCTAGACAATTTTTGACATGCTGAAGTTTTGTTATGTCCTTGTTAGCGATATTATAAAGGAGGGAATTGCAATAGTCAAGTCTGCTGCTAACAAGCACTGTTGCAAAAGTTTTAGCAACAGAAAATGACATATATACCAGCGAATACAGCAAAGATCATGAATATGATAAAAACAGCAGCGACATGTTTGAGATGTGTTGTCGGAAATTGAAGTTACTATCAAAGATCACTCCTATATTCCACACCGAGGATAGCTGGCATGATATACTGCTTCAAAATACGCATTTATTACCAAAAGAACAAATAGCATATGAAACTCTAATTGAGGTCAGTTGCCAATGTCAACACCTCATGCTTGACTATCAAGTGATGCGAAGTGAATTAAAAATATATTGCAGGAATAATCATTTGTGTGTAAAAGTTACACATTCCATGTAACAAATCTGAGGCAAATGTAGGTCTGTACAGCATAAACTGCTTTATTTAGTCGTCAAAAATTGGCTGGCAGCCTGGAATTGCTACAGCTTCCTGTCAAAGATAAACAAGCAGTCAATGTTCTTACCTTGGCAGAGTATTCTTTGATCCACTGGGGTTTATTTGACAGGTTGGCCTCTGTCAGATTCATGATGTATGTCTCATGGTCCAATACAGCCTGAATACACCATCACACACAGTTACACACATCTCATGGTCCAACACAGTCTGAATACACCAACGCACACAGTTACACACATCTCATGATCCAACACAGTCTGAATACACCAACACACACAGTTACACACATCTCATGGTCCAATGCAGTCTGAATACACCAACACACACAGTTACACACATCTCATGATCCAACACAGTCTGAATACACCAACACACACAGTTACACACATCTCATGATCCAACACAGTCTGAATATACCAACACACACAGTTACACACATCTCATGGTCCAATGCAGTCTGAATACACCAACACACACACACACACACAGTTACACACTTCTCATGGTCCAATACAGTCTGAATACACCAACACACACAGTTACACACATCTCATGATCCAACACAGTCTGAATACACCAACACACACAGTTACACACTTCTCATGGTCCAATACAGTCTGAATACACCATCACACACAGTTACACACATCTCATGGTCCAACACAGTCTGAATACACCAACACACACAGTTACACACATGTCATGGTTCAATATAGTCTGAATACACCAACACAAACAGTTACGCACATCTCATGGTCCAATACAGTCTGAATACACCATCACACACAGTTACACACATCTCATGGTCCAACACAGTCTGAATACACCAACACACACAGTTACACACATCTCATGATCCAACACAGTCTGAATACACCAACACACACAGTTACACACATATCATTATCCAACACAGTCTGAATACACCAACACACACAGTTACACACATCTCATGGTCCAATACAGTCTGAATACATCATCACACACAGTTACACACATCTCATGGTCCAACACAGTCTGAATACACCAACACACACAGTTACACACATCTCATGATCCAACACAGACTGAATACACCAACACACACAGTTACACACATCTCGTGATCCAACACAGTGTGAATACACCAACACACACAGTTACACACATCTCATGGTCCAATACAGTCTGAATACACCAACACACACAGTTACACACATTTCATAGTCCAATGCTGTCTGAATACACTATCACACACAGTCACACACATCTCATGATCCAACACAGTCTGAACACACCAACACACAGTCACACACCTATCATGGTCCAACACAGTCTGAACACACCAACACATACAGTTACACACATATCATGGTCCAACACAGTCTGAACACACCAACACATACAGTTACACACATATCATGGTCCAACACAGTCTGAACACACCAACACATACAGTTACACACATATCATGGTCCAACACAGTCTGAACACACCAACACATACAGTTACAGACATATCATGGTCCAACACAGTCTGAACACACCAACACATACAGTTACACACATATCATGGTCCAACACAGTCTGAACACACCAACACATACAGTTACACACATATCATGGTCCAACACAGTCTGAACACACCAACACATACAGTTACACACATATCATGGTCCAACACAGTCTGAACACCCAGAATACAACCATTCAAACAGAGATAGACAGAATATAAGAAATAAGTACATACAAAAGACAAACACTCAAACAACAGAATACAAACATTCAAACATACAGAATACAAACACTCAAACACACACAATATAAACTTTCAAACATACAAAAGACAAACACTCAAACTTACAGTATACAAACATTCAAATACACACAATTGGAGTAGTTTTTGTTAATCTAGTCAACAGTAAAATGCATCATGAAATTTATAATTATTCCTCTCCCTTGATTACGTTTTGTTCCCCGGTGTTTCACTCACCCAGGAGCTATTGGGGTGTTGCCCCTCCACTGTGTACACCCTGTACCCAGGGTTCAACTGGTCATACGTCGTCACACTCGGCCCAATGTATGCAACTGACAGTGCCCTCTGGAGTGTTTCGGTGTCATAGAAGATCTCGAGATGGTCAAAGTGGGTGTGGCCAAAGAACTGGGCGACCACCGTGCTCTCGTACCTGGGGGGAGAGGGGGCAGAATGAAACATGCTCCAACCCATGCGGGAAGCAACCCACTTTCCCAAATTCTGCAGCCCTAAATAATAATGAGATCTTATAGAGTGCCAGTGTCCATCAAATAGAGGCACTCATGGCACTTGCACAGGGTGTGACCATTACCTCGAATGACGATTTAAAATTAGTCATATTAAGAATAATAAAAGCATTATTTGAAGACAATAAGAGCAATGTTCTAAAGATTCTACAATTAGTATCATTATTATAGAAAAAGTGACAGCTTGATCTGATATCTGCCACTGACATCTTTTGTATTGTAACGGAGTTATTTAATCATGATGCAATATTTTTCTCTGCAGTTTGGGACATCGTAGTATATCCTGAAATATGGTTCTTAGGAAAACTAACTAACCTACATGCTATTTAATCAAACCTTCCAAAGGCAACATTTTATTGGGTTGGATTGGTTTTGTGTTTCAGCAGGCATGGAGGAATTCCCTCTCCCTCCACTTCCCAGTATCAGGAAATTAAGGCAGTGGAAAGCTGCCCAGGCTTCCTTGGTGGGTGAACTCTGACCTCATAATCTCTGGTACACTGTATTATGGGCCATGGTATATCACCAAGACAGATATCCACCTGTACATCAACACAAACTTCCATTGTCTACTAACACAGTTTATGAACCGTAACTCTGACAAACAATTGGCTTAATCCGTGAAACATGTGTGCAATTTCCCCACCACAAGCAACAATACATGCGATTAACAGGACCACTGCCAGTTGGAGAAACTTGGCAATGGCATGTGTCGACGGCACTGAGCAGTGATTATCTGGCAGTGCCACAGTGCCACATACAGAGTGCCCCAACTAATTACACCCGCCACAAAGGTTGCGATGTGAGACACAATAAACGGCTTGCAGTAAAATAAACTGATCATTCAGGCACATCTAATCCGCTTGTGTGGGTAACTTGTGTAGGTAACTTGCAGCTAATTTCAGTGGCTCATTCGTAGTTGTTGTGTGTTAGTTGTACTGGGAGGTGCTGATTAAGGAGATAGCTGTGTGAGGTCGTGGTGTCGACAGCTCGTTGAGGATATGTGAGAAGCTTGGCAGCAGTAGCAGACGCCAGGTATAGTACTCATGTAATCTGTGTCAATAAGGTGAATAAGATAGTTTAGAATGAAATAGTTTAAAATATGGTGTGTCTCTGTGTGTCTCTGTGTGTCTCTGTGTGTCTCTGTGTGTCTCTGTGTGTCTCTGTATGGTATGTGTCAGTCAATTTAATAGTACAGTGTATTACCTTGCAACAATGGTTCCTCTTTTCAATTTGATTCAATGAGCAGAAACATTTAACAATGACATAAAAAGTGCAAGCACTTATTTCCAATGTAGTTCTACAGAGCGTTATTATTGTAGACTGAACCAATAGTTTTGATCTATGAAAAAAATGTATATGGGCACATAATTTGCTGCTATAAAAAACTTAGTTTGCTCTGATAATGGAGGAAGGGCTGTGAGTGTCTTGTCTAGGCAGATACCAGTGCTGTATTATAAGAATTATTGTATTACTAATGCTATGGTAAAATCAGGCAGTAGATTATATCTAGTTATACTATTATTTTGCATTACTGTATGTGTGTGTGTGTGTGTGTGTGTGTGTGTGTGTGTGTGTGTGTGTGTGTGTGTGTGTGTGTGTGTGTGTGTGTGTGTGTGTGTGTGTGTGTGTGTGTGTGTGTGTGTGTGTGTGTGTGTGTGTGTGCACATGCGTGTGTGTGCATGCATGTGTGTGTGTGTGTGCATGCATGTGTGCGTGCATGCATGCATGCATGTATGTATGTATGTATGTATGTATGCATGTGTTTGTATGTGTGTGCATGGTGTGTGTGTATTCATACATGTGTGGTGTGTTTGCATGTGTGCAATGTGCAAGCGTGCATGCATGTGCAGGCAAGCATGCATGTATGTGAATAAATTAACATGGAATTTTACACTTATACTTTACATTCACAGAAATGTTGTTTTGTGGCAGATAAGACATGGTACATAGAGACAATATTCAACAGAATAACTCAACTACTGGCTGTCAACTATCAACACCACTGCAGCAAAAGCAATAATGACCCGTTATTGGCTGACTGCAAAGAATCAATGCTTGACAACTCCACAAAAGAAACACAACTGTACAACTCGCTCTTACTAAATGCTGCACAAAATGTAATACTGCTCAATCATTGGCTGTAGCCAGAATCAGTATTAACTCCACAACAAACGAGACGATCAACACAGAAAGTGTGAAGGCGTAATTTAATTGCCACGGAAACAGCCACAATGAGCTACTTCAGTGAAGCCGAGGCGGCGATTATTGCCGTTTTCTCAACGATAGACGAAGATGACCCTGATGACCCCGGGACAGGGCTACTGACTGGGGTGACAGTGGACAAGTCCGGTCAGATACTGGTCATAGACAGTGACATGGCAGAGGTGAAAGTCTTCTTGGAGGACGGTCAGATGGTGGGGTCATTCGGACGCGGGGTTCTAAAATCACCGTGGGACGTATTCACAACGTCCAGTGGGAAGATCGTGGTGAGTGATCCCGGGACGGGGGATATAAAGGTCTTCTCCTCCCACGGGAAGTTCCTGACGACTTCCGACGCAGCCTACCACCTGATTGAGCCGTATGGGATGGCCTACAACCAAGTCACCAAGGAGATGGTGGTCACGGACAAGGGAACATCGTCCGTGTATGTCCACAACCCTAGTGGGGTTGTCACTGACGTTCTGAAGGTGAGAGACGGAGACAAACAGTCGACCTTCCTGTTCCCGTCTTATGTGACAATGGACACACACAATCGGGTCTACGTGACAGACGCGACCAAACACTGTCTGTACGTCTTCAACGAGAAGTGCGAGTTTGTGTTTAAGTACGGAAGTGAAGGGAATGGGGAGAACCAACTACAACACCCTGCGGGGGTGTGCGTCGATCACCATGGCAACATCCTGGTGGCTGATCTCGAAAACAGTCGGATCCACCTGGTGGGAGCAAACGGCGAGTTCCGTGACTTCCTGCTCACCTGGGAGGACGGGATATCGGAACCAATGGCCTTGACCTTTGACAACCAGGGACACCTGGTGGTGACCGAGGCATCCACCGGAGTCGTGAAAGTTTACAATTATAAACTACTACTGAGTAAATACGAGTTAGTTACCTCATGATTAGGTCATGGCATACAGGTCATGTTTCACGAAACTATTTCACGAAACTACTACCTTGGACATATATCTGTTTATTAATTATGAAGATGAATGTTTGCTTATGTATCCATTAATATATATGATGTAATACTGTAATAAAATATTATCAACATATTTAAAATATGTAATAAAAATTACAAGAATATCAAAAGGCTTTTTCATATTCTGTGACTATACTGTATTAATTATATACTAGGAAAAATGCCCGTCACCTGTACCTGCCTTGGTAGATGACAGACGAGATAGTAATATTTACCAAATGTTAGAAAACACACAACATCATAAACACCATAATGCGCTCACAGGTACTCGTTGTTTGTTCAAAATTATGAAGGTCTATTTTAATATACTGCCCAATCTCGCACTGATTCACATGATATGCTCTGGCGATAGAACGATTTACACAGCATAGATAGAACCCTTTTTTATGCGGGCGTCTATTACGATATTTGGATTCTATCGGTGTATTTTTGTAATTCATTCAAAATGACTTTTCTAACAGTCTATTTGCAGAAATGTGATAGAATAAGTGTTAGAGAATTAGCACATATACATCTTACGGAAGAATTTGAAATTTTTTGGTTAAAATGTCAAAAAACAATTTCAGGCATGATTAATGCCCTCACCAGTATACATCATTGCCATTGTAAAGTAAGACGAAAAGGAATACACCCAGGTTTGACTGGCCGGATGTACGTGCCTGGAGAGGTATTTCTGTTCTTCCCTTGTAAACCATAGCATCCTATTACATGCTGGTACTAACAGGGCTCTTACGTATGCTAATACAGATCAACCACAGACACCACTTGGATCTTACATTACATTACATTATAATTATTCAGCATGTAAATACATGTACTAAGTATATGTAGTCACCCACATCAACAATAGGCCAGTGGCTTATGTATCACTTAAACATGGGTAGAGAAAAAACGTGGCTATCAGCGTCATATTGTATTTCTCTCATTATTGTATTACTAAACAATACAACAATTTTGTAAGATAAATGAGGCAGTTCTTATCCCTGCACCTGTCAGGACAGGTTCAAGTAGTCCTGTCAGGACAGGTTCAAGTAGTCCTGTCAGGACAGGTTCAAGTAGTCCTGCTTCCCACTCCATGAGTCACAAAGAAAAAGTCACATTGGTACGTTCTGCAAAGGTATGTTCAGATGGTATTCAATCAAAATGGGCCAAGTGGCCCTGAAGTCCTTTGGACTAATACGTCTATATGTGACCCCGGCTAACCAAATGAGTGATAAGTCGGAAAAATTGTAACATTGTTTTCTTACATCCTTGTAAACGTTTGGTAGGGTGCTTTACACGGTTTCAAAAAATATGACTGCTACAAAAATTGGCAAAGTTATGGAGCATTGACCATGGTAGGGATCAAAAAGTGAAAATGAAGAAAACGGCTGTTGAAGTTTTACGTTATATATGCAAATGGATTGCATCGAAATATTACATGCCCAACATTCAAACGTGGCACACAGTATGTAATATGTATGTTATGTTGCAATGATACACTGAAAGTACAAATGTGCTGCTACAAAGACTTATCAAGTTATGCCAGATTATGTCTTCTTGTGTAAAATTAAGAGGACAGATTATTTGAGAGCAAAAGGTAGACTCACTGTTTGACACAGTTTAAAACCTACAGGCAACAGTCCAGTTTAACAGGGGTCTAGTGGCTTAATGGTGTCTGTTGACACAAGCTATTGCCAGTGACCAATTACACATTAGTCACAGTTTCCATCAAACAATAGCAGGCAGAGAATCTTAGCTCCACAGCTGGGTGTAATACACAACCAGAGCCACCACTGATTCATGGTCAAGTAGATTAGCTCAATGCACCAACTAAGACAATACACAACACTGTGAGTGACAGTGTCCAGAGTGAGGCCTAAGCAGTGTCATCATTGCTGAATAGATCAATTAAACCTGCCAAGTGGGTGACATTCTGCACAAGTGTTCATTAATCCTTAGTGATTGTTCAGAACACCAGACTGACCACATACCTAAACAAAGCGAATGTAATAGGTGAAGAACAGGCAGTGTTCAGATAGGGGTATTGGTTGAATTGTATTTGTCTCGACGCAAAAGGCTTTGTTGTGCCTTCATCGATTATAAGAAAGCATTTGATTTAGTAGACCGGTCCTCCCTGTGGTCCAAGATAAACTCATGCGGTATTAATGGTATTGTGTTGAAAGTTGTATACAACATGTACAAAAATGCTAAATCATGTATAAATCAGGGCCAGGCTGTGTCAGCCTTCTTCTCATGTGATGTATAGCAAGTATGGCAAGGAGAAAACTTGTGTCCTTTGTTATTTGCTATTTATCGGAATCATTTTGAACACTGTTAGTCACAATTATAACGGACTTGACATGGCAGCTGGTTAAATTTACAACAACCTTAGCGATGATGATGTAGAAAATGTATGTTCTACTATATGTTGATGACACTAGTATGATTCAATCAAATACAGATTTCTTGCTTGTGTATAACGGAACTATGTCAACTCTTCTAATGGTTGACATTTGGTTGTTTCAGGTGTCAACTATATTGTGAATCTGTAATTATTAGTCTATATTGATACAATTGATTTACACAGTACCATGTCTACACAAGGCATGGCAAGCGTAAACAGAACAGTAGAATGCATTTGATATCAATAAAGTGTGGATATTTCACTCTATAGTTGTCCAGAATATTAATTTTCTATGTTTGTCACCTACAGGTGACAGAATATTAATTTTCTATGTTTGTCACCTACAGGTTTCTACAGACAATACATCTTTAACCAATAGACACCACAGTCACACCATTTTATAATAATTAAATGAACATCAAAATAAACACAACTTGCAATTATAGAAAATCAATAGTTTTGAAGATAAAAAGTGTTAGGCAACTGTTCAGTCTAACAGGGGTCAAGTGTGTCTACTCTGCCTGGGCGGCTGTGACCAATTAAAGATTAGTCAAGGTCTCAATGGAACAGTAACACTAGGCTGCAGTATTTAGTCATGGTTTTGACTTTGTGGCACATTAAACAAAATCTACTGTTGGGGGTGGTCTCAAGGGCCCCTTCTCAAAACCACATCACTAGATAATGTAAAACGTTTGGACTTTGGGGGCCCCTTAGGTGCCCTTAGAATGATTCAATCAAATACAGATTTCTTGTATATAGCGGCAGCACCCTAAGATACATCTATGCAAAATTAGAAAAAAAGTTGCTGAACAGTTTTTGAAAAAATAGGCCAAATGTTATATTTTTACCAGTTTTGGGGTCCTTTGAGGCCCTAGGGAGCCCTTAAAATGATTCAATCAAATACAGATTTCTCATGCATAGTGGCAGTGCCCTAAGATATGTCTATGCAAAATTACAGAAAAAGTTGCTGAACGGTTTCTGAGATACAGCAGCTAACAGCGGACGGCGGATGCAGAGTGATGGCAATAGTCCCTTGGACCTTCAGCCAAAGGACTAAAAAACAATCTACAAGCTGATAAATAAAAATTGTGTTGCTTTCTTCATATTACAATTAAGCATTGCAAATACAGCCTAATAAAGGACAACATGCAACACATACATGCATCCTTGCACACATGCATACACACATGCAGTCAATGTAAAAATACCAAAAGCTGAAGTATTGCATAAAACATGTAATGATTCACATAAATAATAATCATACATATTTCTTATAAAAGCTTAAAACTCAAAACCATTGAATTCCTAGTGTCTAGAGACCTCTGTAATTGCTCAGCATTAGAGAAATTGACATTCTATTTTGTGAGTGAGCTCTTTGGGTTAAACAGAACAGCCAAATGAAGCTCTTTGGGTGCATCTAGTTTATCTAGATAACTCCTGATTTCTGGCAAGGAAAGGCACAGAGCTTCAGCCATGTGACCACAAAAAAGGCGAACTTTTTCCATTTTCTTGTCAGGAAAAGTTTTGACTGTCATTATTGTTGCTTGAATGATGCATTAAATAATAGTTCTGTGCTTTGTTTCGTCATGAGATACACATTATAATAATATATGGCATATTTCATGACATAAATTTGCAATGATCTGACATCTGGAAACATCTAAACTCTCTAGTGTATTATCTATCTGTCCCTATACAAACTCTGCACTTACAGTGCTAGGAGGGAGCCAAATAGAAAACAGCTGTACACATTGTTTAATTTCCCAGCTCAATATCTGAGACTGTCAGATAATGAACTACACAGACTGGCTGAGTTTACCCAGAGTCAGTGTAGCCACTGGCTGAGCCCTGGGGACCACAACAACAGAAAAAAGGCTTTTTTCTGTTGTTGTGGCTTTTTTATCTATAATTGAATGATATGACATTAGATTTACTGTATTGGATACATCCACTAACATTCAGTTGCTATCCTTTTTTCAAAATGCCATTTCTGATTTACATCAAAATTATTTCCACAATTTTTATTATTTTATATAACCAAGTTTGTTTGCGGTCCGACTTACCGAGGCAAATAAATGCACAGTTCAGGAGCCAAGTACACTAATTGCATTGGCGGATCCTAGTGAAATATACACAATACGCAACCATTGCATTGCATGTCAATTCAGAATGAAAACATTAATTTATTCAGTTGATTAATGATTGAAACTTTCATGAAACGAGACAGCCAGTAATGAGACAGAGTTTTACGAAACAGACTGTAGTTGTCATGTGTTTACACTGGGTGAGTCAGCAGCAGTGCTGCAGACAGGTGCGGCCATGTGTGACCATGTGTGTGCAGCCATGTGTGACCAAGTGCATTAAGACAGGGACAGTCACTGGTGGGGCTGTTGTATCTGTGTATGTCCACAGCCGGCATAGAGGGACAACTGGACACTCCTGTTGGTGGATAGTGGACACACCCTGTGGCTGTCTACAGGACACTTGAAGCTACAGCCAGCGTGGTTACTCATGTATGTGTCCATCTCTCCCCAAGTAAAGTACATCTTCATTGTCTACCAGCAACGGAAAATAGTTTTCAGGTGAGTCATGATAAACAGTGTGTGCAGGGTAAATACCCCGGTTGGGATGGCACAAAATCCAGATTTGTTTAAAGTTCTAAAATATGCAACTTGAGTAGTGAAATGAATTTGCCACAATCAATATTAGGGGATGTAAAAATGAATGGTAGAACTGTTGTGGTTTTGTAATACGCTACGCTAAGTTGCACGCAATCTACTGCTGGAATCTGCATTGTGCAACAGTGTCCTCTCTAGGGAGAGTACATTTTGTTGACGTCAAGATTTGGCAATGTCACATCTCACAGTAGCTAACTTCTGGTAGCCCAAGCATGGCAGAAAACATCCTGTATATATGTTGGCGATACATTTGCAATCTCTAAAGTTCCAACCAACCACATGATAGATGACCTGTCATTAAAAAAATATTGTGTACATAATTTAACAATATTTAACAAGATTGCCATCCAGAAAATTAACTCCAGATGGCAGGTGGACAAGGAAGCCTTTTGGCTTATCGAGAATCCAATACTTTTTTATCTATGTGTATCCCACCCTTTTAAGGTATGTGTCAATTACTTTTAAACATATTCACACTACTAGCACCATCATAATAGAATGATCAGTGTTTTTAGTTCTGATTGATATGCTATTTAACTATACCAGAGCTAAC
Source organism: Escarpia spicata (assembly GCA_963995525.1). Taxonomy (NCBI): domain Eukaryota; kingdom Metazoa; phylum Annelida; class Polychaeta; order Sabellida; family Siboglinidae; genus Escarpia; species Escarpia spicata. The sequence continues at coordinate 34,881,116 of OZ023209.1, forward strand.
ATAGAACCAATTATTTTCAAGCATTTTCCTTCAGTAGATTTAGTGATTACACAACAGGTTTTTACATTTTCCTCTGGGATATTATACTTCCATCGGTATAAACAACAGGCAGGACCAACGGCTTTTGGTGTTTCCCTGTGATATGAATGAAATTGCCCTGCCCACGTTTCGATACGGTGACAGATGAAATAAAATCTGTGTGCCCTGTCGAGATAGTGTTATAATGTTGTGATCGGCCCATCCGTCTGGCATGTCACCTTTCTGAGTTCAAAACTTAGACTGCACATTGTATATTTGGTGTAAAACCTGGCTCAACATTGGGGACTGTGTATCCCTCGTGACTCGGAGATAACATTATCTAATGCGATCCCATCTCAATTTGGGACATAAAAGAATCATTGAAGATAACAAACACACTGGCAGTGACCAACCTCAGTGCCAGCATAGAAAGGTCGGCTTGGCGATGATGATCTGAAAATGTCTGACAAGTTTTATTAGACCTCATAAAACCATAACATTCTAATCACAATTCTGTATATAGACTGACTAGTCAGTTTATAGAAAGCTGCTGAACACTGGAGTGGAAACTTGTAGAATTAGAACAAGCCCTCATAGTACTAGGGTCAACATCCTCATGATACAGAGATTTCTTACACTGTTTTGATCCCTTCTGATCTCCACAATTATTCCATATATTTCATAAATATAATGTGTCATTTTTATATGGGTAAGCCAGTTTTCAAATCTACCTTCTCTATCATTCAAGTTGCTATCAACTTTGCTAAAACCAGATCAACACCCTAGAAGTAGATGCTTCTATGGTAGTTTCTTGCAAATTGGGCAACATGCCTCGATTTCATTGTTGCGCCATTTCTTTGTGCACCCTATTGTTTGTGTAGTCGGATACATTACTTCACAATCGTCCTGTTACAACAACACATTTGTGTGGCAACACGGACACTATTTATGCACATATGTGTATATTCAGTTTTAATTCCAATCTTTTGATATTCAAAACCAAGTTAAATATAAAAAGACCATAGCCATGGTGTTCAACTAAGAGTATGTAGTAGTATGCATTCTTCTGCCTTGCTAGACAATGGTTCGTGCCATGATTGTCAATTTAGTGATGCACATTGCCCGGAGTGTCTTAAGAGTCCCACTCTGGCACGACGGGTCTCCAGACATAGGCAGTTGGCTGAGAAGAGATTGCACGATTGCTAGGTCTTTGCTTTCAGGGGTCCCTCTTCTCAGCCAATTGTGTTACTTTTTGTCTTCTCAGGCCTGTTTTAAGAGTATGTATAAGAGTAGATAAGGTGTTTTGTGCAGGGCTCAATGAGAAAATACATAAAACTGCCCCCAGGCAAGTGTCTATTTCAATGAAGCATTGGTGATAAGCCTTTTAGATAAAGTGGATCAAGCAGTTAGAACTACGTTGGAGCATTACCTGCACTTACATCGCCACAGATATTTATATTTTGCAAGACAAAATACTTGTTAACGCGACCTCTGCTTGCAAACACTGGTTTGTGGAACACTTGTTAATGCGGTCATGAAACATTTGTTAATGTGACCACTGCTTACAAACAGTTGTCATTGTGCCCGCTGTATGTAAATCCGTTACTGCGACCACATCACAAATGAGAGGGAGACTAACTTTCAAGATACATTATGGCCTTCTCAAACCGTCTGCATTTAACATTGTGGAAATTCACATCACTGTAAGACTAAGGGATCATCTCAAATGATCGTGTAAAATTGGTTTCATTGTGCGCTCACAGCTGGTTCATTTATCTGACACACTGACATATTTTTTTATTTATGTCATTGTTAGCACTGATGTTGAGCTCATGTGGGCAGTTTTGCATTATGCCAGCTCAAGTGCCACTACACTACTGCAAAGATAGGTCTAGTTCTAGTTCTAGCTGTTTCCAGTGCTCGACAACGTTCTATTAACTGAATACCGGTAGTCTGTATTATTGTGGTTACAATGTAATGGTCTTATGAGGTTTTTGAGAACATTATCGCCAAACCGACCTTTATATGCTGGCACTGAGGGTGGTCACTGCCAGGGTGCTTGTCGTCCTCAGTGGTTGTTTTACTTCCGAAATTTCGACGGGCCGACATTAACATGACCTCTGAGTCAGGAGGGATACACAGAGTGCTTAATGTTGAAAGCCATATCGTGCCTGCCAGGTCAGGGTTTCAAACTCAAGTGCTGGCATGCCTGGTGGATGTGCTAACCACTACACTAGCCGTGCTCCCTTGATACAAAAGTTGCACACAAATAGAAGTAATTCAAAGTTTCCTGTGGACTGGGGGTCTGAGATTAATTGATATAGTAATGTTTTGAGTTGGTCCCATATAAAGTAGGCATAACAAGACCATGAGTTGGGTAGCACTGACAATAGGAAGAACGTAGTAGTCCAGACCCATCAACCAAATAAAAGACACCAGATCAGTGCTCATTGCTAAATAAACATCACAGGTATGTTGGCCATTACAGGTAGAACAGGTGTGAGAAATAGATAGTTACACCACAAACTTCACACTCTGTCTCTGTCATATTTGGAGTAATTTGATATAAACACTGCGTGAAGAGTTTGTTGGCATTGTCGCTACAACAATGTTTATTAGTCTTGGTTGACAACCCAAACAAAACACATTCTGGTCAACTAGGTGGGTGGTCTTTTGTTTTGTTGTCACTTGTTGGGTGCTAATATAAAACAATTTAATGTATTTGTAAAGTACAAGATGTTAAATATTTTGTGGAAAAATAACATTCATATATTATGTGTGTGTGTGTGTGTGTGTGTGCGTGCATGTGTGCGTGCGTGCGTCAAGTGTTTAAAATTATTCTAACAAGTAATATATCCAATTATGCAATGTAGAATTTGGCTGAAAAAAGCATAATACCTTCGATAAAAAGTGTTTATGCACTGTAAATATATTTTAAAAAATTTTACATAATAAAAACATATTTTAATAAAACTCATGCAAATTGTTATATGTGAAATTTTTTCCATAAATATAAATAATATACTGAAAATTAGATGAAGATAGGATGAGTAGATTTTAAGATATGACAGAAATGACATTTCACGAGGAGTCTGTCCCCATAAATAAGAGTACAGTAAATTGGCCGTGGTATGACTGTTGACACCCGATATCGTCTGGATATGGTATGCTAGACTATGGTAGACATAAACGCACAAAGTATTGTACAACCAACTATCATTGATGTCATGCAGATTTCATAAGAAAGTAGCCAGTTGTTCATCACTTAACAATGGGAACAAAAAAGAACCTGTGGTTTGCTTTGAGAAACCTTTTTGTGGAGATTTTATTTTGTAAATTTGATCTGCAATGCTACACAAATATTAAATTTAAATGGAGGATGTTCTGTGATACCTTGTTTGGCGATTTTGTTGAAAACAAAAAAAGGGGTGAAATCATATAAATAAATGTGTATATTTTCAGGTCTACAGTAAGTACATTTAATACAAACATCATAATCAAAAACAATAATCACTATTTTATCCATTTATACGACGTATTTTGCAGACGAAACTCTAGCACAAGCCAACCATAACGACCTTGCGATGTCGAACAAGGTCGCCACCAAGCGGCACTCACTCAACACCGTTAGTTTAATGTCGGGCTTCTCCGTACACACATTCACACAAAACAAGTCGAAATGCCGTCCGACAGGGATATTTGTGACGAAGAAACACGACTACGTTGTGACGGACTACACAAACAAATGCGTCAAAGTCTTCAGCAAGCTGGGCCAGTTAAAATTGGAATTCGGCAACAAGCATCTGAAACGGCCGTGGAATGCCGTCGTGCTGCCGAATGGAAACATTGTGGTGAGCGACCCGGGGACTCCGGACGTCAAAGTGTTTGACCGCCAGGGGGAGTTTGTGAAGAGCTTTGACTACGCAAACACGCTCCAGGAGCCGTATGGACTGGCGTTGTCACGACAGGGTGAGATCCTGGTGGCAGACAAGGGCGCTAACTGCATCTACGTCCACAGCACTGATGGTTTCCTCCTGCACTGTGTGCGGCCGACAGGTGGCACCACCATACACTGGCCGCAGTACATCGCGGTGGATGCGAGCGACAATATCGTGGTGTCGGACTACATCAGTCACTCGGTGGTGTGTCTAACACGCCAGGGAAACAGGGTGTTCTCCTATGGGGGCAAGGCAGGAGTGGGAGATGGACAGCTCATGTGCCCCCAGGGCGTGTGTGTCGACTCCTACGGGAACATTCTAATCGCAGACAGCGCCAACGAACGCATACAACTGCTGTCCTCTGACGGTCAGTTCCAGAAGATCCTGCTCAGTAGTATGCAGGGGCTCGAGAGTCCAGAAGCCGTGTGTCTGGACAATGAGGAGTACCTACTGGTCACTGACGGCCGGAGTGGGGAGGTCAAGACCTACAATTACCTCTCATGAGGTGGTAAGATAGACATTGGCTACTGGTCACTGACGGCCGGAGTGGGGAGGTCACGATCTACAACTACCTTTCATGAGACCAGTCAGCACCGGTCAGCACATGTCCTGGTGCTAAGGTTTGGTGAGATTTTGGTGAAGGCTTCTATATTGTACACAGACTATGTAAGGACTGTATCAATCTGTAACGGCAGCCTGTAACATGTGTTCAGATTTTTATGTTACGATGGTGTATTGACAAACATATGTTGGTTGATGTTTGATACAGATATCTTGACGATATTTTGATGTGTATAATGTTCATGGAGTACACATTGTGGTGCGGTTTTTCTTTACAAATGCCACAGATAATGCTCAACTACTAGCACCATGAAATGATTTCAAGTACATTGTGAAACACATTATTACTACATTGTTCCAACGTATAAATCATAGGTTCAGACATAACAATCATCGTTTGGTGTTCCCGATGATGAATATATACACCATATTACATAAACATTTTTGTAATGACTTCAGTTATATAAAGTGTATGTGTTTAATGATTTATATGTCTGTATGTGTGTATTTTTGAGATACTGTTACAAATACATTTACTATTTCAAAACACTAACACATTTTTGATAACTTTATTACAGTGTGATGGTTATCATAATTTTTACAATGAATAAATTAATAAAGTAACTTTACAATTATTATAACACTGCTAAGTCATAAAAGGTTATTGTGCTAAGTAATATAATTAATTAACTGGTACATGTTATGTAATCAACAGGGTTGAGGATGCTATTTAATCAGAATAAAAATGTTGTTGTCAAATGGTATATGTATATAATGATATTATAATGTTGTAATTTTGTTGTATACTGTTTTCTGGATGAAATAAACAAGTAAATGAACTCCAAAAATTACTGAACAGAAGCGTTAACGGAGGTGATACCTATTTACTTGATGCAAAGACAATTGGACCTGTCAGAACCTCTGAGAGGGACGCAGTCTGTTCCTCTACCCAGAATTAGCCAGAGTTGTAGTTTCTAACAGGATGTCTGCTCAATCAGCTGTGTTGAACATGGGAAAATGGGAAATCGTTGAACATCAAAGGGTTTAGCAGTTAACTCAGCCCGACGCAGTAGCATTGCCAATAAAGCTTGTTTTGAAACTGGATGTTTTGTTTTACAATTTGAATATGTTGTGGGTGAAAACTTAAAAATTGTGAACATTGATACAGGCTTACTAAGCACAATTTGGCAGACACTATACCTTCAAAGCTTCAATATAATATTTATTATAGTCTGAAGAGCATTATATACATTAACAAAAAGAAAAATGCCTCCTCTAAAAACAACTGCTTCTTTGGTTCTGTGTCCATTGGTCCTCCTAACATGCAGCATATTTGACCCTTCACCTCAAGATGAGTCTCGATCCATCTATTGGTTTACGGTTATTGGAACAGCTTGAAAGAGAACAAAAGGTTCTTTCCAATGACACCAACAATGTGGTACTACCTTGCATGTGTGCACTAGTGCGCAGTTTTTAACTTGCTACTTACAAAAAGGCAGTTAGGAGGAATCATGCTCTAAAGTCTGCTTGCCTGAAGGTACTCGACTTCAAAAGCAAGGTAACTTTTGCAATCTCTCTCTGATCTTTGTATTGTCATAGTGATCCTCTTCATGAGATAACTGTTGTAATATTTATATAGTGAACCCTATCATGGGATATATGTTCTGACCGAAGACTGTTCATCCACAAATATCCACCATTGTCTATAGCCAGGTACTCATTCATACAGCTGGATGACCTGGAGCTATGGGTAATGAAAGAGCTTGTGGCAATGCCCAACATTCCAAATGGCAGCACAGGATTCAAACCCAGGTTCTTTCGACTGAGAGTTTGATGGATGCTCCACTAAATCTATTAAAAACCTATTAAATGTGTAAATTTTTTTTAATATCCCCTTCTTCCAAGTAGCATGAATATGCTCCTATTCTGCCACACCACACAGCCATCTGGTAACGCCGACCACCATTGTGTGGAATATGTCCGCCATTAAACTAGTTGTCACAAAACACGTAACTGAAGCAGTGTTTTCAACAAGTAAAATGTCATCTTATGAAAATGCACACATAGTGAGACTGTAAAAGAGGACAAACTGACTTGACACTAATTGGTTGTACTGTAGTGTTCCCGTGATCTCCAGGCACATCACCGTTGGCTGTTACAGTGGATCTCACTCTAAGGACACCCACCAGGCGCAAGGAACATGTGATTAAATGGAACAACTTTAAATCCTTGTCCCGGTTTGCATCATGTTGCAGTTTCACCAAGTGCCAACATACTTGTTACAGTGAGAATTCACTGCGGTTGATTGGCAGAATTTATATGATCACTGGATCAGTTGTGGAACAGTGGCGCCACACAGGGAACAACAGCGAAACTATGAAACTGCATGTTGGTCTAATATTAGTGACCACTCTAGCTCCCTAGTTCCCCCATTAGTTGGAGTCCTCAGCCCCCTATTGCCCCATTAGTTGGTATCCTCAGCCCCCTAGTGTCCCCCAATATTTGGTGTCTTCAGCCCCCTAGTGTCCCCCAATAGTTGTGTTCTCTGCCCCCTAGTGTTCCCCAATAATTGTGTTCTTTGCCCCCTAATGTCCCCCAATAGTTCTTATCCTCAGCCCCCTAGATTCCCCCAATAGTTTGTGTTCTCAGCCCCCTAGTGTTCCCCAATAGTTGTGTTTTCTGCGCCTAGTGTCCCCCAACAGTTGATATCCTCAGCCCCCTAGAATCCCCCAATAGTTTGTGTTCTCAGTCCCCTAGTGTCCCCCAATAGTTGGTGTTCTCAGCCCCCTAGTGTCCCCCAGTATTTGTTGTCCTTAGCCCCCTAGTTTCCCACAATAGTTGATATCCTCAGCCCCCTAGTGTTCCCCAACAGTTGGTGTCCTCCATCCCCTGTTGCCTCATAGTTGGAGTCCCTAGCCCATTAGTTCCCCATTAGCTTGAGTAATCAGTCCCACAGCGCTCCCAATAGTTGGTGTCCTCAGTTACAGTGTGCCACCCATAGTTTTGCAGGCTGCGAAATAAGGCCTGTCCAATCGTTCCGGATGAATAGTTTCAGTGATTGGACTAGTTCATGTTTAGTGGAGCAGTCCCATCAGTCTAGCTGTGGTTATGTGAATTAATTTACGCTGTGTACAGTACATGCTAGTTGGGTGTTGTGATGGAATAAAACAAAATAAGACAATAAGGTAGCATTTTATCACACGCAGCTAAATATTCCGTACGACCATCGAATGGGAAGCTTGCTGAATGCGGAACATGTAAATGACAGCTGTTTACATCCGGTTAGCATAGTAGTGCCGCCTAGCGACCATGAGTAATGAGCAACATGGAAAAACATGCATGTGCAGGTTACAGACATCATTACGTGCTGTCCCATCGTAGTTGAGTTATCCCCGTACCAGTGATTATCTTACCAAGTTACCAAATGCCAACAATGTTGTCGGCATCGGGAAAGGAAACGCTAAGGAAAAGTGTAGGCCAAATGATGTAACTTAGTCCGACAATGCCGTCTGGCTTCAAATTCTGCTCGCATCGCCATGCCCATGTCCACCACCACCCTTTGCTGCCCCTGATTAAACTAGTTATTTATTCTGATGACTGCAATTGGATCTACGAAATCACATGTACAATAAAACCTGTCCATAACGGTCATCGTCGGGACTGCGTAAAATTACCGTTATAGGCAGGTTGCCGTTATGGAGAGTTTCATGACTTGGATACTCACTAGGTGGAGCCACAGTATTATGAATGGTTACGTTGACGTTCGCTAGTTGGTACTCTTGTGAACAATGCAAACCTAGAGTATATCACGCTAGCAACCTCGGTGCGGAATCTAGGAGTGATCTTTGATAGTAACTTCAATTTCCAACAACACATATCTCAAACATGTCGCCGTTGTTTTTATCATATTCGTGATCTTCGACATATTCGCCGGTATATGTCATTTTCTGTTGCTAAAACAATTGCAACAGCGCTTGTTAGCAGCAGACTTGACTATTGCAATTCCCTCCTTTATAATATCGCTAGCAAGGATATCACAAAACTTCAGCATGTCCAAAATTGTCTAGCAAGAGTAGTTACAAGATCTACTCATTTTTCTCGCTCTGTGCCACTTTTAAAGTCTTTGCATTGGCTTCCTGTACCATATCGTACAGACCTAGGGCCAAGTACATTTTCATGAGTACGAGTACGAGTACTTTGACGATGGATGAGTATGAGTACGACTATATTGCTAAAAGCTGAGTATGAGTACAAGTACATTCTCACGAGTATGAGTAAAAGTACGAGTACATTTAAACAAATGGGCCAAGTGGTCCTGAAGTCCTTTGGACTAATACGTCTATATGTGACCCCGGCTGACCAAATGAGTAATAAGTCGGAAAACTTGTACCATTGTTTTCTTACATCCTTGTAAAGGTTTGTTAGGGTGCTTTACACGGTTTCAAAAAATATGACTGCTACAAAAATTGGCAAAGTTATGGAGCATTGAACATGGTAGGATCAAAAAGTGAAAATGAAGAAAACGGCTGTTGAAGTTTTACATTATATATGCAAATGGTTGCATGGAAATATTACATGCACAACATTCAAATGTGGCACACAGTATGTAATATGTATGTTATGTTGCAATGATACACTGGAAGTACAAATGTGCTGCTACAAAGACTTATCAAGTTATGCCAGATTATGTATTCATGTGTAAAACTAAGAGGACAGATTATTTGAGAGCAAAAGGTAGGCTCACTGTTTGACACCGTTTAAAACCTACAGGCAACTGTCCAGTTTAACAGGTGTCTAGTGGCTTAATGCTGTCTGTTGACACAAGCTACTGCCAGTGACCAATTACAGATTAATCACAGTTTCCATCAAACATTAGTAGGCAGAGAATCTTAGCTCCACAGCTGGGTGTAATACACAACCAGAGCCACCACTGATTCATGGTCAAGTAGATTAGCTCAATGCACCAACTAAGACAATACACAACACTGTCAGTGACAGTGTCCAGAGTGAGGCCTAAGCAATGTCCTCATTGCTGAATAGATCAATTAAACCTGCCAAGTGGGTGACATTCTGCACAAGTGCTCATTAATCCTTAGTGATTGTTCAGAACACCAGACTGACCACATACTTAAACAAAGCAAATGTAATAGGTGAAGAACAGGCAGTGTTCAAATAGGGGTATTGGTTTAATTGTATTTGTCTCGACGCAAAAGGCTTTATTGTGCCTTCATTGATTATAAGAAAGCATTTGATTTAGTAGACCGGTCCTCCCTGCGGTCTAAGATAATTTCATGCGGTATTAATGGTATTGTGTTGAAAGTTGTATACAACATATACCAAAATGCTAAATCATGTATAAATCAGGGCCAGGCTGTGTCAGCCTTCTTCTCATGTGATGTATAGCAAGTATGGCAAGGAGAAAACTTGTGTCCTTTGTTATTTGCTATTTATCGGAATCATTTTGAACACTGTTAGTCACAATTATAACGGACTTGACATGGCAGCTGGTGAAATTTACAACAACCTTAGTGATGATGATGTAGAAAATGTATGCTCTACTATATGCTGATGACACTAGAATGATTCAATCAAATACAGATTTCTTGCTTGTGTATAGCGAAACTATGTCAACTCTTCTAATGGTTGACATTTGGTTGTTTCATTTCAACTATATTGTGAATCTGTTTATTTACACAGTACCATGTCTACACAAGGCATGGCAAGCGTAAACAGAACAGTAGAATGCATTTGATATCAATAAAGTGTGGATATTTCACTCTATAGTTGTCCAGAATATAAATTTTTTATGTTTGTCACCTACAGGTTTCTACAGACAATACATCTTTAACCAATAGACATCACAGTCACACCATTTTATAATAATTAAATGAACATCAAAATAAACACAACTTGCAATTATAGAAAATCAATAGTTTTGAAGATAAAAAGTGTTAGGCAACTGTTCTGTCTAACAGGGGTCAAGTGTGTCTACTCTGCCTGGGCACTGTGACCAATTAAAGATTAGTCAAGGTCTCAGTGGAACAGTAGCACTAGGCTGCAGAGATTAGTCTTGGTGTTGACTTTGTGGCACAATAAACAAAATCTACTGTTGGGGTCTCAAGGGCCCTTCTCAAAACTACATCAAGAGATAATGTAAAACGTTTGCACTTTGGGTGCCCCTTAGAATGATTCAATCAAATACAGATTTCTTGTATACAGTGGCAGCACCCTAAGATACATCTTTGCAAAATTCGAAAAAAAGTTTCTGAACAGTTTTTGAAAAAATAGGCCAATTGTTACATTTTTACCAGTTTTGGGGTCCTTGGATGCCCTAGGGAGCCCTTAAAATGATTAAATCAAATACAGATTTCTTGTGCATAGTGGCAGTGCCCTAAGATGTCTATGCAAAATTTGAGAAAAAGTTGCTGAACGGTTTCTGAGATACGGCAGCTAACGGTGGACGGTGGACGGAGAATGATGGCAATAGTCCCTTGGACCTTCGGCCAAAGGACTAAAAATGTAACTATTAAATAATAACATATTTTATTAATTAATCTAATTTATATAACTCAGCACTAGTGCATATGCAATGGCAGTTGATCAATATTTGTTATGAGGAAAACTGAAAAATCTCTTTATTCCTTTGGCATTCATTTCAGTGGCATCGTATGATCTTATCATCTATTTGCCATTGCACCGAATGAACACGAGTTGTTCAAGGTTGAGTCTTAATTAGCCTGCACCGTTCAGGGCGGAATACTTAGAAGTTTGCAATTTATATTTTCTGATCGTAGACTACTGTTTTTAGAGATGGTTAGCACATGTTCATATTACAGGTTCAAAATCCCCTTTGGACTTTTTAGCCAGGCTGCAGGCACCGGATTATACTAGTATAGGAGGCAGTCTGACTTGAGCCACCTTATATTTCTACAGAGGACGACTGGCAGTTCTTGTTCTTTGCAGTTTGCACTGTCAGCCAGTGCCCAGTGGCATGGTCTCCAGACTACAACAAAGGCATTTCCTGTCTAAATGGTGGGTTAACTGCTACTTGACTCTTTATGGACATCCTGGTGGCTTAATTGAACAAACGGTTTATGGCCTGAACTGATAGTCTATGATTACTGTGCACTTAACCGGGTGTTTCTGAGTGGAAACTTTGGACATCAAAGCTGATTCTACTCCTCTTTGCTGGAGTAAAGGAGCCACACAGCGGCTGCAACAAGCTGATGACACCATGCCTGACTCGATTGCAATTTGATAGTCCTGCGTACACACGATGACACCGACGCGATGACATTTTATTCAGGGAAATTATGGATTCCCTTTTACCTGCCCGCAAGCGGCAGGTTGACTATGAATGGTTCGGTCCAAATTAACTGACCGCTCGCTATACGCAATAGATAGGTTACCATTATGGACAGGTAGTGGGCTGTGTAAACAAATAGGAAGTCATTCGGGACGTTCAAAAGTGACCGTTGTATCCAGGTTATCGTTATGGACAGGTGGCTGATAAGACAGGTTTTATTGTATTTGTTTCTATTAACCCCCCTACCTGTTGATGATGCGGTAGTAGTTCCAGCTCCAGGCCTTCAGACAGCTGTCATGGCCAGGGGGGATGTGGCCAACAATGTGCACCTGGCACAATAACAGACTCGTTGTTATATGTCATTCTAGTAGACACCACCAGATGGTGCTGTGTTCCTCACATATTCCGAATGTTTTAGTTGCAGTTCCAAATTACCGTCACTTTATATTGCAAATTTTTCTAAAAGAAGTATGGAAAATGTTTACCTGTAAAAACCTGTATAACAATAAGTCAGAATAGCAATTCATTCATGTAGGATGTGTGTGTTTGTGTGTGTGCATGCATGCGTGCATGTGTGTGCATGCGTGCACATGCGTGCACATGTGTGTGCGTGTGTTTGCATGTGCATGTCGATGCTTTGTGTATGTGTGTTCTTGGCATGTATTGTGCACGTGTGTGTACATGTAAATGGTGTTCCAAACGCGAGTAAACACTGTTTTATCAGTTCAGCCCAATCACTATATCTTATCATGATGTTATGCTGCTGTATGAAGTAAGACAAAGGGTAAGAGAAAGTGTGGCAGCACACGTCTCACCTTCTCCCTGCTATTCTCTGCCTCCTGGAGCACTGAGATGAGCCACTGAAGCTCATTGGATGGATCGGTTGTGTTCAGTATCAACCACCTGTAACCATGGCAACAAGAAATTAATGTTAACGGTGCTTATATTTTCTTTCAGACTTTTATTACGTCATTCCACACTTTACATGAGTACAGTAAGTGTAAGTCAATTGGTCATCACAACCACATCACTTGCATTGGTCAATAATTGTATCATGGTCTTGTTCGATACAAGAACTATTTCATAACACAATGATTATGCAATACACATGTATTTACAAAAACAATTTATTGTATTTGGCATCATAGGTTCCATTGATAGTTGGTCATTGAGTCTAGCACACATATAGAGATAACCCCCCAAGTGTACACAGGGTGTAGATGTGAGATGGCCCCCAAGTGTATACAGGGTGTAGACATTAGATGTCCCCCAAGTGTATGCAGGGTGTAGATGTGAGATGACGCCCAAGTGTACACAGGGTGTAGACATGAGATGTCCCCCAAGTGTACACAGGGTGTAAATGTGAGACAACCCCAAGTGTATGCAGGGTGTAGACATGAGATGGCCCCCAAGTGTATGCAGAGTGTAAACATGAGACATCCCCAAAGTGTAATCAGGGTGTAGACAAGAGATGGCCCCCAAGTATATGTGAGATGGCCTCCAAGTGTATGCTGGGAGTAGACGTGAGATGACCCTCAAGTGTACACAGGGTGTAGATGTGAGTTGGCCCCCAAGTGTATGCAGAGTGTAAACATGAGATGGCCCCCAAGTGTATGCGGGGTGTAGACATGAGATGTTCTCCAAGTGTATGCAGAGTGTAGACTTGAAATTGTCTCCAAGTGTATTGCAGGGTGTAGACATGAGATGGCCCCCAAGTGTATTCAGGGTGTAGACGTGAGATGGCTCTCAAATGTATGCAGGATGTAGATAAGAGATGTAGACATAAAACATCTCCACATGTATGCAGGGTGTAGATGTGAGATGGCCCCCAAGTGTATGCAGGGTGTAGACACGAGACGGCCCCCAAGTGTTGTGGTGGGTGTCTCACCAGTTGCCAGTGTTGCAGTAGTTCATGTTGAGAGACACGATGCGTAGTCCCGGCTTCACAGGCGCTGTGTAGAACCCTCCTCTGCAGCAGTCAATGTAAAGGTAAGTTTTGATATAGCACAGCATCCAGTGCCCAGAATAGCTGGCGTGAGACCACATTAAGGATTCCCAGTTAATGAGTGCCCTAGGAAGTAGCGTTTTGGTGTGAAGTGCGCTCCATACGAAACATGTGACCCACCCCAGTGAACCGGGTATTAATTCACACGGGCCTATTTTGCACACGAGCAAAAAATAGCTGTCTCAGTCATGTTCTATAAATTTTGTGATTCTGGCAGAAATGCATAACTTATAATCTCATCTTTCATTGCCAAGTTTATTTTCCTCGACAAACAATCCAAAACTAACATAATACCTGCATTTACGAACCCATAATTTAAAAAACAATACACAAAATCCAACAAAATTACCTCGTTTCTCAAAACATTTATTTTAAAAAGTTTACATCAATTTTAGCAATGAATCAAAAACTACTAAAGATAGTTCAACAAATGAGGTATAATTTTCAAGCTCATGATCTATGGAGTCTGAAAATGTACAAAACCACATTTCATAATTTTGTGACTTAATACCCACTTTGCAGTGGCAGGACACAAAATCATCATATTATGATGCTTTTGTGTCCGTGGTGTGTATATCATATGGAGAACGCACAATGGGAACCATACAGGAGTGAAAAGAAAACTTAACTGATTCCCAAAGAACCACATAACAGACCCGCAGCAGCTTGAGAGGAAGCAGAAAGAGTGGACACGAAGACCAACAGAAGAAGACACGAAAAAGAGGCAATATGTACACAAAAATTACAAATAATGGTCACCCAGAATGAGAGGAACTATAATATTATGATGACGTCATCTGACCAGAATTTGACATTTTCTGATGATTCCATCTTGAACAGAAGCAAAAATCGACAAAACAGGTTTATTAATGACTGGATACATTCTGAAGAAACACACTCAATAATATGTGGCGTTTGACAACCAGTCTCTCCACAAGAATGTTTACCTGGAGATGTTCTGGACAGTGTCCAGTGGTAGCCAGTGTGTCCAGCTCTTGGCCAGTGCTGTGTACAGCCATGTGATCGACTTGTCGCCTCGGATGAACGGCGGCGGGTAGCTGCAACATGTAGTGGTTGCTTAGCAACAGGTAGCGGGGAGTGTCACACTAATGACTGGTGAAGGTTATAAGCACTGACAGACAACTCACAGGACATACCTAGGGGATGAAAGTAAAATTTGTTATTCTGTCTTTTAGAAACAATGTGGTGTTTGTTTTTGTATTGTTTTGTCTATGGATGTGAAAGCGTAGCTTTCAAAACATCTTTACAGTGGAAACTTGAATCAGAGACAAAGGGCTATCTAACTTTCTTAGACAATCCATAATATTTAGACATGTTCAAAGATATGACATTTTCGTTCAAATTTTCAACTCACGATTTCACTGACGATGATTAGAATAACGGAGAGAGCTTCCTGCTACCCCTCGATGTACAAATGCAAGTAAACACCTGATGTCAACGTTGTCAAGAGTACCTGCAATCTAACCCTAACCTGCAATCTAACCCTAACCCTAACCTTCAACCTAACCCTAACCCCAACCTTTAACCTAATCCTAACCTGCATGCCTATCATCACCCGACCACACCCCTATCATCACCCGACCACACCCCTATCATCACCCGACCACACGCCTATCATCACCCGACCACACCCCCTATCATCACCCGATCACCCGACCACACCCCTATCATCACCCAACCACTCCCACCTGTTGACAGGATCGCTCTCGTGGTTGCCGAGGGCCGGGAAGATGGGAGTCTTGGGGAAGTAGCGCAGTAGCTGGGAGGTGATGTACTCGAGGGTGTGGATTTGGGACGAGTGGGTCTGGTTCCAGATGTTGTGTCCCGGGGTGTCTCCTGTCCAGATGATGTAGTCAAACTACATGACAGATGCTTTGCGATGACTCTCAAGATTGACAGGTAAGATAAATACTGTAAGTAAATCTAGTTGTTATTTTCAATGTATTTATGAAGTACAAATGCTAACAGAGTAACAATCTAGTTGTGGATAAACTACCAAGTCGAATTGATATGATGAAAAAATATTTGATTGGACATGGCACAATATGAGTTAACTTTTATTTATAATAAATATTATTAAGGCATGTTTCATCAAATCCAGACCTGAAGTCTTCGCACACACATGTACATTATCCTTACTAGTTCCTTAATACATCAGTCAATAATTAAACTCAATATCATCAAAATTTTGCATTTATTGTGGTACCTGCTTGGAAGATGCTTCTGCACTGAAGTACTGGAGTTATGAACGTGATAGTATTTTTCAAATGATGAACATAACAGTATTTTTCAAATGATGAACAATGTAACAGTATTTTTAAAATATCCTCAGGCACGCCAGACCCACTCTCTAACAACATTTTGTTTCAAAAACTAAGGTTGATACTGGCATACAAGCATTCTCTACAGCTCCCCATTACTCTAAAATCATCAGAAACTATAGGGGTCAGGACACTGTTAGACTTCCTGCTTGGTTAAGACGAACAAATGTGCAATGTATTTTTGAGAAATGATTTTTTTTACAAAATTCACCTGCATTTGAATAGTCAGATTTCCCGGTGTGATTGTAGAAGCTGTTGACAGTAAAATGGTGCATTGGTAGCTGACTTTACTAAGCGGAAGGATATTTGGCAGCAATTTGGCTAGTTGACCCTTTAGCCGGATTACTGCCTACATCCATTCGTAAATAATGACAGGTGTCACACAGAGGCATTTTACGAGAGCTAGAAATATTAGATTTTGACTAAACTCGACCAGCATGTCATTGAGATGATAATAACAGCAGGTGAGAAGTTTTTCTTATAATCACACAAAACGTTAACATGGTCGTCAATGGGAAAATTAACAGTGTGCTGAGGCCTATAGTCATTTTTCGTTATAAATCCAAGACTTATTTGTTTGAAATTGCATTCCCACTCTAAATCTTCAGTAGTCCCTTGCTCCAATGATGACTCTTGCGCGTCCCTGTTTATAATTTCGCCGAACGATTCTTGTAAGTTGCACCTCTCAGCTCAGGTCCCTTAGGATAAAGACATTATAAAAGTCTACTATCATTATTAGCACACAATCTGAGAGGAAAAACTATGCACTTCTAGATTGTAATATTGGTTTATTGCCGATAGACTCACCTTTTCATTGTTTGACAGATGTTGAAACATGTTCTCCAGTGTCCACACCGGAGTGTCACACTTGGAATATACTCCCCAGTTGCCTGCCTTGACGCCCTCTGTAGGAGAATGAACATTCTGAGTGGGCGGATGTTTGGTGACACTTTCTATAACTATAACACCGGAGTGTCACACTTGGAATATACTCCCCAGTTGCCTGCCTTGACGCCCTCTGTAGGAGAATGAACATTCTGAGTGGGCGGATGTTTGGTGACACTTTCTATAACTATAACACCGGAGTGTCACACTTGGAATATACTCCCCAGTTGCCTGCCTTGACGCCCTCTGTAGGAGAATGAACATTCTGAGTGGGCGGATGTTTGGTGACACTTTCTATAACTATAACACCGGAGTGTCACACTTGGAATATACTCCCCAGTTGCCTGCCTTGACGCCCTCTGTAGGAGAATGAACATTCTGAGTGGGCGGATGTTTGGTGACACTTTCTATAACTATAACACCGGAGTGTCACACTTGGAATATACTCCCCAGTTGCCTGCCTTGACGCCCTCTGTAGGAGAATGAACATTCTGAGTGGGCGGATGTTTGGTGACACTTTCTATAACTATAACACCGGAGTGTCACACTTGGAATATACTCCCCAGTTGCCTGCCTTGACGCCCTCTGTAGGAGAATGAACATTCTGAGTGGGCGGATGTTTGGTGACACTTTCTATAACTATAACACCGGAGTGTCACACTTGGAATATACTCCCCAGTTGCCTGCCTTGACGCCCTCTGTAGGAGAATGAACATTCAGAGTGGGCGGATGTTTGGTGACACTTTCTATAACTATAACACCGGAGTGTCACACTTGGAATATACTCCCCAGTTGCCTGCCTTGACGCCCTCTGTAGGAGAATGAACATTCTGAGTGGGCGGATGTTTGGTGACACTTTCTATAACTATAACACCGGAGTGTCACACTTGGAATATACTCCCCAGTTGCCTGCCTTGACGCCCTCTGTAGGAGAATGAACATTCAGAGTGGGCGGATGTTTGGTGACACTTTCTATAACTATAACACCGGAGTGTCACACTTGGAATATACTCCCCAGTTGCCTGCCTTGACGCCCTCTGTAGGAGAATGAACATTCTGAGTGGGCGGATGTTTGGTGACACTTTCTATAACTATAACACCGGAGTGTCACACTTGGAATATACTCCCCAGTTGCCTGCCTTGACGCCCTCTGTAGGAGAATGAACATTCTGAGTGGGCGGATGTTTGGTGACACTTTCTATAACTATAACACCGGAGTGTCACACTTGGAATATACTCCCCAGTTGCCTGCCTTGACGCCCTCTGTAGGAGAATGAACATTCAGAGTGGGCGGATGTTTGGTGACACTTTCTATAACTATAACACCGGAGTGTCACACTTGGAATATACTCCCCAGTTGCCTGCCTTGACGCCCTCTGTAGGAGAATGAACATTCTGAGTGGGCGGATGTTTGGTGACACTTTCTATAACTATAACACCGGAGTGTCACACTTGGAATATACTCCCCAGTTGCCTGCCTTGACGCCCTCTGTAGGAGAATGAACATTCAGAGTGGGCGGATGTTTGGTGACACTTTCTATAACTATAACACCGGAGTGTCACACTTGGAATATACTCCCCAGTTGCCTGCCTTGACGCCCTCTGTAGGAGAATGAACATTCTGAGTGGGCGGATGTTTGGTGACACTTTCTATAACTATAACACCGGAGTGTCACACTTGGAATATACTCCCCAGTTGCCTGCCTTGACGCCCTCTGTAGGAGAATGAACATTCTGAGTGGGCGGATGTTTGGTGACACTTTCTATAACTATAACACCGGAGTGTCACACTTGGAATATACTCCCCAGTTGCCTGCCTTGACGCCCTCTGTAGGAGAATGAACACTCCGAGTGGGCGGATGTTTGGTGACACTTTCTATAACTATAACACCGGAGTGTCACACTTGGAATATACTCCCCAGTTGCCTGCCTTGACGCCCTCTGTAGGAGAATGAACATTCAGAGTGGGCGGATGTTTGGTGACACTTTCTATAACTATAACACCGGAGTGTCACACTTGGAATATACTCCCCAGTTGCCTGCCTTGACGCCCTCTGTAGGAGAATGAACACTCCGAGTGGGCGGATGTTTGGTGACACTTTCTATAACTATAACACCGGAGTGTCACACTTGGAATATACTCCCCAGTTGCCTGCCTTGACGCCCTCTGTAGGAGAATGAACATTCTGAGTGGGCGGATGTTTGGTGACACTTTCTATAACTATAACACCGGAGTGTCACACTTGGAATATACTCCCCAGTTGCCTGCCTTGACGCCCTCTGTAGGAGAATGAACATTCAGAGTGGGCGGATGTTTGGTGACACTTTCTATAACTATAACACCGGAGTGTCACACTTGGAATATACTCCCCAGTTGCCTGCCTTGACGCCCTCTGTAGGAGAATGAACATTCAGAGTGGGCGGATGTTTGGTGACACTTTCTATAACTATAACACCGGAGTGTCACACTTGGAATATACTCCCCAGTTGCCTGCCTTGACGCCCTCTGTAGGAGAATGAACATTCAGAGTGGGCGGATGTTTGGTGACACTTTCTATAACTATAACACCGGAGTGTCACACTTGGAATATACTCCCCAGTTGCCTGCCTTGACGCCCTCTGTAGGAGAATGAACATTCAGAGTGGGCGGATGTTTGGTGACACTTTCTATAACTATAACACCGGAGTGTCACACTTGGAATATACTCCCCAGTTGCCTGCCTTGACGCCCTCTGTAGGAGAATGAACATTCTGAGTGGGCGGATGTTTGGTGACACTTTCTATAACTATAACACCGGAGTGTCACACTTGGAATATACTCCCCAGTTGCCTGCCTTGACGCCCTCTGTAGGAGAATGAACATTCCGAGTGGGCGGATGTTTGGTGACACTTTCTATAACTATAACACCGGAGTGTCACACTTGGAATATACTCCCCAGTTGCCTGCCTTGACGCCCTCTGTAGGAGAATGAACATTCAGAGTGGGCGGATGTTTGGTGACACTTTCTATAACTCTAAACTGATGATACTTTGTATAACATTTTGTAAGAAAGGTAGAACTAAAGATACAGCTGAGACTGAAAACAACATGAAAGTAGTAATGAGATAAATAATTGGAATATACTGTATGAATGTCAAAAGAATAATAAGTATAAATAGAATAGACCAACATAACAGTGCAAAATGAAAGGCACTGACTGTATTTGATTAATACTTGTTTAACTGTCTAAATAAATTATTTTGGCCTTTTTTGGCCTGGTAATCTGCAAAAGCCAATTGAACGTGTTCATTGCATCGTAGCATTTCCCAAATACATCCTCAAGGTCAGCGGCCGACTCTGGCTAGTTTAAGCAACTAAAGCATTCTCTTAAGATACGTAAATACAGTACCTACATGACCACACGCAGTACCTATGTGACCACACGCAGTACCTACGTGACCACACGCAGTACCTACGTGACCACACGCAGTACCTACTTGACCACACGCAGTACCTACATGACCACACGCAGTACCTACATGACCACACGCAGTACCTACATGACCACACGCAGTACCTACATGACCACACGCAGTACCTACATGACCACACGCAGTACCTACATGACCACACACACAATAACATTTCCCCAACAAGTAGGGACAACAAAATAAAATACCAGTTTAAAATTAAATGCACTGAAAAAGGAACTAACTTCCACGTGGACTTGACTTCCGACAGCAGACGGGTTCGCCGCAGTCGGCTTCAGAGCCAGGGGTGTACTCAAAGTCAATGTGGATGTCTGCGATGTGGAGCACACGCATGGTTGGTGAGCCAGGCTACAACACACACATCTCCTTAGTTTTGACACTATCCCTAAAATCACACCAAATTCAATACAAATGTCTTCATAGTTGCTATGGTTAACTAATAATTTACAGTTAGTTTTGGATGAATTGAGCAGCAAACATGTAGGAGCAAGCTGGATGATGATTGTCTATTATACAAATTATATATATATAAATACAAATATATAGTTGTGTAAGTATTTTTTATATATAAGTTGTACACAAAAGTATATCTATACATGTATATATAAATAAGTTTCCTTGTTGCTACAAAGAATTTGTTTGTTGATTACTGGCAATACACTCAAATCTCAAACTTGTAGAAAACCGGAATGATTACCATCTGACAGCTGTAATATTGTAATTAGTCAGGAGGTGTGCCTCAAATTTGATAAACTTTAGGGCAAGGCCAGTTGACCTTAGTTTTTTATGATTTTTTGGCACTAATGTAAGGCATGGACAATTTGAGCGTGAACCAGTTTAATTTCTGAGGCATGATCGCCTATTGCCAGGGCATTGTGGGAAAAAGCGATACGGTCACCGGTCATTTTAAGACATGAAGTAGCAATGAGTAGGTAGCGGCGGAGGTCAATGAGTACGTACCGGTGGAGGTCGAGGAGGAAGTATTGGCGGCTTAGGAATGCTGGGAAATGTGACATTCCACATGGGCAGTGGGTCCACAGAGATCTTACAGGCGTTGAGAATGCCACACAACAACTCTGGACTGAGAGCAACGTTGTCTAGAAGGTACAGTACCTCTGTCTACAACCAGCAGAAGAAACCTCCTGTGCATTAGTATTCATACAAAGCAAACACACTGTATTATGCAAGTAATTTTTATATTTTAATATGATGATGGCAGTCAAATTGAGAAAAAAGGGAAGATAGCTATGTGAACATAAGTATAACACAAGGATTTAATGCTTTTCACATGTTATCCAATTTAATGGGAATGAATTCAAAGTAAATTCTTTTGATGATTTTAACAAAAGTAGTTTAAGGTACACTTTTATTAAATCGACTGCGTACATTACCAGAAATATGTACATATGTTACCATCAATGACTCTGACTCATGACAGACTATTACTACATTAACTGCAGTGACAACAATTTTATCTCAAAGAACATGTACCTGGCAACAAAAACACAGCATCAACATATATGCAGCTGTGCCAGAGATCATTATACTCCAATGGATTCGTAACTTTTTAAGTAACAGACAACAATGAGCAACATTTTGTAGAACAAAATCTTCCCTTCAAACATAACATGTGGTGTTCCGCAAGGTTCAATTCTGGGACCTTTACTCTTTCTTATCTATATAAATGATTTATCTACTTTATCGGACACAATGTTTACCATTATGTTTGCTGATGACACGAGCATCTTTATACAAGGCAACAATATAGATGAAATGGAAAATGCTCTGAACTCTGAAATAAAAAACTATCTTTATGGCTTAAAATTAAAAAAAATTCTTTTAATATATTCAGAAAACTCACACAGTTATAATATTGTACATCTCTTCATATGTTCAAACACAGGACCAAGCGTCTAATTCTAGCAAACATATGCTAAATTCTGCTTTAATGTAATTTTTCCTTATTAAGATGTACCCAGTGTTCTGTGTTGCGGTACTCGTATAATGCACTATTAAATAATTAATTATTTTATTATGAAGATGTTTATGTATTGTTGTTTTTTGACACGAATTACAGTTTACATATCATGTATGACATGAATAAGGAACACAAGCAATGTGTTGCTTTGCTCCAATTGTTATGTGATGTATTTACATGTTTCATATTACTGCTACATCTGTGCTATACTGGACATTATGTATCAATAAAGATTATTATTATTATCACAATTTCCTGGAACTTCGGCTTACCTTGTATTCCTCCACGATTCCCGCACACACCCGCTGATCCTCGATCTTGAACGTGACGCAGAACTTGCGAGCACCCTCTACAATCTCCTGCTCGCTGCGGTTGAGCAGCATGAGTCCCTGGATAAGGACGATGCCCGCCTTGCATATCTCACACTTGTTTAGCGACAGCCGCTCGGAGGCGCCACCTGTCGAGAACGTTCCCGGGAGCTCGACGTCCCTGACTGGCGCCTCGCTCGGTGGTGGGGTGATGGCACGGACTAGGAGTGGGTCGTTGAGACTCACCCTGACAAGGGTGCTTAGGAGGGTGAAGGGCAACGGAAGGAGGAGGAGGGCGAAGCTGATGAGGAGAAGGATAATGAGGATGATGTGGGTGTAGGATGAATTGATCAGTTGCTCCTCCGACCGACCTACAACAGTAGCGACACACGGCTCAGGACAACTAGCTCATGACATGTAGCTTAGGACAACTAGCTCATGACAACTACTTGAACTAGCTCATGACAACTACCTCACAACTGGCTCAGGACAACTAGCTCGGGGCTACCTATTGTTTACATGGGTGCCATCTGGTGAACTGATTACCAGGGATTTACCTGGATGTTAGTGTTCAAGGGTCCACGGGACCCCCAGCCTTCTTTTGAGGGGGTCCCAAGCCTGTAGCAAGGGTCCCACTTATTGCTCTTTTTTAACTGTAAGTATTGTTTTCAAATATCACAACTTATACAACCCATGTAAACCCGGTTATTATCAGTTTGATACTAACAAAAACTTAACAAAATAACGTGCCTTGTTACAATATACTGTTTTATTTGTAGATGTTTTCCCTTGGTAATCGGTGTAGTTTTGGAAGTTAGAGCAGCCTTCCTCACTTATGAGAAGGCATACTAGTCTGCTAGATGACTTGGCTTGCGTGTAAATGTAACATTGGGAGATGTGACATTAAGGCTAACGCTAAGGATATCGAGGAAGCCATGACTCACTTTGGAAGGCTCCTGAATTTGTTTTGGTGGTGGGAAACCTGACCGTGGTGATGACAGTAGCATTGGAATAGCCAATAGGCAGCAGATGGAACTGCACATTACCCCGATTATGACAGTTGTGCCTAAATGTTATACCTCAATGCATTTATTCCATCAATCTACATCATTTCAGGAATATAAATAGCGGTCGCTCATGTTTGAATCAGTATGCGCCATTGTGGTCATGGGTTACGGCACGCCACACTTGAAACAAGCAACAATAATAAATCGCGATAACAAACCAGAGCGCTATTTCAGTCATCAAATCAATACTTTATCAATAAATCAATGTACTGTATCCTGAAACAATGTGGAATGATGGCATAAACACACTGAGGTATCGAATCAGTTGGACAACCATCTGGCGCTGATATCTGGCGCTATCAGCGCCGGGATGGCAGTCGGGATAGGAGTGCTTGCACTCTCTATTGTCGTCGTAAAGCCTGTCATTTGTTTGATAACAAATGGTTAGTTATACAAAAGAATGTTTGTAAGTCGCTTTGTTTTTCATCGCTATAGCTCTAGTACATTAGGAAGTTTTAAAATGCGCTCAAACGCTGAAGCCTGAATGAATATGCGCACGGATTGGAATGGTATTCTGGTTCGCGAATCAGTCCCTAGAGGTGCTCCGCAAAGCCACATAAGGGCGGCTCTACACATAGATTATTGATTCAGTAATAAACTACCAAGTTAAAGGCATTCCTATAAAAAAATGTCTATGTCATTGATACGCATGGGTCCCGTCGGACGCAATGATTGCTTTGTACGCATCTGGGTACAGTTGCTATGCATATAGGATGCAGAATCTTGCGTCCCATAAACCCCTGGATTACTACTCAATTGTCTCAAGTATGAGAAAGGCCCTCAAGAGAAGTCTGCATATCAAAAACATGCAAGTAAATAACTTTAAATAACTAAATTGCAATTAGTAGCAACAGGCCTAAAACTGTTGTACCGGTCTGTCTTTTGTGTATGGTTTCCTTGCATGTAAGGCGGTTACTGCATTTCAGTTCTAAATTTAAGTTATAAATATCTGCAACAAACACTTACATATATATAATTTGTGTTGTAATTGTAAAAATTAAGGGTTGACTTTAGATATATGCAGAAACTGTGGCAATGCAATGACTGGATTATTGGACTTTGCCTACCTGTGGTACTCCTTTTCATTTTTTTGGCAAACTCTTTTTCTTTGTCTAACTCCATGTACCTTTCCCAGTTTTAATCCAGCTTTTGTCCAACTGGTCTCTTATGTTTCTGAAACTCTCAGTGCATACAAAGTCGATGCTGTCGATTCTGATGATTATCTCTTATGCGGAGTCTTGGTACACTACCGGTAACTCCAACCTCACTAGGATCTCAGCAAACATCCAAACTGATAACATTATCAACTCGCATTGGTGTTAATAATGTATTCTGTGATAGCCTGAATCATTCTTGTTTGATTTGTGATTACAAGTTCGAAAGATTATTTTTGCAACATCATAAGTGTCAACATATGAGCACTCATGAAAAGTGGGAAACATTATCCTCCACTAAGTTTGAATCTTTTTGTATTTTTATAATTATAAAAGGTTGTTTTATGGGTTGTCAGTTTTATGTAAGTACTGTTCTTGTTTGTGATGAGTACATGCATGAGAAAATGTGAAATCACCAGTGACCACAGAAAATGCATACAGGTGTCTAGAATAGCCTTGTATTAATGTTCCTCATAAGGAAATGAAAGATGAGTCCCTTTGGCATAGTGGCGGCAATGTTCTGGCAACCAACGAGCGTAGGTGGCAACACAGGTCAATCAGGCAAATCAGTACTGGTAGGGTCTATAGGCAAACATGCCCTCGCAAGCCAGGGTGGTAGTTGTCGCAATGTGAGAAAGTTCACTGAATTAGTTGTACAGGTGTACTCCATCCTAGAAGTATTTGTCCCCGCTTGTTGTGCTGTGGGATGGCATGATCCACAAACGTAAAGAGCATTTATAGGAAATATCAATATCAATTACTTATAATAATTGTACTAATAATATAAACTACTTCTTCAGTGCCAATATCCTCTGAGAATCCGAGCTCAGTGGCATCGAACAAGTATTTATATTATAATACCTGGGCAATCTTTTATTTAACCAGCCTAAATTATTAGCAGCATCCATCGGGTACATCCTCCTCTAGGGTGAAGCATAGCCTTAGGCTTAGAACTTAGGGTTAGTAGGATGAACCTAGTTTGACTTTGGGTTTGGCTCAGTTTGGCCCTTGACTTTCGCCAGTTTGGGCCAGTCTGAAGACTGAACCGGTCCAGTGGCAGTGGCTCACCTAGATTCATGCCAGCCAAATAGTCATCCAGTCCTATGCTGATGTCGCTGTCAGATTCGACAGCCATGAGATCATAGATGGGATCCGACGGCTGGTCGTTTCCATGGTTGGATTGGTCGGCTTGTCCCCGACCCCCCTCTTCCTGATCAGCGTGTCCTCCGTTCCCAGTTCTCAATGTCTGCCACAGAGGGTGCACGTCTTCACATCGTTCCCGGAACGCCATGACACGCTTTCGCGTTTGGGCGTATCACATACCTCGTTCTGGGCAGGGCACCGAACTAAATGGCGGCTGACACCATTTCCGTGGTGGTTGTCGTACAAAAAACTACAACTCAACAACCCTCATTGTCTGTTTATCAACAACTTCCGCTCGACAAGTCGCTCAAGTCTCGTTGCAACGTGAATTTGCACGTGATATAGCGCCATCTAACGTTTAATTTTGAATTAAGGTAATGTTACTAATTACGATTCGCCAGATGGCGACATTATACGAAAAGGTGCGCACTCAATGTACAGTTATTACATTATATAAAGCGCCACGTACTGCCCTCGTTCGTTTACGACGATAATCAGAAAGTAAATTTGAGCAGATTTGTCAACGCAAGTTAGGTAAAACGTCCCCAAATAATCGAAAAATCACGAAACAATCGCAGAAATTACGAAGTGACATATGCAGGTTGTTGTGAAATCTCACAGGTCCCGACTACCGACACATTGAAAGACGCCGCCGATACTTAACCAATAAGCGCCCAGAACTTCTTTCCCCGATACGGCGATAGTGACGTGTAGAAGAATTCTGCACTTTGCTCGACATCTATATAAGAATATGCCAGCTCATATAATTTACATTGGTTTCGAGATCGTATTCGCTTCGATTTAGGAGCTAAGGAACAATTTCATAGCATGTAAACGTAAATAATTCCATTTCACTCACCATACGGACGTAATAATTTTCTTATTTGGCTTCACTTTAAATTGAATGCGCACGCACAGGCTCGGGCACAGCCGCACTCACACAGGCTAGCTCGATATTACACTGACATTCAGTGAATGCATGTAGGATCGAGTAACATTCGTGCTACCTAATGTTTTTGCCGTTTTATCAAAACATAACATAATCTTCCGTAAAATATCTAAGAGCTAAATATCTACACAAATTCCTTTAAATTTGTACAAACTCTCAGAAAACTAGTTTTGAGTTAAATATTTACGAATATACGTACACAAACCGATGAAGTCAAAATCTCGTAAAAGACGCCTACTGTCCTAAACCGTCAGTCCTATCTGCGCTGTGCAGATATCAGGCAATGTGTTAAAATAGGCCAAGAGTGTTAGAATTCATGAGCTGTATTTAAATTTCAATTATATCAAATTTTAGGTATAATCGACAAAAAAATGTATGAGCGTGAATATATAATTAAATTATAATTGCTCATAATGTAGACAGGAGTTTGATTAGTTTGAATCATTAGAAAACAAAGAAATACATCCAGTCAGTTTCAAAAATATCATGTTGAATTGGTTTTTAAATTTGATTGACGCGTCATAAAGTAAGTCACCACTACCAAAACAGTTTTAACTGCATGTAGTCTGTGAATAAATATCTTGTATCTTGTGTGTGCCGTCCCTTACCAGTTTTGGTCAATAATAAGTATCGGCTACTTGAAGTACGTACCATTTCGTTGTTGACAAAATTAATATGGCCGAAGAAGGTAATGTCAAAACACGGTCTTCGAAGTCGAATTGTAGCGAAGGAATAACATCTTCATCTTTCGGTAACACCGGATCGCCAACTATGGGAATTAGTTATAATGAAGCCAGATGTGAAAATGTTCGTCCACATGCTGCAAATGATTACAAAACTGCCAATGAGTACGCAAACGCTGTGCGCCAATGGATGTGGCAGTATCAAATGTGGAATCAGATGAACTGGCTGTACATGACGATGCCAATGTATACGGCTTGTATGCCCAGCAGTTGGCGGGGCCAGCAGCCACCTCCGGGTGTATCCATGCCAGGGATGCCAGGATCAATGACTCCCCAAGAACCACACCCCAGAGCAGCATCTAATCACCAGACGACGCGACAGCAAAGCCAAAGAACGAGAGGTATACTGCCTAGGCTTGGGTGTTGGTGAATTCGGCCCAACTTTCTGGTGAATTCGGCCCACTTTATAATGGCGTGAATGGGGTGGTGAATTCGGCCCATGTTATATCTGCTAAGTGAACTCGGCCCAACTTTCTGGTGAATTCGGCCCCCGTTGTTTTTAGAGTTTTAAGTCGTTAGTTAGTGAAAATGTTGTTCATAAAAACACACATTTAATCACCATTTTATGTTCGATCTTCGAACGTCTAACTTCGCTCCAGCACCATATCTTGCGCTTTTCCAGCGCTATCTCGTGCGGTGTCGATGGCGCTGCCGCTGGTGCGAAGTGCCGTGAATTGTGTGTATAAACGAGAATAGTATGCCTATGCGATGCGACAAAAATTGACTAATGTAATACGATGAAAGGATGTCACATGCTGTATAAACGGCACAAGTCAGCATTTGTTTGCAGTGTAACTTTATTAACGTATGGTGCAATGAAAGGTGCAATAAACACATAGACCCCTAGCAACGGTTTGAAATATCTCACATAGCTAAATGGTACGCAGAGTAAGTATACCATCGCAAATACTCAGGCGTATCACTTATCACACTACTAAATTTTTGAGAAAAAAAATCAGTTATACTCAATATTATGTATAATATAGCTGCTTATTCTGTATAATTTACCTACCGAAAACAGCTTAATTTGTGTTGTAACACATATTCATGTCGTCTGCTTAGTTCCAGTTCAGCCCAGGATGAATACGTTTAAAAGTGCTCAATATGTCAATTAATAATATAGCACTATATAACCTTGTTTGTACATGATATTTAAGTAAATAAGTAAATGTTTATTTTTCCAACAAAAGAACAATACATACAGTGTTTATGGTATATCAGAATGAGTATGTCAGAAAAAAGGGGTATACTCATAATTTAACAAGATTTAACAAGATTGCCATCCAGAAAATTACTCTGGGTGGCAGTTGGACAAGGAAGCCTTTTGGCTTATCGAGAGTCCAATACTTTTTATCTACATGTATCCCGCCTTTTTAAGGTGTGTGTCGATTTTATTTTTAAACATATTCACGCTACTAGCACCAACACAATCAGGAGATAATCTGTTCCATTCATTTACAGTCCTTTGTGAGAATGAGAACTTTCTTATATCTAATCTACACTGCTCCTTTACTAATGTAGCTTCATGTCCTCTGGTCCTTCTATCTTTCTTAACTGAGAAAAAAATGTTTCTATCAATATTTTCATAACCATTCAATATTTTAAACACTTCTATGTGATCTCCTCTCAATCTCCTGGTCTCTAGTGTTGTTAAACCACATTCTTTTAGGCGTATTTCGTAACTAAGATCCCTCAGATTTGGTATCATTTTAGTCGCTCTCCTCTGTACTCTTTCTAGCATATCTATGTCCTTCTTGCGATATGGCCTCCATGCTTGTATACAATATTCTAAATGAGGTCTCACTATTGTTTTGTACAGCGGTACTATTAATTCTTTTTTCTTATACGCTATATTTCGCCTAATTAATCCAAGGATTTGATTTCCCTTTGACGCTGCAATTCCGCACTGCTCTGAAACCTTCATATCAGCACTAATGGTTAACCCTAAGTCCTTTTCTTTTACAGTAGTACTTAGAACAGTACCCCCCATTTTATATTTTACCTCTTCATTCCCATGACCTGTGTGGAGGCATTTACATTTCCCAAAATTGAACAACATTTGCCACTTTTCAGACCATTTGATCAACCTATCAAGATCATCTTGTAAATGCTGTCTGTCTCCATCACGTTTAATCCTTCTAAACACTTTTGTATCATCCGCAAATGTTAACACCTTGCTTGTTATAACATCGTCCAAATCATTGATATATATTAAGAATAATATAGGTCCTAGTACTGATCCCTGTGGTACCCCACTCAATACCGATTTCCAGTTTGAAGCCTCCCCATCAACTACTACACGTTGTCTTCTGTCATTCAGCCATTTTTCTATCCAGTTTATTATACCATTTCCTATGCCATGGGCCTTTAGCTTAAGGAGTAATCTTTGATGTGGTACTTTGTCGAAAGCTTTTTGAAAATCTAAATAGATGATATCTACTGGTGATCCCTCATCTACCCACCTAGTGATGTCTTCCAAAAAACATAACATATTTGTTAAGCATGACCTCGCTTTTAAAAACCCATGTTGAGATGGGTTTATCAAGTTATGTTTAACAAGAAAATCCACCATGTGATCTTTAATTAGTCTTTCTAATAATTTGCAAATCACTGATGTTAAACTCACTGGTCTATAGTTCTCTGACTTGTTTCTCGAACCTTTTTTAAATAACGGTATAATGTTTGCCTCTTTCCATTCTAAAGGAACCACTCCCTCTTCTAATGACAAATTGAAAACTGTTGCAAGCGGTGCGCTAATTTGTTCTACAATTTCCAATAGTAGTTTGGGCGGAATCCCGTCCACTCCAGGTGATTTATTATCCTTCATAACCCTTATTTTCTTAGCTACCATTTCCGAGGTTACAACTAACTGTCCTAAATAGTCTGAATCTGCCCCCTTGAACTTAGCCTCTGGTACTGGCAGTGAACTAATATCTTCCCTGGTAAACACTGAACTAAAATACTCATTCAGGTCTTCTGCCATTAAGAATCCCTCTGATATTGTATTTCCAGCACTATCTTCTAGAGGACCGACCTTATCCTGAACTTTCTGTTTGCTTCGAATATACGCATAAAAACTCTTACTGTCATGTTTTATATTACTAGCTAATTTTTTTTCATAGCTTCTCTTTGAATTTCTAATTTCAGCTGTAGCTTGATTAAGTGCTTCTTTATCAATGTTGTAGTCTTCATCATTTCCAGTACATCTATATGACTTCCACATCATTTGTTTATACTTAATTTTTCTAATGGCTTCTTTCGATAAGTGTTTCTTTTTATACCGTTTCCCTTGTTTTTTGAAAGGTACAAATTTATCGACTATGCACTTAATTTCACTATTTAAGATATTCCAGCATTCGGTTGCTGTCTTATTCTTCAGTGTGTTATTCCAGTCTATCTTTGCTAAATATTTCCTCATGTCCTTATACCTTCCTTTGTGGGAATTTCTCCTATACTGCTTTTTACTATTCCTTTCTGATTTTACTTTGATGGTAAAATGTATCTGGTTGTGATCACTACTCCCCAGTGGCTCACATATCTTGACATTGTCAACTAATTCTTTCTGTGAGGACAAAACTAAGTCTAACACATTCTCTCCCCTGGTTGGTTCTAGCACATGTTGAGAAAGGAAACTATCTTGTACTAAAACTAAAAACTTGTGGTCCTCACTCCCCATACTCTGTAGAGATTTCCATTGTATATGCCCATGGTTAAAGTCCCCCATAATAATACAGTTCCGTTTGCTTACTTCCCTTATAGCGTTTTGTATTTTTTCATTCTCTTCTATGCTTATGTTTGGACTTCGATAAACTAACCCAACTGTTAACGATGAGTTTCCTGTAACTATGTTACACCAAACAGCTTCTTCGCAATCTGCTTCTCTTTCTAATTTTATTTCATAAGCCTGGATAGATTCTTTAATATATAAAATAACTCCACCTCCCTTTCTTCCTATTCTATCTTTCCTAAACATTACATATCCTGTTAGTCCCAATTCGGCATCTGATATATCAGTGGTGGCCTATTATGTGAGGGTCAATATCTTCTACCATAATGTTTAGTTCACTTCTTTTGTTTACTATGCTCCTTGCATTTAAACAAATGCATTTATATCCTGATTCAGAACAGTTTTCCAGGCTGTTCTTTGCCGATTTATTTCTGCTGTCTTTATCTATGCCTCCAGTTTCAGGCTTCTCTGTGAATCCCCCCTGCGAATCTAGTTTAAATAGATGCAGCCTGTCCCACTGTCAACAGATTGCAGCAAGTTCTCTGAGAAAACTGCTGCCCCCTTTCCACTTAGATGTAGGCCATCTCTCATGTACATATCTTCCCTCCCAACAAAGTATCCCCATAAATCTACGAATCCCACCCCGTCTTCTTTACACATCTGCTCAACTAGTGCGTTGATCGCCATCCTCTTGCAGTTTCTATATGTCGGCCCCCTTCCTCCCATTACTGGCAAAATTCCTGAGAGGATAATCTGTTCTACTCTTGTCTTCTTTAACTTCTTCACTAACTGTCTGTACTTCTGAACTATCCCAGTTGTTCCCTCCCTCTCTGCGTTATTTGTCCCTACATGTACTAGTATAGACCCTCCCTTGCCATGCCCCAGTACCTTCTCTACCCTTTCAGTTACATGTTCTATCCTAGCCCCCGGTAGACAAACAACGACGTCCTCCCCCTCGCTTAGAATCTTATCTGTCTTTCTCATAATCGAATCGCCCATAAACACCCTCTCTTTCCTCATTGCCCCCTCAATCACTGCCTCAGTGTAGCTCTTTCTACGGTTTGCATCTGTCTGGTTGTAATCTTGTTCCCCTGTCTTCTGCTCTCCCGTCACAATCTCGTCCGTTCCATTCTTTCCTGACGCTGTTTCTCTTGTCACCTTTCTTCCTGTCATCGTCCCTCCCGACTTCTCTTCTGTCACATGTACTCTCACTTCCTTTCTTCCCGTCATCTTTCCTCCCATTGCATTTCCTTCTCTCCTCTCCCGTCTCTTTTTCCCTCCTACCTCTTTCTCTCCTGCCACCTTCACACCTGTCACATTTCCTGCCGTCGATCCTCCACTTTCTTCCCCTTCGATCACCTTCCCTCCTCTCAGTCTCCTTTCCTCGGTCTTGTTGCCACTACTCTGCTCCTTCAGTTTCACAGTATTCCCAACTTTATCCCTGTCGTCTCTCTCCATTCCGTCTGCCTTCTTGCTGATTCTCATCTCCATCCCCTTCACAATATCTACCAACCTAGCTACCTCTTTCTCCAGACATTTCACCTTCCAACACCCCACGCACTGAAAGGTGAATCCCTCTTCCTTGGTTTCTGTCCATGACTTCTGTCCATAATGTATGCATGTCACCACTACCAAAACAGTTGTAAGTGAATGTAGTCTGTGAATAAATATATTTTATCTTGTGATTTATCTTTGATTTGTGTCGGTTAAGAAAGTGTGAAGTCGGTAATTGCTACACTAACTCCTGTCGGAAGTTTATGTCGTTGGTTAGCACTTCAAAGGGATGCTTGTTTTGCAACATCCAATAAGTTACATTGTGTTAATTACAGCTGTTAAAGTGTATTCAAGGCCAGGCATGCCCAATTGTTTACGTGAAAAAGACAGCGGCAGTGAATAGCCAATAATCATCCAACGACTTTCTACATTTACAACATACAGCGGGAAACATTATAACTATCACTAACAATCAATGACAAAGTTCAATTGTTGTATTCGAATGGAAAACTGTGAATAAAATATGATAGTTTTATATTGTAATTGGGACAATTATAATACTCATTTATTTATTTCATATAATTCTACACCTATATATTCCATTAATGTCTAGACACGCATTAATGACACTGATATGTTTGGCCGCTGTAATAACTTATTGCTGTTGACTGACATATGCAGACATAATGATATGCCTACGTGAAACGTGTCACGCCACGGCAGTCATCAGCAGGCTGCCGGCAGTCAAAGTTGTACACAGGCACAGCATTGGATGACGTCACCGTACTGAGTTGGTAGACCTTGTTACAAGTGAATGATGGCAGTTTTTTTATGACATCTCTATCAGCATTATTTATAGATTTAGCAATTCGTTGATGTGTATCATTTTCTGTACTAGAATATGTTTATTAGTTTGTCGCCGTTTTGGCTTGTCACCGATTTGGTTTGTCGCCGTTTTAGTGTGTCGCCGTTTTGGTGTGTCGTCATTTTGGAACTGTCGCTGTTTTGGTTGTCGCCGTTTTGGATCTGTCGCCGTTTTGACCTGTACCCGTGCTCTGAGGCCGAATTCTACCAAACGAGGTGGGTGGGCCGAATTCACCAGGCTGAATTCACCGTGGGCCGAATTCACCAGAGTTATGGGCCGAATTCACCAAGCGATGTGGGCTGAATTCACCGGGCCGAATTCACCGTGGGCCGAATTCACCTGTATCCACTGCCTTACTGGTGGGGGCACTAATTAATTGTGCGTCCAATTGTTTTTTGCCATTTTAAATTTAACAGAAACCTGATCAAATTCTTCCGTAAGATATCTATGTGCAAAATCTGTAACACAGTCCGTCAAATTCCTGCAACAAATTAATACTAAAGTTGTTTTGAGTGAAGTGAAGTACTTACAAAAATAAACCGGCGAAATCCAAATCTTGTCAAAGACGCCTTCGTCAAAAACCATGAGTCTTACCTGTTCTGTCTAAATAATTTGTATGTCACGTGAATCAGTGCACGGTTGGGCAGTGTATTAAAATAGGCTAAGAGCGTTAGAACACAAGATTTCAGTGATATGAATTTTGACCTTATACGAATATTCCTGTCGTGAGTATATGACACTGAGATAATGAGTAAGTCTGTAAAAATATTAAAATTTATGTCGTCTGTACTATAGGGTCAGGGGTCAGACCAGTTACATTTTCGGGTACGTTTCTTGGTACAAATATAGGCACAAGCTTCTAGTGTATGAAAGGCGAGGCCATTATGCCGAAAATGTATTTTTAAGACTAACATTTACAAAATGCAATAACCAAATTTTGCCTCAACAATGATTGTCATCAGTATATCACTATATTACTTAACAATTTAACCACGCAAAAATAAAATAATCAGTTTTGTAATGAAACCAGTGACATCACATATAAAGATATGATTGATGAATGATATAATTTGTGCATTGATTAGGTACAGCAGTTTCGCCCAATGTTAGACAATTAACATACATAAAATAAATCATTTGAAGTACCTTTCTTGTGCTTCTTAACAGCAAATTGGAGATGCTACGCTATAGAATAATTCATGCCCCTAGTTCCCTGGGGTGTTGGATCATGCCTACAATTTTGACTTGTGTACACATGTTCACATTACAATGAACATATTTAAATGGCACAGAAATTGTTATAAATTTAAAGTATTATATTGCATTAGAACAATTACAAATCTGTCTTAAATAACTGGAAAACTACATAAATGTTGCTAATATTATGGCAATATTTGAATTAATTGATACCAGCTGAGCCATGTATTGTTTCAGCTGAGGAGTTCCGCATCCCATCTGTGTGGAAGCGCATTGCAGCGGAAGTGATTGACTTCTTCCTCATGTTCATCATCAAGTTTGCAGTAACTGTGCTTGTTGTGGAGTACCTAGGAATAATGTAAGTAGTGTTGTTCCAATTTCTTTCAATGATTGGTTGGTTCATACTACTACTGGTCCATTAATTGGGCACTTATGTCGATTTTTCCATTACAACTATATTTTTGCCTAAATTTTATACCTCAGTGTGTGTGTTAATCAATTCCACATCATTTCACATCATCCCAGGCACATTTATGCTGTAAAATATTGCGTCCTAGCAATGGCGCATTTTGAGGTGCAAATAGCACTCCAGTTTGTGCCAATCTGCACTGCTATGACAGTATGTTATCGAACTGAGTGTTTTAAATGACCGATAAACAGCACATGTTCATGCAGACCAGACCATCTTTTCGGCCTCAAAGTGTGCTAAGACATAATATTTTTATAACGTAGATATGCCTCGAATGATGTGGGATGACTGAATTAACGCACCGAGATATCAAATTTTGACAAAAATAATGTCAAGATCGAGATGGGTCCGGATTCTCCACAAATGCCATTAACTGATGATCTACCTATAATTATTGATGACACAGTCAAAATAGTTTGTTATTAAAACATGTTTTCATTTCAGTGACATGCAAAAACACGATTTTACGCTGCTTCTTCAAAATGACCTAGACTACAATGTGGCTTGGTCCATGACAACGGAGCTGGTTGCCATGGAAATCATCAACAGAATCTTCATTACATTTTCTGAGGTATCACATCATATACAGTACTGAGAAAACCCCACTACATTTGTATTTATACAACATAGAATAGCAGTGAAAATATTTTCTAACCATCCCATCTTGCCATTTAAGAATGATAAGATAAGATAAAATAATGTTTTATTGTCTCAACTATGGAGTTGAAAAATATGTCTCAGGTGAGAAGACATGACTGCATTATGTACATAAAACTATAAAACCATTCAATAAAAACAGCAGATAAATAATCCATGCATACACATTAGTTATTCTAAAACGATAAGTGACACTGTGGCAGCAGGCATCATGAATTAAGTTGTTTAATAGACAGTGGCGAGAATGAGTGTTTGTATCTATTGAGCCTGCACCGAGGAGTTATATAATGTCTGCCAGATGGCAGGAGCTGAAATTCAATATGCAAAACATGTTTACTGTCATAAATAATCTTGACTGACTGTCTTCTTAGTGTCTGTTAAAAAATGTAACATTATGACATTGTAAATATTAAGTTAAAATCAGATTACTAATTTTCTGTCCCAGTAATTAGATTTTTTTCTTCTTAATATAGGCATTCTAAACAGTGCAGAGTGAAAGTAAAAGAAATTTTAATTTTTAATTTGTTTACAACACTTCCCATGATCCAACCAAGGGCCCAAAAAGCTGGTAATTTGTCATTTTGGCCTATTTTTTCAAAAACTGTTCAGAAACTTTGTCTAATTTGGCGTAAATTTATCTTGGGGTGCTGCCACTATACACACAAAATCTGTATTTGATTGAATCATTCTAAGAGCACCTCAGGGGCCCCCAAAGTGCAAAAGGTTTACATTATCTAGTGATGTGGTTTTGAGAAGGGCCCATATTTCCATGCAATCCATTTGCATATATAATATAAAACTTCAACCGCCGTTTTCTTCATTTTCATTTTTTGACCCTTACCATGTTCAATGCTCCATAACTTCGCCAATTCTTGTAGCAGTCATATAATTTTTTTAACCGTGTAAAGCACCCTATCCA
Source organism: Escarpia spicata (assembly GCA_963995525.1). Lineage (NCBI taxonomy): Eukaryota > Metazoa > Annelida > Polychaeta > Sabellida > Siboglinidae > Escarpia > Escarpia spicata. Next base: position 34,918,312 of record OZ023209.1, read on the forward strand.
ACCTTTACAAGGATGTAAGAAAACAATGTTTCCAATTTAACACTCATTTGGTCAGCCGGGGTCACATATCGACGTATTAGTCCAAAGGACTTCAGGGCCTCATGGCCCATTTTTTCTTTACTTTTTACCCAAAAGTCAGGGTGCATATTATATTCGGTGATAAGACTAAACAAAATTTTCTCCGACCAATTTATCAATGTTTGCAGACCAGGATAACGCTGCTGGAAGACTAGTAACGCAGATGAAAAGCAAGAATCGCACTCCCATAACCGCCTCTCTAGCCCTAAGCTAGTAGTGAGAAATGACAACGACGAGAGCCTGAATGTCTGACATCGTGAATAACACCAATGAGTGGTTAATACTGGGTGCTCCCTGAGCGCCAAGGCATTATGATTTGCATTCCTGAATCACGTGAATAATGCCCGCGTCATGGGTCGAGTGTCAACAAGTGTGAACCGAACTGGTCTGGATTGCTTGCCATCACCATGTCATGGAAATCATGCTGTCTGACGTCTTCTCCTGTATATTTGGTCCATCTGGAGGCCCAAAAACCGGACTCTTCAAGCGATTTCAGAAAGAATGGCCATCGATAAAGCATGGTGCAGTATTGAGCAGATTGCGGCAAGAGATGCTGGATTATTTGCCACATGCCCTCGAAGACCAGCAACCAAGGGACGATTATCAAGAATTCTTGTGCTTGTCTCTCTTTTTCCTTGCTGGAAGAAGTGCGAATGAGTTATTTCGAGCTCCCGACCCAACACACCACACTCGATGGATGGGGAAAGGGATGTATGCGTTGAAGATATTCCTTTTCCAAGCTCAATTCAAGCTGACAGGAGAAGCCAGGAACATAACCGACTTGGCTCTGTTCGTGAGTCTCGTTTACATCAGACAGTGGCATGGAGCACCCCATGGAATTAAAACCCCCTATGACATCAAACTTAAGACTTACCCCAATCAGACTGTGGCCAGCAAAGCATCCGCGGCCTTTTGCAGGCATCTTTGGTTTCTCTCCAAGCACCTGGTTGCCCTAGCCTTTTTCGACGACCGAGTGACCACGGAGACAAAGGAAAAGATGGTCCAGAACCTACACATCCGCAGTTACCCGGCCATCCTCGACGTCTAGAGATCACGGATGAAGTGGAAGACCTGAAGTTGGAGGACCTCATGACTAAAAGACAAGTTCCTTCTTTTATGTCTTGATGGAAGGAGGAAAAGCAAAATCTCAATCTTTCCTGGAGAAACCCCCCGTACTGTGGACAGACGATCCTTTTTTCAACGAACTTCGGGATACGTTCTCTCGGTTGCAAGTAGTAAACGACACGGCGGAACGGGGTATCAATCTGATCCAAGAATGCAACGAGACACTGACAAAGAACGAAGAACAGAAACAGTTCCTTCTTCGACTGGTGGCAAACCACCGAAAGAAACTCCCCACTCCATCAAAGGCTGGTCTAATGTCATAGTTTTTTTAAGTGCAGGACTGCTTTCTGCAACGAGGGATCACTGATTTATGAGTGTAACATGAGGCGACCCCTGAATACTGTTTCTTGGGAGAAAAATGTTGTGTGCTTTTCAGTTAAGTATAAAGGAATAAAATACCCTTGTGGAGAAAGGAATTTGTTCATTTGTTTTTTGGACCACCCTAATATATATATATATACAGCGATAGAAATAAACCGGAATATTTACTTGTCCGCCGGACAAGTAGGTTTTGAAATCTACTTGTCCGCCAAAATTTTAACTTGTCCGATTGGTTGTGAAGGGGAATCGAAGCTTCGGAAAAAAACATAAAAAGTCTGTCTTATTTTTATGACAACACAATGTTCCTGCTGTTTCGTTGCACATACATCTGAGTGACTTGTGATCAAAGACACAATTTGATTTAATCTTAAAATTTTGAAATTGCAAAATTATTTTTGCAACTATTTTCCAGTCAATTATTATTCATCACGAATATTAAAAATAGACACGCTACATGATGTATACCAATATTTTAGTGATGCTGATATGAACGCTTTTATTAATAACAAATAATTATTACGATGATAGGAATGAGACAATTGTTTTCCTTGCTATTTGTTTTTATAATGTTTCAAGTGATATATCAAATTATATAATCTGATATATATATATATATATATATATACACATATATATAAAACATATAACACTGCTGTTAAATGTTGGCATCAGTTTGTCATTGAAGATGCCACTCATCCAGGAACATGACCAATGCGAAGCCGGGAAATGTTGTCACAAAAATCATAATAAATTATATAATCTGATATTATTTTGTTAAACCTCTGTGAACTTCAATATTAACAAAGTTCTGTATTTTACAAACGAAGATAATATTCAATTGATCATCACCAAACAAACGCAGATTTTTTCCTAAATGTTGTATTACTATTTCAATGATGATAAAACAGTTTTAAAGGTGTCTGAATTACATTTACCAGGCGCGAAATAATTTATAGATTTACTTACGTCGTAACGTTGCTGCCGCGCAGACCGCCGTAGTTGGCAGAAGCCGACATGTCAACGGCGGTTGGCGCCCCGTCCCCAGCCGCGCGTCTTGCATAATTCAGTTCGAAAACTCGCAATTTATGGTTAAAATAGATGTTACATAGATACAACAACACTTCTGAAATGTCATTGATATTCCGTTTATCAACCTGCACCATAGATTTACCGGAGAGCCAGTTACAAGTTTTGAAAATTGTCACCGATCTGGATCGGCTAATGTTCGATGACTTGGTCTTGGAAGACTGCCGAGTCCGCGTGGGTTAGGTGTAATAATAGTTAAAACTATATACTTATTGAAATAACAGGTAGCGATACAAAGTCTACTATTTCCAAAGTTCATCAAATATGATCCGAGAGTGGAAGCAATGTGTACGTCGGCCAAACTGAACGATTTACGATTGTGTGAAATACAGCCTCGATCAGCGATGGCTGATGCGGAATCTGTCCTACGCGTATGACAGAGCTAGGTCGGTGCGCTGAGCGGATGACCCTGTTAACGCAGGCACTAAACTCGGTCAAACACTGACGTACAACACACTGGCGGCGGAACGACAAGACGCCGACACGCTAACAACATTGGAATGCGCGCGATTGCTAGCGAACATCATTTACGTATGAATTTCCTCAAATAAAAAGTTTGCAATGTTGCACTCGTCACTATTTAATGTAAATTTTCACTTGTCCGCCGGATAACCATGTCGAGTCATTTTACTTGTCCGGGCAAAAAATCACTTGTCACGGACAAGTGCTATTTCGAACGCTGATATATATATATACGCTGTATATATATATATATATATATATATATATACTGTATTCATTCTGTTAAGCATACAGTATGCTTAGCAAACATTTCAGACATGGAAATATGTTAAATTTTGTGTTCCAATAAGCGTACAGAGGTGTGCACCATTTTCTTTGGTTCCTGTGGTTCCTGAGACGCAGCCATCCCAGCAGACATGACTGGCAAGCGATTTATGCATCTCACATACGAGCAGCAGAATACCAGAACACTAAAAATCTGATAATTTAGGTGGACCTATCAATGTTGTTTCATCATCAAGCTTTGAATCTAGACTAGTGTGATATTGATAGAAATTAAAATACAATGATGGATTCAACAGTCAAAGTTGGCATTGTGATTACTGTCATGGCATCGGATGCTGCTAAAATGGAGCTGCCACTAAGTAAAATGTTAGTTCATATTCCAATTGCTAGAATGATTTATTTTAAAAACTAAGTATTTACTTCATACATACATACATACACAACTACATATACATACCTGTATATATATATATATATATAGTTGTGTGTGTATGTATGAAGTAAAAATTTAGTTTTTTAGATAAATCTTTCTAGCAATTGGAATATGAGCTAACATTTTACTTAGTGGCAGAAGAGAACTCCAATTTGTGTTCAAATCATTGCAGACAAAGACTTCTTGATCCTGTTATAAACTGATACAGTAACAGTGAATTTAGCCTAGTGCTGTCGTTGTATTTTTGCTGATGGTTGTAAGAACACACCATTTTGTTTGACAGACAATGTGTCTTCATCGAGGACTGGGTGACAGTGTAGGTGGCAGCACCCCTGGCAAGGGCATCATGGGACTGAAGGTGATACTTTGCGATGACATTGTCGATTTGCCAGGAAATAAGGTCCGGATCATCCCCGCAACTGACATTGGCTTCTGCAAGTAAGTTAGACTAAAGGTACAAAAACGAATTATTGTTATCATAATCGGTGAAACTAACAATCTTGAAGTCTGCATGATGTCACAATCACGTTAATCAACCAATCAGTGATGATCACTTTGACCCTTAGTGTCTGTTGGTTGATTTATGAGATTGAGATGTCATGCCAACTTCAAGAATGTCAGTTTCGTTGATGTTTAAAAGTGGAAATCAAGAACTGATGAAAAACACACGTCTGAAACCTATGCAAATTACAAAGTGGCACCGCAATTGAAAGATTGGTGTACCGTGTGCCCGATGAACATAACTTGGAAGTGTGTAGAATGCAAAAAATGACATTATTGTAGGTCTGTTTATAGGTTGTTTTAAGACTGGTTTCCGGGAATGTGTAGTAGAGTAATAAAAAGTGTAAGCTTTCAGACACTACCAAGATTATTCGAATCAAAGAGCCAAATAGGTACTAGCAACATTGAATGTTTTTGGATGTTCTTTGAGTTGTACATTTTTCGCTCACTTATCTATTTTTGGTATGAGCTAATGTTAGTTTCATCTATTTACTTTATATCTTTTAATGAACCATATTATTATACGATTCAGTTTTAAAATAAGGCAATCCAATTGTTTTTATTGTAAAATCATTATATCTAGTATAAACTGTATTTATTATCTATTGATAACACATTATACTATATTACTGACTGCCAAAATGAACCCTTTTTCTTATTGAAATTTATGATCTCGTAAACAGACCATGTGTCAGGTCCAATGGAATTGTAACTCAAAACGAATGTATTCAAAAGTAATTTTGCTAAGCCTTACTAACTTACGAAAATAGTAAGCAAAATATAATATTACCTATTACGGATTTAACCAATAGACCATTTATTCGAAACAGGTCATACTGGTATTTGATTATTATAATAATGTGGGAGGGGGGGTCCTGATACAAGAAGCACTAGAAATAAGCCAGAATTTGTAATTGTCCACTGGACAAGTGAGTTTTGAAATCTACTTGTCTGCCAAAATTGTCACTTGTCCGGATAAATGCTAACGGAAAACAATAATACAAGCTTTACCCAAACAAAAACTAAGAAATTATTACTTTTGTGATGAAAACAAACATATTCATCCTGCTGTTTATTATAAGAAACTAAAATAAATTTATATAGTACACAATCCATACAGATTGCTCCCAGGCACATTATGTACATGTAATCAAATGCTTATCTACAAAAACATCTTGGGAACATGTATATAAATAAAATTTAAATACAATAAAGTAAATACACACAAAACAATAAATATTTAAACAAAAAATATTATTGGGCTGCTGGTTCACTGAGCCATGCAGTCGTCTCAACACTAGATGTCAGCAGCATTGCTGAGCAGGTCCTGTAACATTGAGTCTTCGTCCTTCGAGTCAGTTGACGTTTTAGGCGTTTCTTTCCCTGCAGACTCCCGGCGTTGAATCGCTCCATACCAGTGGTCGAATGCCTTCTCGGCTAAAGCTGAGCGGATGACCCTGTTAACACAGGCACTAAACTCGGTCAAACACTGACGTACAACACACTGGCGGCGGAACGACAAGACGCCGACACACTAACAAAATTGGAATGCGCGCGATTGCTAGCGAACATCATTTACGTATGAATTTCCTCAAATAAAAAGTTTGCAATGTTGCACTCGTCACTATTTAATGTAAATTTTCACTTGTCCGCCGGATAACCATGTCGAGTCATTTTACTTGTCCGGGCAAAAAATCACTTGTCACGGACAAGTGCTATTTCGAACGCTGATATATATATATACGCTGTATATATATATATACGCTGTATATATATATATATATACTGTATTCATTCTGTTAAGCATACAGTATGCTTAGCAAACATTTCAGACATGGAAATATGTTAAATTTTGTGTTCCAATAAGCGTACAGAGGTGTGCACCATTTTCTTTGGTTCCTGTGGTTCCTGAGTGCAGCCATCCCAGCAGACATGACTGGCAAGCGATTTATGCATCTCACAAATTGTCACTTGTCCGGATAAATGCTAACGGAAAACAATAATACAAGCTTTACCCAAACAAAAACTAAGAAATTATTACTTTTGTGATGAAAACAAACATATTCATCCTGCTGTTTATTATAAGAAACTAAAATAAATTTATATAGTACACAATCCATACAGATTGCTCCCAGGCACATTATGTACATGTAATCAAATGCTTATCTACAAAAACATCTTGGGAACATGTATATAAATAAAATTTAAATACAATAAAGTAAATACACACAAAACAATAAATATTTAAACAAAAAATATTATTGGGCTGCTGGTTCACTGAGCCATGCAGTCGTCTCAACACTAGATGTCAGCAGCATTGCTGAGCAGGTCCTGTAACATTGAGTCTTCGTCCTTCGAGTCAGTTGACGTTTTAGGCGTTTCTTTCCCTGCAGACTCCCGGCGTTGAATCGCTCCATACCAGTGGTCGAATGCCTTCTCAGGGCTAAAGCTGATTTCCGGTGGCGAGAGGAGAATAATGCACAGCAAGTCATTCAGGGCTGGGTTTTGGAATCTGTTCCTGAAGTCCGTCTTGAAGATTGACACAAATTAAAAATACACGTTCGAGGATTTCTTTTGAATGGCGCTGAACGCAAATTGCAACTGATGGTCGCTTGGCGGCGCTGTTTTCTATTTTCTGACAAGCGTGCACAACTGGCACGTTGTCAAAGGCATTTTACTTATTTCGCAATTAAAGTTATTCATAAATACAGCGGATAAAACATTGTTGCTTTATCACATGTCATAAGTGTTATTATTCACGAATAATTCAAGAAGCGATTTTCGTAACTTGGTAGAAAAATTGTCGCAAAGTTACGCCAGCAGTTATTCGTGACCACGTCACAAAGTTTAGGGACACTGATTTTCCATTTCAAAAAAGGCAAATTCCGTTTTAATTCCGTTTCAGAAACAGGCACATTCTGTTTCAAGTGACATATTTTCCATTTAAGAAAAAGGCAAATTCCATTTCAAACAACATATTTTCAGTTTCAGAAAAAAACAAATTCCGTTTCAAATGACACATTTTCCATGTCAAATAACACATTTAAAAATGGCATACTGCCTAAAGAAGCCCATTTCTGTTTAGAAAAGAAATATTTTATTTCAAAATTAAAATAATACATTCTGTGAAATATCTAAAATATCACAATGTTACGATTATTGCATCTAAATAATACTGGTTTCAATTAAATGGATATGACTGTATATCCCAAGGAAAAAGTTGCAGCACCAAAGGGGGATTATTTATATGTATAGATAAACACTTTGATTATGAAGTAAAGATGAAATTTAATATATATGAACAATGGGAGGGACACATAATACAAGTAAATGGAGGACGCTTATCGCAAACAGTCACTATAGGAAATATATACCGACCTCCAAGGCCTTTAACTGAAAACTATAATGAATTTACAATGGTCATATCATCTATGCAACATCATCAAAACAACAACCTTATTCTTGCAGGGGACTACAATATAAATATGCTAAAAATAAACGAGCAACAACACTGTAGCACTTTCTTTGACATGTTAAATTACTCTTCCTACAAGGTTCACAACAATTTGTAATTTAACAAAGCATATTTTGAAAAGTAGAGCAGGAATATTAATTTTAAAAAATTCTGATCATCAACCATATTTTATGCTTATGAACACTGCCCTAAAAGAGGAACATATTACAAAATTTATGCGAGTTAATGTACAAAATAAAGAGGCTATGTTAAAAGTCAGAAATCATATAATCTCTTCTGAAATAATAAAAAAATTAGATACAAGTTCAAATGCTAATCCAAACCATAATTATAACATCATCATCATCAATGAAATAAATCAAGCTAAAAATAAATATATGACTAGCAAATTAGTGAAATTTAATATAAACATAAAAAATCTACATGGATAACTCAAGGCTTGCTAACCTCAATACGATACAGAGACAAACTTTACAAACAATTAAAAATCACAAACCCTGAATCTTCTGAATATGGCGTATTATTGATTAATCTAAAAACGTACAATAATATTTTGAAAAGAAAGCAAAGCAATCATATTTTGACAAATGTTTTAATCAATTTAAATTTGATATAAAAAACACTTGGAAAACTATAAATGAAATCATGTCTAAACATAAAATTAATCAGTCATTTCCAAAATATTTTAAAGAATCCGATTCAATTGTGGCAGACAAATTATAAATTGCAAATAAATTCAATACATTATTTACCAATATAGGTAGCAGTCTGGCTAATGATATTAAAGGCATTCATGATCATTCCTATTATCTAAATAAAATAGTAAACTGTAATTTTACATTTTAATATGTTGAAGAAAATACCATAAAGAGAACAATAATTAATCTACCCAACAAAAGTAGCTGTGGATGTGATGGTCTATCTACCAAACTGCTAAAATTGCTTGAACCTGCATTAACCAAATCTTTAACTTTATTAACAAATCAAGTATTAACCACAGGAATATTCCCGGATAAACTAAAAATTGGTAAAGGTAATTCCCATTTATAAAAAAAGGTGAGCCAGCAGTATTCAATAATTATAGACCCATATCTCTTCTACCAGCTATTTCCAAAGTACTTGAAAAAATTATTTTTGACCAATTATCACCTTATTTAAAAGACTAAGCTTTTTTTTGACCATCAGTATGGATTCCGACCTAAACATTCAACTGAATACGTAGCACTAGAATTAATAGATAAAATAATAACCAAACTGGGTAAGGAAGAAATACCCATTAATATTTACCTAGATCTTTCCAAAGCCTTTGATACCATTGACCATTTAATTTTAATTGACAAATTGAAATATTATGGTATACATGGAACAAATCTGAACTTATTCAGCAGTTACCTAACAAATCGTAAACAATATACGGAAATTGACAATATAAAATCAAATATGTTATCAATAACAACTGGTGTACCACAAGGTTCAGTCTTGGGACCCCTGTTATTCATCATATATATCAATGATTTTGCACAAGCCAGTAAAATGTTTAATTTCATAATTTATGCTGATGATACAACTCTATCAAGTACACTAAACACTTTCAGCGATAACATACATGACGAAAATTTAGAATCTTTAATAAATGAAGAACTTTCAAAAATAAATGAATGGCCCAAAATAAATAAATTATCGCTAAACATAGCAAAATCGAAATACATGACATTTCAAAAGGCAAAGAAAAATATACAGACACTCTGAAGATAGACAATGTAAATATTGAACAAGTCAGAGAATTTAATTTTGTGGGTTTAATTATAGATACAAATCTAAACTGGTTACCTCTTCATATTAAAATAATATTATATAATTCTTTAAAGCCACACATTGATTATTGCATCATGGTGTGGGGCTTTCAATCAAATAGAATAATAAAACTTCAAAAAAAAGCCCTGAGAATTATTACCTTAAGTAATTATACTTCCCACACAGAACCACTTCACAAAAAACTCAACTTGTTAAAAGTAGATGACATTCTTAAATTACAACAATTAAAATTTTACTGTAAATATTTACATAATGACTTACCAGTTTATTTACAAAACTGGAGGATAATGTTTAACTAGTCATTATACAAGAGTAACAAATAAAATATACATTTATAAAATTAAACATGAATTTACTAAGAAATGTCTTAGGCATAATTTGCCACTTCTACTAACTATCATTCCTGATATTGTCAAAGAAAAGCTTAGTACACACAGTTCACAAGGATTTGCCAAGTAAGTTAAACTTTATTTTTTACAAAACTATCAAGTAACATGTACCAGGCAAAATTGCTATATATGTATGCAAAATTAAGAACTGACAACCACCTGTCAACTTGTCAACAAAACAGTGCCTAAACGACAAACTCAATAATCATGTAAGTTTGCTCACACTACACACAAGCTTACATATTGGTTTTTTTATTCTGGAAAAATTTGATTTGGTGATGTATTGATTCAGTTAAAGTTTTATTACAAAAGGTGGCTCCTCGATAGCGACTACCATAGTCTTAGAGGAGTCTCCTGACCCTACTTTTCATTAGTTATCATACATTACACTATGTTTACCATAAGGTTATATATTTGTATTATTTAATTTTGTTTACATGGATGTATTGTATTATTTTTAATGTCTGGGTCAAATAAAAAAATTCTTCTTCTTCTGGTTTACTGTGTGGTTAATTTTTCTAAAAACATTTATTTGTGCAATATTTGCAACACAGTAATAATCATACATAATCAATTTAGATAATAAAATAATTCTTGTCACACAATAACATAAAAATGATGACTGGTTATTTCCCAGATCAGTCTTCGGAATTTGCTTTCGAGTGTTGCCGTGAACAGCTTTGGCAATATGGTGTCACCCTGTCATACTCCTCTCTTGATGTTGATCTTGTTGCTCTTTTTGTGTACCTAGGTGTAGGTGAACTGTCACCGAGCTGTTAGTGTAGATGTCTTTCAGGAGATCGATGTACACATCTTCTATTCCCTGTTCTTGAAGGGAGGTCAATATTGCTTGAGTTTGCACCGAGTCGAAAGCCTTCTCGTAGTCGACGAAAGCGATGCAGAGCGGGATATTATATTCTCGGCACTTATCTTTCAGTTGGTTTACGACGTGTATGTGGTCTGTCGTTGAGTACCTGCTTCTGAATCCTCTCGTGGTTGGTTTTCGTCGAGTGTCTTCTCAAGCCTATTTGTTAGTATCTTTGTGATTAATTTGTAGATGTTTGATAACAGACATATCGGTATGTAGTTCTTTAAGTCTTTGTTATTTCCCTTCTTGAAGATAATCACCATCTTTGCGTTCTTCTAAGCAGCGGGTACTCGTCTTTTTGATAAGCATTTAGTATACAGCTTAGCCAGTGTCTTCGAGATTATATCTTCTCCTGCTTTTAATGTTTCAATGTTTACATGGTCGTTGCCTGATATCTTCATATCTCTTAGTGCTGCTTCCACCTCCCATGGTGTTATCTCTGGTATTTCTTTTGGGTCGGTGTGAATTATGGTACTCTGTTCACTATCGTATAGCTCGGTGTAGAATTCCTCTATTCATTCCATGATCATATCTTGGTCTTGTATTTCTCTACCCTGCTTGTCTAGAAGTGTAATCAGTCTGTCTCGTCCTAGTGCCTGTGTTCTTCTTGCTTTCTTCAGGCTCTTTGATGACATAATCTTTTCTTGTATAATCTCTTGTTCGTACTTTCTGATGTCCTCCTTTGCTTTCTTTTTGATGGTCTTGCATATTTCTGCGTACTCTATTTGGTTTTTACGGGTGCCATTTTCTAGTCGATAACGAGCACTAATGAAGAAACGATGAGAAATGGTGTTTCTCATCGTTTCTTCATTAGTGCTCGTGTCGGTGATGATATTCTCGTCACTACATACCTGTTGATTGCTTTGGCTACACTTGTCGCACTTGGTTGGATCATCTCAGTGATGTTTTCGCTCATGGTGTCGATGTCGTCTAGTTCCTGTAGTGTCTCGAATCGATTTTGCAGTTCGAGTTGGAATTCAATCTTTTTTCTTCCAATTTGTGTGTAAGTTAATGTTACATGCAATCATATTAATAATTATGAATGTTCATATTACTGATGCTGTTTCACTAATTATTTTTGTTCAACCATTTTAGCTGGGGCCATATATGATGTCATCCAATTTGTTAGAACTACGAAACCCAGACTAAATCACTTTGAGCCGACGCAACTTAGGCTTTTGTTATTCCTTTGAGTTTTGTTTTTGAAACCAGAATCTGTACACTTATGCGTGTTCTAACAATGTGACAAGTATATTTAATTAACAACATGTCTTCAATGCGCTTAGCGGACAACCAGACAATAATCACAAAACGGTTTATGTAGCGCCTTCCGCCCGCGTCCCTGTTTACGTCGGTTGACACAAGGTAGCAGGGGCGCCATGGCACTGCGCAACAATTTGCCTTGTGCGTTTTGAAAATCCTGCGTCATAAATCCACCAAAATAAACGAATACTGTAGCATAGTAATCATGTTTATTTTTTAAATATCGCCAATGAAGTCAGTATCATTTACAGTGTTGTTATTCTACTCTTTCAGTGTTTACGGAGTTTCCGTTCGAAAATGCAAATCCTGTGTCAAACATTTTTATTATGCGGAATTCCATCCATTTTGCACAATCGTGGAATTTCCGTTCCAAAAGGTCAATTCCGCTTCAAAACCCAAATTCTGTTTCAAAACCAGATTTTCTGCGATCGTGGAAAATCAGTGTCCCCAAAAGTTTGGCCAAAAATTACTGAAGTCTTTAAACAAGCGTTGCAAAAGGGCAACAACTTAATTACTATTTGAAAAAAGGGAAATGGTAGTGACTATTTTATGGTTTTATACTAAATATGCATGCATTCAGTTTAAAAAAATCTAAATTATGTTGTGCATGAGTCGTGGGTCCGAGGTTTATATTTAGCACACACAGTGTCAGTGCTGCAATCATGCGACCAAAAGGAATAGCACCAGTCGAATTTGTAACCCGGATGCTTATAGCAACGCATCATCTAGCCTCGATTATCCAGGCGCCATGAGGTGGCAGCATTGGCCCCTCACTACGGCCTGGATTATTAAGGCCCTGCCAATGTTACCGATAGGGGGCTTTACCAAAGATTTGGGTAGAGACGATGATTGGCTCTCAGGCCAACTATGAAATAACAAATTAAATAAGGATACACTTTTATCAGATAATACTATACTGTAACAACTATTCAACACCAAACTTATATTGAAACATGTCACACACAAAAATAAACCGACATTGGACTTTTTTTGTAGTTTAGTGCCTTTTAATCACATGCATATTCACTAGGTGGCAGCTCTTGGCTGTCAACAAAAAGGCAGTCAAACTGCGACTCTGAGCCAGACTATCTTCCTGGCGAAGTCACGCAGCCAGGCTAGAGTCGGTTAAGCGACACTATGCATCATCACTTGTAGAAAATGGCGGCGTTTATATGTTTATTTTCATTAGCTTTGACATATTTTCTAAATGAAATCGACAGCAGTAAAACGAAATATACTGTCAATTTCATTTAAATGTACTGTCAATTTTCACTTGTCCACCGGATAACCATCAGTGGACATTTTACTTGTCCGGACAAATTTTTACTTGTCACAGACAAGTCATAACAGAGACAAGTAAAAATGGCGACAACCAAAACAGTGACATATAATAATCATGTACAGGTATATCCACGGTTATGCTGTAGTTGTTGCCATTTTGACCAATGGTTGTCACCATTTTTAGTTATGCCTTGTCACCGTTTTCTGGGATTATCTTATATTAATCATTAGAAGCTTGCTACTTGTGCTGTGGATTAAATGGATAGAGTGACAGTGTGGCAGTTTTATTAACATTGAATTATATCTAAAGTTGTTTCAGTTTTGTTAAACCATATCAGGGGAACAGTATAACAGTTAAGTAATAACAACCAATGCCATTTAGTAAGTATCATGATATATGTCATATTGTGACTCACCTATGGAGATACATATTTTGTATTGTGAAGGTATTGTATGCTGTCTGTATAATTACAATTCTAGCTACGTTTGACTTTTGTCATGTAACTTGACTGACAACACCCACATAAATGTGCCTATGTTTCAGTGCTCTCGTCCGGTCGACCATCAAGAACTTCTCTCTGACGTTCTTCTTCCCTGTCTGTTTCACCGTCTTCTTCTTCCAACACAAACGTGCAGCCTATGACATAATTGCAAACACAATTGTCGTCGACGCCAGTGAAGATGAGATCTGGCCAGCGAGATGAAGGTGTACAGGCCAATGTTCTCACAGTGAGAGTGATGTAGTATATGCATGGTGGAGTGAATTCTCTTGACTTACGTAGCAGATGTACCTTCATGTTGTGGGTGTGTTACCTGGCCTGAGACCAGAGCAGAAAGTCTATATTGTGTGGGTGTAAATTGTTATGTGTATGTCATTAATTGATCAGCAAACATGGACACATGTCTGCAGTATTGCGTGTGTGGAGCGTCTTGTTTTTTGCAAGTTGGCATTTAATCAGCTGCATGGTGTGACTAAGTTTGGTTTAAACATTATATTTGTGTTACTGCGTAGGAAACACATGGTACTAGCCTTTACGTTGATATAATTGATATGTTATGAATATTTTACATGTGCAGCTTAGTTTTGTCTAATTTTATGTAACACAATAATAAATTAACATGTTGTAATAGCATGAATATCCAGATATAAGAATATGTGATTTATTTATGTGTTAGTTGGTAAGGTTGGTGTGTGTGTTAGTCTTATGATTCATGTTAAAACCCCCTGTGTGGAAGATCGGTTTCCCAGTGGGAAGAGGGTAGAATACTCCTGTTTACTTCAGTTCAGAAAAACTTTTTGGCTCTGGTATTAAACTTCATGTTGAGAGTAATATAAAATGTACTAATCAATTGTGTTGTTAGTTCTCAGAATAGTATTTATTACTTTTTATGGTCATTTCCATCATGAAAACATGTTTCTATTAATAGTATGGGAATGAGCTCATACTTGTGGTTGGATGACTCATGTATCAGGCTCTGGTCAGCAATTGTATGAATATTTTTAAAATATACTAATAGTATCTTTTAATGATATGTTACAAAGCTGGCATGTTCTCGTGAAGCAATGATGTAATTTGTTACAGTTTTGCTTTTAAACATCAGGAAAGAAATATACTGCCAATTCTTTTAGACAATCTCAGTTTGTGGTTAAGTTTAGTTATTATGTTCACACAAATCATCATGACCGTCGTTTCCTGTTCACATGTTCAAATTATCAATGAAGTCTGGACTCTCGTTGCTTAACACCAGTGTGTATGGTGTGTGTGTGTGTGTGTGTGTGTGTGTGTGTGTGTGTGTGTGTGTGTGTGTGTGTGTGTGTGTGTGTGTGTGTGTGTGTGTGTGTGTGTGTGTGTGTGTGTGTGTGTGTCAATGTTCGTAGTATCACTTTCTTTGAACTTTCCACATAATCAAAATTCTTAAAACAATGCAAGTCAATAGTTTCATAACTTTGATGAACAAATTATTAATAAAGATTATACCAATTACGTACCTTGGATTGTTTCTCAATTTTTATGTAAATCAATTTGTTGAATGTTGTCAGTATGATGTGTATCTAAAATTCTAAATGTGTTGATCTAGCCATTTCATGAGATAATTATTGATTTTATTTTCCAATTATGATATACATATGCTACATTACTTTGAAATGTGACTCGGATATCATTCTCATTATTGACTATTTGTAAATGTTTTGTGGATGTGAATAAATGTGTATTAACTATGTTTGTGTTGTTTTGACATTTAACACGTGTTTTATCTAAAACAACAAACTACAGCTTGTACAAGTCAACTTGATAACATTTATATTGGTTTTGTATATAAAAAAAAATTGTGCTATTGGCAATAACACAATCACAGTAGATCATTGATTCCATTCATTTATTTTCTTCAATGAGTTTGAGTAGTTTCTCATATATATAGATCTTATTTACACTTCCTCTGCTAACACTACTTTGTTCCCTCTGGTTCCAGTTTCTTCAAATAAAATATTTCTACTAATATTGGAAGAAACATTCAATGTTTCAACTTCTATTTTGTCTGCTCTTAATCTCAAACCACATAATAATGTGTCAATGTTTATGTACTGTTCTGGTGCATTAATCATCACTTCAAAACCACTCGTATGAAACCACGTTTCAACTGTTATAGTTAGAGCAACCGAGATATAAGCACTATCACACAGTGAGGAAGAATGAAGCCTACATCATGATGGCACAGTTTTTGTTCACAACTCATACATGTATGTGTGACTTTTCTGGTGCTGAACCCTCCCCTTCCCCACTGCTTTACAATATTTAAGTTTCAGTGAAACATGGATAATTGTTTTAATAAACGCCTGCACAACCGAGTAATGTTTAGGCCTCCTAATCCTACTGCATGATCACGTAGTGGGTTTGTGATGTTTTATCTAAACAAACAGTGCTGTGTATACAAATGTTGGTGTTGTTATTTACAGGACCTATAAGCTCTTGCAACAGTTTGCGGTCCTGGAAACTGTTCTTAAATGTCCCTGTTCGGGCTAATAGGATGGATGGAAGGGGGGATTATTCCCATACGTCACTATGTATGGGAAGAACGAAAATGTCAAGATGTTGGTCTTCCAGGATATGAAGAATTTGATCGGGCTATGGATTATGTTTGAGCCAACCTTAATGGACAAAATATGTTTGTGCAATGTAAAGGAACTCGTATTCCCTCCTATGCACGAAGTAAACACGCAAACGCCTCCTACCCACCTGTTTTTGTTTACATTTGGGCGCGCCATCTATCGAGTGAATCACATCTCGTTGTATGTGAAATAAGACGAGATCTCAATGGAGCGACGCCATTTTGAGCGAAATTACCTGCAATACACTGCCTTTGTTCCTCAATTTTCGCCTACTTTTCCATCACAAATGTCCACGATGGAAGAGGAGGTAGACACAGGACAACCGGTGCAGTGGACAGTGGTGCATAATATACAAGGCGGAGATGACCAGGTACAAGTTGTGAATGACGAATCAGGACCGCTCTTAGTAGCAATGCAGCCAGGAATCGACGTTCCCGCGGTAGATATTGGAGAAGTGGTAGTAGTTACGGAAGGAACAGAAGTGGTCGAATCCGAAGGCGGGGAGACAGACGGAGGCAATGCCAGCTACATGCATATTGCCACGGTGGAAGAAGTAGTCGAAGCCATCCCTTATGGCCGGGGAAACACCGTCGAAGTGGGAACTTTCCAAGAGGGCGATATTGCCAGATGCGTTGCGGCCGCAGAAACCAGAGTAAAAGCTGCGCGGCCTAAGGGTCGGTTGGCAGTGGCTAAAGCCCCTCCACCTTCTAGCAGTTCAGAGTCCGAGAGCGAAGACTCGTCAGATCAATCAGACAATGGCAGTGGTTTAAGAAAGAAACCAAAGAAAAGAGAATTTGCCCACAGGTATATTCGTAATTGTAAAACAAAAACGAATATAAAATTATGTGTTTTTTTGTAAATATTGCAAGTAACTGGTTTGCAACATAATTTGATCTAGTTACTAGAATATGCGGTTTCACACAAATCTTAACATAAGAAATTTTTGCGAAAGGCATCAATATTCTTATTTATCACAAGCAGTTATAATTTTTCTTATATCATCAATTTAATGTAAACAAATTGTTAGAAAAAATATTTTGGCAAATTTTCAATGACAGATTTATTATTATTGAGCATTTAAAACATGTTTATTATATTAACGACACTGACTACAATTCTGCTTTTAATTGTTTAATTATATCAACTTAATTACAGTTGCCAAACAATTGTATTACTCTTAAAAACGTTACATTTTAACGTTTGAATTATAATTAGATCTGTTTAAGTACATTGCACGAGAAAAGGGAGAGGTATTAGTAGTTAATTATTATTTGATGACCTAGTGGTTTCCATACAATAGTTCTGGTGCTTGCAGGCTCCAGTGGCGTGATCGTGACATGTTGGAAGCACTGAAGGCGGTGCAAGAAATGAAAATGACAATCCGAGGAGCAGCAAAGAAGTTTGCTGTGCCCTACAGCACCCTGAAGGACCGGGTACACGGGCGGGTACGTCACGGTACCAAACCCGGGGTGAAGACAGCTCTGTCACCCGAGGAAGAGGAGGAACTCGTCAGATATGTCAAGGTCAGTCACATTACTGTAGATAGGGTGTAATAAATGAAGTTCCAGAAAAAGTATACATGTATTACAGGAACCTGCATAATTAAATAATTAATTTTATAATGTGATTATTAAGGTTGTAAGCAGTGACATGGCAT
This sequence comes from Escarpia spicata, assembly GCA_963995525.1. Taxonomy (NCBI): domain Eukaryota; kingdom Metazoa; phylum Annelida; class Polychaeta; order Sabellida; family Siboglinidae; genus Escarpia; species Escarpia spicata. The sequence continues at coordinate 34,936,460 of OZ023209.1, forward strand.
CAATAAAACTACTCAACTATAGCCTGTAAATTTGTTGTGGTATTACGGGAAAACTTCAAAGTATGACTATATACAGTGTTCTGCCTAGGTCGCATTTGCAGAGCGTTACGCCCTGCCCTTCTTCAGTGACGTCCTGTCGTTTTTACACGACGCCCTGCTATATTTGCATCGTAACCGTACTTGTGGCTACAAACAGTTATACAATGAATATTAATTTGAGATTGTCTACAAATGCCCCAATCTTGAAACACATCTCTATCCCGATTGCGCCACATGCAGGGTTCAATTTTTCATAAATCCAACAGAGCACGTCCCGCAATTGGGAATGGGATACAAAGTTGAAATCGGGGCGCTTGCAGACATCACGCCTTGCTCTCAATTCGATTGTTCAGTTGCCCATATCTTGACACCTATCCCGATCGCCCTTAAGTTTTTAATCGTCTGTGCCAACAAATATTAAAATACGTTGATTTGAGGAAGCACCGACCTTCGAAAGTGGACAGATCAGAGTGTTATGTAAAGCTGAATATTATGTTTTGTTCTACAATGCCCAAGCTTGTATTATAGTACACAAATATATGTATACACTGTGTACACAATATACTGTATGTAAGTAGTATGATGTTAAACTACAAGCTGTACACTGCTACTACATCTCGTGTATTTAATTTAGTCACGTGTCGCAAGTGCCCTTTTACCCACTGCGCTCCATGTGCCCTTTTATTAAAATGGCACCATGCCCTTTTGAAAACCTGGGAAGAACACTGATATATAGGAGAGCCACTTACTATGGTTCCCGAGGTCCAATATGTCCAAAATGCTCATGTACTAAATGTTATTTTGAAAAATATTATAGTTGGTCAATGGGTTCATGAGAAAGTGCCTACCTCAAAATATATTTAATTATGGAATCAATGAATGAGTACTGTTCCTGCATCATAAATAGTCTGGATATCTTAACATCACAATCGGTTCCAAGTGGACTCTGACCCATATACTATATTGTGGATAACCGTTAATAAATTAAATTTAATAAAGAATCATAGAAGATCCATTTTCTGAAAACAGTACAAAAAGTGATATAATTTTATCAAGATCCATTTCCCATTTCAGGCTGTGGACCATTGTATTGAAATCTGTACCATTCTTGAGTTTCATGATCCAGTCAGGGGAGAACACAATATCTCAAATGTCACATTCATCAACATGATTCTACTAAATATTGCTCCATAGAGCCTTGTTCAACTGTGTTAGTATTTATAAGATTTGTTATTAAATCGAGCATTATTTTGTACTGAATATGTGATGATCAGCATAAATAAATCTATCCAATCACACTGCGATTTGTTAGATATGCGAGTGTGATGCACTAGCATGTAATGTTGATGTACAGTATACAACTGCATGTGATACAGATATGCCAGTTCATTGTGCATTATTGTCTACAGCTATCAAGAGTGCTCATGTTCCATAGATGATGGCTATTTGCCACCACCACCCCCCCATACAACTATGTCTCACAATCACCGTTCAAAATAATTTATTGCTGACCCGGTGGTCACTGACCACCTATTTTGCCATCGGGTCAGTAATTTTTTTGAGTTACTGGCCTTTTTTGAGTGACCGCCTTCTTTTTTCGGGGAAATTGCACCATTTAACAGCAGTAGATCCTCTACACGCCAGTTTATAGTCAAATCTGGCCACCACTTGCATTCATCTGTCATTTAACAGGACAGAGGAGGGTAACCCCTGTTAACTATCCTCAGCCTTGTCCAATTGGTCATTGTTTAATGTCCATTGGCATGGGAATGTAACGGCTGAATGCATCCCTGTGCCATGACTGGATAATCACGCATTCTCGTCTCCGTTCGTTATTTAGATGTACCATTAATCATACATGTTTTTCTTTTATAGGTTTAATTTACAAAAATTGTTTTGCAGAAAAGACCATCTACCCAAAAGGACTAAGCTGATTTTATCAGATGTCTGGGTTTAGGGTTCACATTCGCCACCTATACTCCATTGCCAGTGCATTAGGATCTTCATTCATGTTCCAAATCCTTAACAGAGGATACTTGAATCCAGTACACCTATTTTCCTAAAATACCTACTTACCTACATGCCCACCTACCTACAAACCTAACCCTTTTTTGCACATCAGACCAACCATAAAAGGGCATTTGTACGTGGGGGGGTAGAAGGAACTCTTCCCGTGCCATAGTTTTATGTAAATGTTATTTACTAGTACGTCATGTCGAACAAATTACAGAAACAATGTTTGTTTTAATGGAATAACTTATATCCACATGCAGGCCTTGACATTAAGGTATTGAATGTACTGGCCCGGATTTTGTATTACTGTCAAAAATATGCTGATACTGAGGTGCAAAACATTATTAGTCTTTTTTATAATTTTACCAACAAAGTTGTTAGAAGTTACTATACACATCTTGATTAATCAAAGTGAGATGTCCAAAGCTAACAATATTGTAATATTATTCAAGTGTGCACTCAGATGCATATATACAGTATTTGCCAAGTTTAAATAAAGTGTGGCCAGTGTGACGACAGCTAGTCAGTCGGTAGTTCAGTTGACGCTGCTTTCGTGTACAGGTCATTCAAGGCATTACACTATTTCACGGTTCATTCACTAGGTGGCACCACCAAAAATGGGTGGCCTTGCCCTTGTTGACGCAGCATTTTGTTTCTGTCACTTTAGCCACTAGTTAAATTTGGATTTAAGCTGTATTCCTTTCATATATCTAGAGAAGAAAAAGCGTACATAATTCTAAAGTCGAGGCAGCCTCCAACCACCGTACAAAGTGTGTCCAAGGGACGCGGCGGGACTTTAAAAATAGCGTCTCTCGTCATAAAAACCTGCGCTGCCGGTGGTTAGAAACTTTATTCAATGGCTTTGCACGCCGTCGTCCGCATGATAAGTGTTGGAGTTTGGATTCATTATTGATCAGAATTATTTTCTAAGTTATGTTTACAAGTCCTATAACTGAGTCGGGTCTACTAAGAATTCTGGCGAACTGCATCCGATAACCGATGCGGTCGTGCCGTGACCGCTGCTTTGTCTCGGCGGCGTTCAAGAACCGGAAACCAGTGGCCCGTTGGGCCAGTAAAATATAAGAACTGGCCCAATAGCTTCAAAAAAGGCGCCGGGCCATCATGCCAGTGTTAATGTCGAGGCCTGACGTGTAAAGACTTAGAGCAGCAGTTCAGTATAATGATTCTGCAATGTTACATCAACATCTTCTTTTTGACATAGGATATGGAGACCGCAGGCTTCCAGCTGCGTTACATTGACGTGCGAGACAGGGCGGGTGAACTGCTTCGTCTCAACCACGGACACAACAGTCCATACCGCGACTGCAGCCCAGGACACAACTGGCTGGCTGGCTTCCTCAAACGCCACCCTGGTATGCCCAAACTGATCTAGGTTAAAATCATCAAAAGAATTGATCAATATATACCAAATTGTTTTTTTTCATGAAATAAGAAAAACTAATTTAAAAAGAGCACTTTTGTGAAGTACTAGAAACATGTAATTAATTCCAGAAATGTATTAATTAATCATTTGGCTAGTGACCATGTGTCAATGCTGTGCTTGAAACATTACATCAATTCTATTAATGTTTCCTACCCAGATAGAGTTACATTATTGCATGGCATACTGTGGTTTAAGTTAATAGCAGATACACATTGTGCTGTAATCCACTATCTGTAAACTTCAATCAGCACATATTCATTGATGCAGTATTGACTTAGACTGATATTGTTGATTCATTAGAGGGACACTAGATGCAATGTTGAAACACCTCATAAGTATTCTGATGAGTTATGATCTGAACGTTGACAAAATGGGATAATGTGTTTGATTTAGTTGCAATTTACATTATTATTACCGGTAACCAGAATATTTTTCATTTTATAAGACAGCCGAATATGATGATTTTGTTGATGAAATATGGTATAGTTGTGTCGGTCTAACAAATAGTTTGGATGTTTTTTTTTAAATTTTATTATAAAGAATTTGTAGTTCTTCAGTTTTCACGTCAACCTCCAATTATGTTCATTGAAATCGACTTGTATGGTCCAAATATACTATGTGGTGAAGTTTCAACTCGATCTGGCCATTAGAACTAAGAGGGTCGATTGCCTTTAATAGATATGATAATCAACTGGAAATGTTATTGATCTTTCAGGCTTAGAATTCAAGCGACCTTCAAACAGAAACTGTCTTCCCAGCATGACAAAACAGAAGCAGATGCTCAAAAAGTTCTTTGATGTTGCGGGCCAGGTGAGATTGAATCGTTTTCTCCTATGTTTCTAATCGTTAGCTAATCATTTCTGTCTGTGCGTGTGTGTGTGCGTGTGAAGAAAAGAAGCAATACCAGTTTCACAAATGTTATAAAATTGTTCATCCACATCAAATATTATTTTATTATTCAATGTTATTCAACAAATCCTTTGACATATCTACTATACATAAACATTATATTAGAGGTACAAAGGTTATGGGGTGCATTGGCCTAGCAGACTTTCTATCAAAAGTCCATTTGCTGCTGTTTCAAAACTTGGACAGTTTTTTCAGCTCATGTTGCACGTGTCTTTCAGAAGATACATTGACATTTGTTGGTCTCTTCTATTTGTATCTTCTACATGGAGTTTGTGCTAGGGGAAGTGAAAGATTCAATGCATTTACATTTTAAAAACTTGATCTACAAAAAAACAGTAAGAGTAAGTGCCTTGTCAATAGCTATATCCATCAATCTGCTGACAACTTGAATATTTCTTGTCAATTTTGAGATTGACCATCCCTTTTGTCTTGATGCACATCTGAGCACAATAGAAGTCGCCTTATTATTATAGAATGAAATAGTATCAACTGTGATTATTTTTATTCTAAAATCATGTTAGATATGATAATTGACCTATCCTGGACTACCAACCACGTGACTTGTTGCCAAGTAAAAGGTCCGTCAAGTCATCAAAAAGGATGATGAACATGTGGGGAGTTCAGATATCCTTTCTTATATTTTGTTAACATTTTGGTTCCCAGAGTTTTTCTTTGTGATTCGTGCATTTCTCTGCTAATTTCCATAAAAATCCATAACGGTCATTGCCCGGAATATATTAATTACAAAAGAGATCACAGGCATGATATCAAATTTCAATAAAAAATGTTTTGGATTTACCAGTGAAACATTTCTTTCCTTGGAGTTGGCCTCTTGGAGATTAAATTGCCTGGATATCATTCATTTTTATGTTCTAGGCAGTTGAGCTCGGATTTCCGTTGATATTGGCGCTTAAGAAGTCATCTCACGCCGAGTCCACTATCCGTCTGATGTCTTCTACCTCTGTTTTTCCTGGTAGTTCTATGCTCAAAACTACTATACTTGCATCACTTCATACTTGTAAGTTACTCTCTTTGCTTCTGTTCAGGTGTTCAAGAAGTACAAACTGCACCACAAGTCTGACCGAATCTTCTGCGTGAGTGAGATCAAACTGAGCTGCTTCCAGTCGGCGACGATACTCGTGGCGATGGCTGCCGACGGCATGGTGCTGCCGCCCTTTGTTGTCTTCCCGGGTGTGCGGCTCAAGCTGACGTCGGTGCGCGAGGCGTTCCCGGGGGCGGCATTCACGTCGAGCTACGACGGACAGATCAACGAGGACGTGTTTCTCTGGTGGTTCCGCGACCATTTTCTCAAACACGTGCCGTCGGTAGGCCGCAAGCCGAGCGTGTTGTTCCTCAGTCGCTGGGTCGTCGACGTGACGCTGCAGTTGGCACAGAAAGCGAAGGAGGAGAAGGTGCATCTCGTGTGCATCCCGCCCGGCGTCGCGCACCTCGTACTGCCGCTCGAGGACATGGTCGTGCACAACCTCGAGGCGATGATCTCGAAGAAGGCGATGAAGTGGGAGTCGGAGAACCCGGGCACGGCGTTCACGCACCGTGCCTTCGCGCAGATCCTGCACAAGGTGTGGCGACGGGCGATCACGAGCGAGCACGTGACGCTTAAGTTCGCGAAGAACGGGCTCTTCCCGCTCAACAACCTCGCCATTAGCAATGAGCGTATCTTCGCGGCGGCACAGACAATGCGGGAGATCCCACGGCCGCCGTCGCCACTCCACCACGGCAGTCCGTTGTCGGGGCTGTCGCTGCTGTCCGCGCTCTCCTCGCACGAGTACGCCTCGCTTGAGCATAACAGTCACTTGAACCTGCAGGACAACTCGTGTAGCGACAACACGCCGGAGCAGCCGCGACACAAGAGCTACTTGGAAGAGCATCTGGTCGCGTCGCCAACACCACCGGGCGCCGTCAACACGCCCATCAACACACGCAAACGACAACTTCACGAGATGCTTCAGCGTAGTCTGCTGCAGCAGCAGTTAGAAGGGAGTAGCCCTGCGCAGCATCAGCAGCATCAACAACAGGAGACTGACAACAAGGAGGTGCTTGCGTACAAAGAGGTGCACTCAGCCCTTGTTGCTGCCAAAGACAATCCTGACCAGATCAACCGCGCTATCGACAGTATCCTCAGCGGCGAGTCTGTGGTGACGTCACCAAAGCGGAAGAAACTACGGACGATCAGTGACAGCGACGTGAAGCCGTCGTGGAAGATTGTGCGCGTCGAGACGGTTTCTGGCGACGGGAACACGTCGATCGATGAGCAGTTGACGGCGGAGGCGCCGGCGCCGACCGAAATGGTCGTGCACGAGGAGGTGATCTTTGACCAGATCGTCAACGAGGAGACGGTGGTCGAGGAGACTCTGCAGGAGGAAGTCGTCCAGGAAGAACCTGTCCAGGAGATTGTTCAGGAGGAGATCGTTCAAGAGGAGATTGTGCAGGAAGAGGTTATTCAGGAGGAACCCTTTGAAACACAGCCCAAGTTTGTCGTTGTGAACCAGGACGGCAGCGTGCAGGTGTGTAAGACAGCCGCGATGAGTAAGCCCACCGCCACCACTACGCGGGGAAACTGGATGTCGCAGTTCAAGGAGTTCATCAAGATCGTGCCGTCGCAGGGCAGGAACGTGCCGGTGTCGCGCGACATCAAGAGCAAGTTCATGATCAAAGGCGGCGAAGTGTTCCTCCAGCCCATCGAGATGGTACCCCAAGTGGCATCAGAGGTGAGCGGAGATCACATGTTCGTCAAGGGCGAGGTGATGGAGATGGCTGGCGAGGAGCAGGTGGTCACGTCGACCGGCATGACGACCGTCGATCTGGCGGCGTCCGGTGACGCCAAGCAGATGCAGTGCGGACTGGTGGAGCTGGTCCAAGTGCTACCGAATGGTGAGCAGATCCTCGTGGCGCCGTCGGTAGGCGAGAGCAACGAGCAGCCGGTGGAGGTGTACACGGAGGACGTCGTGCAGCAGGAGACGGTCGTGTCGTCGGCCAACGACCTGCTCGCCTCGCAGCAGGGCGGCGGGGAGCCACAGACGGTCGTCGAGGAGTGCGTCGTTGAGTATATCCAAATGCTCCCCGATGACACGGCGTGGGAGGAGCAGGTCGTGTGACCCCATCGCACGCCAACGGGTATCTCTCGACTGTATACGCACACGCCAGACTCGGCTGAAGGTTACACTGACGTGCGTTCCCTTGCAATCAAACCAGTGCAACATTATCACCAAGCTAGATTGTCGAACACCGACGTGACGAGGTGTACTGACCACGTGAATTTCCCGATTTTTGAATATATTGTATATGTCACACTT